>PITA01000694.1:138160-240500 GCA_004023965.1 Spilogale gracilis | reverse complement strand
TTTACAGCCCTAAATCATTCACTGTTAGGAACCTGGTTGTGTTCAGAAGCAATGACTAGTTCCTAAGACAGAAATTTGCAAGGTGTTTCAGACAGTTGATTGAAAAGTTTTCTTCATACAAGGTTAATTAAGGCTAATATTCACCTGAAAGGTAAATCCTCTGAGCAGTGCCTTTGACCCTGTTGTCTTACCCATGGCTGAGACACTGATTTAGGGGCAAATAAGAAACATCTCCACCCCAAACCCAATCACTTCCTCCTTCTGCTGTGCTCCTTTCTCTGGGAGCTAAGACCCACTGATAGAAGACTTGGTAGAAATAACACCAGCCCTGCAAACGCCTCCCTCTCCTTAACAAAGGGACCTGAACGATCTTTCATTTTCCATCTCCGAGTTATAGTTTTCAGGAGAAGACAAAGAATTCTGAAAATAAGAAGACAAAGTGTTTATCCCCTGCCCTTCGGTCTAGGACTTCCCTTGGCTAAGGTTTCTCTTGCTTCCCAACTCCCCATCACGTCTCCTTCACCGACAGCCAGAGAGATCTTCCTAGCAGGTAAAACCTAGTCACCGGGCCCTCCTGTTTACAGGGCTTGAGGGGTCCTTCAGCTAGATGATGAAGCTCAAGGAGCTCCACATTATGGCCCGCATTCACATATCGAGCCATCCCCCCCTCCTGCACCAGACCCCTGCCCTACCCTCACACAGTCTACTGGCCAGCTGCCCTGTGACTGCCCCCACCCCCAGCACGCACTTAAGCTGCTTTCTCCACCTGGAATGTCCTCCTTGATGCCTGCCTTTTCAGATGGCCTCCTCCTCCCCCAGTAGAGCCTGATGCCCACTCTGCCCCACCAAGAGAGTTCACAAGTATGTCTATCCCTCCCCTCCCCGGCCCTGCCCAAGGCAGATCTGAGGGGGGCTCTCACATCTGTGTGTCTGAGACCACCACTTCAAGGAGGCTGGCCCAAAACCACACTGCAGCCCCTGATGCTGAATGTAGCGTGGCCATTTAAAATACAGGAACTTTAGTGAACTTTGGGGTTCTTTTTTTACCATTTATTTTCTAACTTTTAAAAATTTAAATTCAGTTAAATAACACATAGTGTATAGTGTATAGTTTCAGAGGCAGAGTTCAGTCAAACGACTGAACATCAGTCTTATATAATACCCAACGCTCATTACATCATGTGCCCATCACCCAGTTACCCCATCCCCCCACCTCCTCCTCTCCAGCAACCTTCAGCTTGCTTCCTATTGTTAAGAGTCTCTTATGGTTTGTCTCCCTCTCTGATTTCATCTTGTTTTATTTTTCCCTCCCTTCTCATGCTCCTTTGTTTTGTTTCTTAAATTCCACATATGAATTTCACATAAGTAATGAGTAACTTTTTAGGGTAAGTGTGTCCCCTCTTGTTGCACGGGTATCGTGTATTTGTGTTTGCCCAAACTGGCAATCCTAGCTCCATGGGAACTCCGGGACAGCCTGCAGGGACAGGAGCTAAAGATCGCAGGCCACAGCGAGCGCGGGGCAAGGGAAGCAGTGGGGAGGCCACCTTCCCATGTTCTCTCCTCCCGGGGGCGGGGGCAACATATGGCTATTCTGAGCAGATCCTATAGCCATGCAGCTTGGAGGTAAAGATCAGCTCTGCCACCAGCCAGTTATTTTTGGTGAGTTACTTACCTTCTCTGTGTCTCTGTGCCACTTTACAGATGGGGGCCGCCCACCCTAGGTGTTTATGATGATTAAATAAACCATTGTATAGCACTCCGAACAACCCTTGACACAAAGTGAGGGCTATATAAGCCTTTCACAAATATAAAACAAAAACAATTAGCCAAGCAAACCCACAGATAAGGGAGTGAGCCAAGGAAATTTAATAATAACAGTAAACTAAAACAAGGGACATCTGTGGAGCACTCGCTACGTGACAAGACATTGTGCCGCATGCTTGTCCCGTATTAACTTATTTAATCCCACCAAGGCCCTACTGTTATTTTTCTTAACCTCTTTTTACAGATGAGGAAGCAGAGGCACTGAGAGGCACACCGTGGCAGACTATGGTTCTAAACCAAGAAGTCTGACTCTAACTCATGGATGGGAGTAAATTGTGCTCCTCATTAGTTTGTTCATCACTCATTCTTTCATTGAGCACCTGCTGTGTACTAGGCCCTAGATCCCTGCCGCAACACTGGAGTCAGTAAGAAAGTCCTCTGAAGCTCCTAGACTGATAGGAAAGAACTTGAAGGAGGCTTTGCAGGTATGAGGAGCGGTACTAAAGAGAAAATGGGTCTACAGACCATGCAGGCCAACAGGAGTGCCCTCTCCCAGACTGGGACAGGGGCAGGGAAAGATGTGCATGGTCACAGAAGGCTTACCCGTGAAATGACATCTTTGCAGATTAAGAAGGTACAACAGCAAATGGCCTGGCCAAAGAGGCAGGAGAGAAGGCTTCAGAGGAACAGGGAGCTGTTAAAGGAGTCTGAGTTGGAGTTTTCAGGGAATTGAAGAATAGAGGGTGTGGCTGGAGGGGGTCAGGACGCCCCTCCAGTACAGACCAATGAGAGGCAGCTCCCAGGACCCATGTCAGGAGACAGGGCTCCGCAGACCTACACAGAAGGTTGGAGAAGAGGCAAGGACCCTGCTGGGAACATAAAGCAAGACTGGCAAGAGAAGGAGGAAGCAAAGCAGGATGAGGCAGGAGGGGCCTGCTGGGATAGGCCCGTGAGCTGTGCTGCGGAACATGGGGACAGCTGTGATGACAGGGCCTGAGCCCTCATGGGGCTCACCTGTACCCCAAGAGCTCTATGTGCTGCTTCTGCAGTGCCAGCTGCAGGACAGGAGTACCTAGCACTCCTAGCACCATGCAAAGTGGTTAAGGCCTCACTGTTTCAACTGAATGCTCTTGGGTTCCTTTCAGAATAAGAACATTCAAATAAACTGGAAAGCAAGGAAAAAATCTTTAAAGAATGCCCGAAGTCCCACCACTCAAAGAGCATGCTGTTTGTACCTCTCACTTTGCCATGCTGTATACAGTGGTTGCTGTCTTACATACTTGCAATCACGGTGTTACACGACCCTGTGTTGTCCCTCCTCACTGCATAAGCATTTACTCCACGAAATTCCATGGACTCTGTAATCAGGCGTCTTCATACCAGTATAATATTTCATTCAGAGCTTTCATTGTTTACTTAACCAACATCCCACTGTTGGGCATTCAGGTTAACTCCTTATTTGCACGTGGCATTTCTCCCTTATCAACTGTTTAAATAGATCTGAAGTGTGTTAATGAGGTGGAATAGTTTTATTTCAAACAGTCTGGGTACAGACTATAAATATAATTTCTCAAGATCTTGTACCAATTTATAGTTCTGCCAGTGATGCTGAAGGGATACTTCCACCCTTCACCATTGTCCACTTTGGATGTTAGTCTTTAAAATAAATACTCATTATCAAAATGCCATGATACTGCAGCATAAACGTGGTTCTCCTGGATTGGTAATGAGGATGCACATTCTTCCATGAGTTGATTAATAATTGTTTTTCTTTCTGTGTTCCTCCTAAATTGCCCTTTGATGTCCTTTGCTCATTTATTTGTTAGGGCCCCCTTGCAAAATATCTTTGCTTGTGTTCTTGATATAGTAAAGATGCTTGCCTGAGGTGAGATGGCAAGATAAATACTAACAATCAGTCTGTCACATTTGCTGCAAGCATCCTGCTGCACGTCTGGGGGAACACCCAGCATCCTCAGTCACCCACCCAAGTGGCAGAGCCCCACTGCTCTACAAGGCTGCCCAAAGCCTAATTCAACACTGCCTGGCTACCCCCTGTACCACTTCCTCTATGCTTAGTTTCTCTGGCTCTCTAAAAATTCCAAGTATAAAGAACAAAACCAAGAGTTGTCCTCAGGAAACCTCAGTCTGCATCCCTCTCTCTCTCAGAGCAAGGCCCTGGGGAAGGGATCACTATGCAGAACTGCGCTAAAGGAAAGCCAGCAATGAGGAGGCAACTGGCCGCCCAGGGTCCCATAGGTTGTGGGTGAAAAACTAGGAGAAAGGTGCACAGACCTCCACCATGGGGAAATGTTGTCTCTCAGCTCCCAGGCTCCCTGGGCAGTAAGCCAGCCTTGACCAGTCAACATCCACCTGCTCAGCAGAGCTTCGGGGTGGCAACCAGATACCTACAAGGTTTCCTAGAAAAAACCCCACTCCTGCTCGTTCACCTTCTCCTCCTCTCAGCAGACATTTTTCTGAAACAAATGTGCTGGGAAGAACTGGCCTTCCTGGGAACATGGTCTTGTCAATGGCCACCCTTACCCATCCCCTATAGGCATGCACAAAACGCACACGTGCGCATGCGCGTGTGCTCTCTCTTCCCTCTCACTGACCTTGTAGTCTACACAGCCTGGATTCAGCAATTCTCTATCACACCTTTGGGCTGTTGCCTGGAACACACTTTTATTTACTCAAAGATATGGCCAAACACAGCAGTAGGTACAGAGGATGAGCAAGAAACACACAGACGCTACCTTCACACAACCAGCAGACCAGAGGATGACCCCCAATACACTCCCAAATAAACATGAACATGGTACAATGTGAGGTTGTTGCACATACAATGTAAAAAGTAAAATAGGTCAATGGTGGAAAGAGTGACTGCAGGCACAGGAAAGAGGAGAGTGACAGTGTGACTGGGTCTCAGGAGTCCGGGAGAAGAGGGCCACCTGCCAACACCCGGAGAGCAGTGGTGTGGGCAGAGGGGCCCACAAGGACAAAGATCCTGAGATAGGGACAGGCTCAGCATGTCTGAAGGAGAGGGTGAGGCATTCTGGTGGAGTATGGCCACAGGGAGAAAGGTAGATGCTGGTCACAAGGGGACTGGCTTTGACTCTGCGTGAAATCAGGATCCAACAGGGCATTGAGCAGGGGGTTAGCCCCAGGGGATCACTATGTGAAGAGCAGAGACTATAAGGGGGCAGGAGTGGTCTCTTTCACCTAGTTAACCCCTTCTCTTCCATCAAACTGCAGCCCAGTGGGCATTTCCTCTGGGAAGCCACCCCCACCTCCCCACCTGCTCAGATCTCCTGATGAGCCCCAGCTTCCCTTCAGCTGATCTAGCTCTGCAGTAATTTCATATGCATTTCTGGTTGTCTGACTAATTTCTGTCTTCCCCACTAAACTCTAAATTCCTTGGGAACAGGTACATCCCTCCTCTGTTCACTTTATATTCCCAGCACCTGGCACAGAGTCAGGCTCACAGTGGTACTCAATCACTGTGAGTAGAATAAATATGCAAATCCCTAGGATCTCAGCCAATTTTCTACTCCCTCAAGGAATGATTTTCTGCTTCTATTTCCTCCCACCTTTGTGCCCCCTACACCTTGCATGTACCCCTTCCACAGAAGCCATCAGATCATAAACAGTTGCTGGTACTTACACACACACACACACCACACTGTGCTCCAAAGGGAAGGATATGTCTGTGATTCTTCACTGAACTCCAGAGATCCCCTTTAATTAGGCAGTGTTGCTGTGCAGAGAACTGCCTTACCCATATCCCCCTCACCCTGCCTCAATCACCTGCCCAAAGAGTCCCCACATGAGCTCAGAAGAGAGTCTGCACCTTAAAGGCAAGTTAAAAGTTGAGACCCACCCCCCCAGTTGAGCGGATTCATCCACAGACAGGCTGGCAGCAGAAGGCCCCCATCCTCTCCTGTACCAGTGATCCTCAGAAGAACTCAAACAGAAGCAATCTCTGCTTGCAGAAACACATGGCTGTATTTGGGGGCACCTACCTGGCACAGCAGGTTAAGCATGCGACCCTTGCTTGGTTTGGGCTCAGGTCGTGATCTCAGAGTCTTGAAAGCGAGCCCTGCATTAGGGTCCACACTCAGTGCAGAGTCTGCTTAAGACACTTTGTCTCTCTCCTCTGCCTCTACGCTCTGCATGTGTGCTCACTCTCTCAAATAAATAAATCTTTAAGCACACGTAAGTGCGTGTGTGTGCGCAGCTGTATTTTGCAAACCAAAGATGAGCATACATAAAATAGAGAGTACAACCAGGGACAAAACACTGGATTGTCTGACCTCTGATCTCACTCTGGAAGTTGGGAACCTGGCCCATATTTTTTGGGCCAAGCACTTTTTCCCATAAAAGCTCAGTGCCCACGATCCTTGATGCTGTTAGATCCTACTTGACTAATCAGCATTGTTAGAAAAAAAAAAAAAAAAGGTCTATTTCACATGTTCTGAGAAAGCTTTTTGCAGAATAAAATACATTTTTTAAAGGGCAATTTGTATTAAAAGCCTTAAAATGAGCATGACACGGCCCAATGACTCTGAGACATGGTCAACTTTTTTTTAAAGATTTTATTTTTTTGAAAGAGAGAGACAGCAAGAGAGGGAACACAAGCAGTGGGGGTGGGAGAGGGAGAAGCAGGCTTCCCTCTGAGCAGGGAGTCTGATGCAGGGCCTGAACCCAGAACTCTGGGATCATGACCTGAGCCAAAGGCAGACGCTTAACCACTGAGCCACCCAGGTGTCCCGAGACATGATCAATTTTTAAAGGGCCCCAAAACTGAGCTACAAGAATATCTGTCACACAGCGCAGCTTCTGAGATAATATGGTAGAAAACAATCTATGTGTCTAGCAGACAGTAATTCCTTAAAGTAATTAGTCTCTACAGTGGAATATGCTACTTCCAAAATACTAACACTACCACACAGCACTTAGTGAGCACTTACTTTGTGGCAGGAACTGCATTAAAAGCTTTACAGGCATCATCTCATTTAATTCTCCCTAAGCTGTAGGTACCATTATCCTCACTATCTCACAGGTTAGAAAGTCAATATTGAAAAGAGTTCAGTCATTTGCCCCAGATCACACAGCTAGTAGCGGCATTCACACCCAGGCAGTCTGACATGGAGACTACTGAGGTCTCAGGCACAATGCTCTATGACCTCATATGACACTATTAGAAGAGGCCCTGGAAAAGCAAAACCAGTCACGTGGGAGAATGCTGATGATACAGTGATAGGTGAAACAAGCAGGTTATTAAACAGGACACACATTGATCACACCGGTGCAAATAAATGCAAGCACAGACAAAAGGGTTCGAAAAGATAACAGTGTTGGCATCTTGGTATAGACCTCTGAGTGGGTAGAAGTATGGGTTTTTCTTTTCATGTTTTCTTCTGTTTGTGTTTTCTGATCTTTCCATAACAAATGTTTTGGTTTTGTGCTAAGAAAAAAATTTTTAAAGATTAAAAATTGTAAAAATTAATGTTAATGCCAAAAAATCACTCCCTTGCACTCGTCTTCTGCATAAACCCAAACCGTCCAGCTGTTGGCCTTGCTTTCAGTATAGATACAACGCATACACTGGACTCAGGATATGGCCGGAAGCCAGCTCCCAAGCGCTGCAGGCTCTTCATGGAAGGACCCTCTCAAGTCAGCCAAAGTCTCAAACCAGGAAGAGATAGTACACATCTTCCTGCTCTGCCCCCAGCATCCTGCCCTCCCCATTCCCCCCAGGACGCTCTATGGGTATTTGTACCCCCAGAGAATTACTGTGCTGGGAGCACAGAGCTGTGCGAGCTGGAAGAACCTGGCAGCTTCAGCCCTGGGAGCCAAGCCGGAGCCTGAGACACTCCATCCCCTGCCACTGGTCTAAGAAGGAAGCTCTTCAAGCATGTGAGGGAGGAAGAACAGCCCCAAGACTGGAGCCCCCGAGCTGCAGCCACATAAACTAGGGGCCCTTCCAGCCTGGCCACCTGCTTCCTGGCCACATGATCTTAAGTGAGATATTTCTTCAATCTGAGTCCGTTTCCATGCTCATCAAATAAAAAATTAAAATACCAACTTAGAAAAGGACTTCTAAGAATCAAAAGAATACATATTAAAATACATCCTATAGTGATACCAGTGAGTACCATTTCCTGAGCATCAAGTATGGGTCAGGCACTGCGTTGAACACTTTCTATGTCTGATCTCACATACAGCTCTCACAGCCGCCCTATGACAGGCACAGGAGGCAAACTGAAGGCCTAGAGTAGTTGGGTCTCTTGCACTGGTAAGTAACGGAGCAGGAAGTTCTGCTGCCATTCCTTGGCCCATGCCACTCCACCACAGAGCCTGGCATGGGTTGGGAACATGGACTTGGTCCAGGTGGTTACCGCTGCCATGTCTCCCTACTGAGCAGAGACTTTAGAGAATGGGAAGACAATAAGAAACCCCTGGCTGCTTCTCCTCCACAGCACGGGCACCTCACACAGCCACATACCACTTTAGGAAGCCTTTCTCTCAGAGTGACCAAATCTCCCTCACATCCACCCTTGGAGGCAGCCCCAGTGGCCACAGGCAATGGCTTTGCTGCTGTAGGACCTAGGGCAAACTCCCTACAGACCTGGCCTTGAGCTCTGGCCACCAAGGCTGCTGGCCCAGCAAGGACAACTCACACCCTAGGAGGCAGGCCTGCTGGCACCTGTTCCCAAATCCTTTCAGTTCTCCAAAGATCTGGGCCGTGGGCCTGGGTCTCTCAGTGGCTGGGAGCAGCAGGCTGGTCTGGCCAGAGGCAACCATGCTCCGAAAAGCAGTACCCTTAAGCAGTCCCTCAAGTGTTCCTACAGCCCGGGCGCGGGCGGTGGGCGCGGGCTGGAGTCCGGATGTGCAAGTGTGTGGAGAAGTGAGAGGGCAGCGGGTGTGAGTGTGCCTGTGCGCGCGTGGCTCTGAGTGAGCGCCGCTGTGATCACGGTCCTGGGGCGGGGAAGGTCTCCTCCCCCCACCTCGTTGAGAAATCTCAGTGAGTCACCGAGTGGTTCTGCATATTAATGAGCTCGCCGCGGCAAGGGCAGGAGCGGATTTAAAAGAGGCCCGGCGGGAGGAGGGAGGCTGCGGAGAGAGCGCGGAGCCCAGCGCAGAAGCGCAGCGCGGCAGCGGAGGCACCCACCGACGGGCGCAGCGGGAGCGAGCGGAGCCGGGAGGCGCGCTCCGGGCAGAGAGAACCGAGCCATCCCGGCGCCCTCCCCAGTCCCTGCTCCCGCGCCGCGCCCCTCCAGCCAGCATGAGGCTCCTGCCGGCTGCACTGTTCCTGCTGCTCCTGGCGCTGTGCGCCGCACGCGTGGACGGTGAGTGCCCCGGGAGGTCCCTCGTCGCCGACCCGTCCCGTCCTGGGGCACCGGGGCGCCAACTGCCGGGCTTCCTAGGACCCTGGAGGTTCTGGCTGGGCAGCGAGGGAGGTCGGGGGCAGCAGACCCCGCACGCAGCTGAAGGGCACCCCGCGCGCTCTCTCGTAGGGTCCAAATGCAAGTGCTCGAGAAAGGGGCCCAAGATTCGCTACAGCGACGTGAAGAAGCTGGAAATGAAGCCAAAGTACCCGCACTGCGAGGAGAAGATGGTTATGTGAGTTCTGGCTCCTCGCTGTGAGCGTGTGCGTGCTGCTCTTAACCCGGTGCTGAGGCACAGCATGGGGCTGGGTCGGGAGGGCTAACAAACATTCCTCTGAGCTTCTGGCAAGGCCTGGAACCAGCTTTTGTAACTGCCCAGGGAGACCTTGGGACGCTGGCGCGACAGTGTGAGAGTTTGGAAAGAGGGTCACTGTCCTGTGCTCCGGAAACAGCCCTCTGGGTTCACCCCTGTTAAGATTCAAATGGGCAGCCTAAGTGCTTGCACTGCCCACCTTTCTGGGGTGATCAGGGGTTAAATGGGGTGATCAAGGGTTAAATGGCTCCTGTTGTGCCAACTTTAGAAAATCCGGATTAAAAGCATTCAAAACACACCCAGGACTATGGAACTTGCACCCAAACTGGGAGGTGTGCTGCCTTCCTGTTACTGAAGAGAGAATAAAAACAAATGTCTTTAGGTCCTCAGACCCTCCTTTCAGAGCCTTTTTTCCGATCGGGAGACCACAGACAACCAGTTCTGGGCTTCTAGCGATTTCCTTTTGAGACTGATCCTTGATCTTCCACCACCCGCTGGACTCTCCTGGGTCCCTGAGCCTGAGCGGTGCAGTGCAAAGTGTTCTTGCTGGGGTTAACGTGCCATGTGGCTGGAGCCCTGCTCGGTGGGGATGCGAGGAATATTTTGAAAACTGGGGCAGAGTGAGAGAACACTGAGTCTCCTTGCTCCTCTGCCTTCCCAATTAACCACTTGAGTCCAGCACCACTGTTTCCCCATTAATACGCATTTGGCCAGGAAGGAAGCCCTTGGCAAAGCTGCTACCAAATATCTGCCATGGACCATTGGCCCCTCTTCCCCTCCCCCGGCAACAGGACACACTTTATTCTCAGTCTGGGCAAGTGCCTTCTGTCTGCTGGACCTGCTGGCCCAAAGGCCTCCGCACAGTGTATGCAGAGGCAGCTCCCACCCCCCACCTGAGGGCTGCACAGTCAGGCTCAAGTTAGGGGAATTTACAAAGCCATCAGGCTTGAGCTGAATCCCACTGCCTTCCCGCCAGGCCCCTAAATTAACTCTTGTCCCTGCCCCTTGTCTTGCAAACCCAAGTCCAGAAAAACAGCTGGAAAATCCTTTTTGGTGAGGGCCAGGGTTCCCATGAGCTGAGAGAAGAGCTACAAGCGCCCCCATGGCTCCCAGCTTGGGAGCACTGAAGACAGGGGCACTGAAAATTAAGTGTGCACTCTTCTAAGTGCAGAAAACCACCTCATAACCCCAAGGCAAGGTGTCAAGACCTTTCAGGGAAGGATAAGCAGGTTCTGGGGTGCAGAGCCATCTCAAAAGGATAGAACCCTCAATAAACAGGCTTACTTTTTTTCCTGGCAAAACTTTTCAAAATAGAGAGGACACTGACAGCAGCAGGCAGGTGCGAGAGGGTTTATGCAGCCTTGTGAAAACTTGCAGAGGCCTCTGGAGGTCCGAAAACAGTCAGTGTCTCCTAAACCTTCACCCACGCCCCGGTCCCCCCCATCCCTGAAGGGCTAAACGTTCTCTCCTGTCGCAAGCTCGTAAGAGTCTCTAGATCAGATGAGGGGCTAGCACTTTTGGCCAAAGCAGGGTTTTCCGTCACCAAAGCTGAACAAAAACAGGTTTTCTAGCTCACCCTGAGTCACTCAGAAATCTCTGATGAGGCTGGGGGTAGGGTGGGGAGGGCAGTCAGCCTTGCAAGTGGGGGTTCTTGCACCAGGAGACTCCAGATTGTATAAAGGGCAATTTGTGTCAGATGTCCACTGGACTCTTGCCAAAACCCTGGGCACCCAGAACTGTTGAGGAGAGGGGACACAGGACCCAGAATTTCTGAGTAACTGCTGCGAACAGAAATCCTCATGTCTTCACCTAACAAGTAATTTTCACAGTCTCAGCATTGTGACAAGCATTTGAGGACTGTGGTGGGAGGGTTGATTATCCTCCCCTGCTGTCCCTCCCTTCAGGCCTGAAGTTCCTCAGCCTGTACAGTAACCTGTACTGAGGTAGGAACTTCCATCAGGCTTTGCCACATCCTTTCATTCTGGGTGCAAAAGCAGTATGGTAGGCAGAGAGCAGTGGGCTCAATTCCCACAGAGCAACCAGGTATCACCAGGAGGAGACCAAGCACACTCCACCCTGAAATCTGGCCCCGTGCTTGAAACCTGGAAGAAGGGACAAGACCAGGGAAGCATCTGGTCTCAGGGAGGGCCATGGAAGGCAGAGCCTGGTCCACAGGCATTAGCAGAAGACCCACTCCTGCTCTAGGAAGCTGAGGTTGTGGTGGGGGCCTTGGAAACTCAGAGCACAGAGAAGGAAAGAGAACAAGTTGCCCAGAGATATGCTGCCCCCATACTGGTGGAAAGATCCATTTCCTTTCTCCAGCTCAGCTGGGATATTCGGTTCATGGTGGCCCTGATCCCACCTAGAACCTGGCCCTTGTGTGCCCTGACACTACTTTACCTTTGGGAACCTGAGGGGCCCTGGCTGACCTCTCTCCTTCCCTTCTTGCCCTTCCCATTCCTGCCTCCAACTGCCCCTATGTGGTCCCGTAGCTCATTCCCCAGCACCCAGTTCACGATCATCCCTTGCTCGTGCTATGGCCTCCCACCTTCCACTTTTTCAAGTCCCCTACATGGCCCCTCACTCTGGAACACCATCCTCCCTCCCCAACACAGAAGCTTCCTCCTAAATCCTGCCGCACTAGTGCTGCCCTGGTTGAGAGGGGCGTAGAGGTTCTGGGCAGCAGTCCTGCCTCCCCGCCCAGGCTGGAGCTCACACACTAAGGCTTCTCATTTTCCCTGGCCATCTCATCTTCCATGACAAATACTAATGACAGTAACTCTTCACTTTGCACCTGACAGGTGCTAGGCGTTCTCCATAGATTATATCATCCCATCACCCAATAACCCTAAAAGGTATGTCCTATTATTAGACCCATTTTCCAGATGGGCAAGCCCAGAGAGTTTACCCAAGGTCCACAGACAGACCTGGGATTCATACTCTGTGCAATGCCACATGCTTCTCTGCCACATGGCTAGGGCCCCCACTGGGTTGGAACACTGGCTGACAGGGGCCTGAAGGGAGATCTTATTTTCCTGCCAAAGGCTGAGACAACAGGGACTTCATGCTCAGGAATCAAAATGGGCTCCAAGGCCAGCAAGCCTTAACTTCAAGATCTGCAATGCCGAGCCCTGGGACAGTCTTCAGAAGATCAAGTGGAACTGGGGTTTGAAGGGTCAGACAGAGACCACCATGTGTACAGAGCATGTCTAAGTCCCATCACGAGCTCCTCATATCTAAGGAAAGAGGTCTTAGCATGAGCAGCCTGCTGGCATTAGCTCTCTCCACCTCTCCACCCCAGGTTCAGAGCAGCTGGAAGAGTCCCCTGAGCTTTGTTCTCCAAGAGAGGCATAAGCCCTGTAAACAGCAGCCTCAGGGGCTAGGGATGGGGTCGGGGGACTATCCCAGACTCTAAGGGCCCCACGGGAAAAGTGAGAGCCTACAGGGACACCCAGAAACTTCCAAAGAGCAAAGCCAGTCAGGTAGTGAGCACATGGGCATGCTCCCATGAAAAAAGGGAGGGGGCCACAGTCTCTCAGTGTCCTGACTGGGACAGACCAGGGCACCCACAGGCCACACTGAGGGGCTGTCATTCAGGCTCCTCAATCTTCCGCCCCGTGCTGCTCCATTTCAGCATCACCACCAAGAGCGTGTCCAGGTACCGGGGTCAGGAGCACTGCCTGCACCCTAAGCTGCAGAGCACCAAGCGGTTCATCAAATGGTACAACGCCTGGAATGAGAAGCGCAGGTATGGCCCATCTCCTTGCACCTTCCTTCCCGCCTTCCCCCCAGCTCCCGATCCTAGACCCCATCCAGCTTATCGAGCCCCATCCAGTGGGTAAACAGCACTGTAGCCACAGCAAGCAGATACCCACCCCTGCTTACAGAGCCCCACAGGGTAAGGAATTCACCACTTCCCAAGGCAGGCAACTGCTCTCTTGGACAATTGTAAGCATCGTAAATGTATCCTTTTGTGAACTAAAGTTTGCACAATGCTAACATTTTAAGTTGTAGTCTTAATTCCTCTTCTTTCTAAGGTAACTTAAGGTCTCTGATCCTCAGTTTCCCTCTGTCAAATGAACATGAATGAGCCAGCACCCAGCATGGCTCTTTGTGATTCTCGTGTGGTCAAACAGGACCACTTAAGTAACTGGGTTTATTAATGCAACACCGGGTACAACACCACATGGTGATGAGGGCCGTGCCTGGACAGCAACAGTTCCCCCCCCCCAACCAATGTGCCGCCTGTCCCCTCCTGCCCAGAAAGCTGACAGATTCCCTCCCGTGCAGGTGCAGGAAACGACGTTGGGCTTGACCCTTTAAAAACCAGAGCCACTCTTAATCTCAGAGAGCAGTAGTAGCCAGTTGACCAGAGCCATGAACCAGACCCCTGTCCTCCCTAAGCTATGTCTCTCCATAATCAGAAAATGACTTTCCATCTCCAATCCCCTGGGGTCCTATGTCTGGCAAGCTCCTGGTCTCCTCATATCACATACAAGAGAACCTGTCCCAGAGCACATCTACTCACACACTCAGGGCCTATCTACACCTACGCCTACATAGTATGTTCAGAGAAGCACCTGTGTGTGCGGGCAAGTGCACGTGCACACACATACATACACACAGGACTTCCTCAGGAGCTGGTGCCTGCACCTCATCCTGAGGAGGAGGAAACCGAGGCTAAGTGCACATGAGGGGTAACTTCCCTGGTAGCACGAGGCAGGAAGCCAGACCTCCGAGGGTCCCCTACACCCTGCCTAGAGTGGGAGCCTGAGCCATGCCTCCCATTGTCCCATCCAGCCCTTCCACTCTAAGCTCAGCCCATGACCAGCTCTCCCCTGGCTGACACCTGGGCCCAAGCCCAGTCCCTGAGCCTTCTGTGTGGCCTCCAAAACTGCCTCAATTATAGCTGCCTGAAATAGAAACTGATGAGAACGAGAGATTATTTTCTATAAATCCGATGGGAATGAAGCCTTCTTTCTGGTCAGGGCAGGTGGCTTATGTGGCAAAAGCGGGACCTGCCCTATCCACTGCCACACTCCAGGCCCTGCGTCATCAAAGTGGAGTAAGGCTAACCTCAGGACCAGTCCATGGAGGGGGTGGAGGACATCTCCCCCGGAAAGCTGGCAGACACTCAGGCGGTCTGCACACTGAGTCCCTCAGCCCTCCACCTGGGCCCTAGTTCTGATGGAGAGGAGGCAGGCACAGGACAAAGCGGCTCTGCTCTCACTTCAGCAAATTCCACTGATGAGGGCGTATCCATTACCAGGTCTCCTCATCACTTCATTACAAAACGAGCTTGTCCTCTTTCTGGGGGAAGCTGAGGCGTCCTGGGAGAGGAAGGGGGCAATCCCTTGCCCACCTCCTATAAAAGGTTGAAAGTGTCTCCATTGTACAATGGAGAGAAAGGAACTATCTCAAAGTCCTTTTTGCAGAGACAGCAAGACAATGCTAAAAATGGGGTAGAGGAAGGAGAAGCCAGCCGACGGCCCAGGCCTGCGGAGCCAGAGCAGCAGCTCCACATGTCAGAGCCCCCAGCTTCCAGCAGCCCCATCAGGCAGGACACAATTATATGGTCTTGCTCAGAAATTAGGAATGAGGCAGTGGAATCGATGGGCTGTCTGAGTAGGAAGCATGGCCCCAGAATAGCCATGGGGCAGAAGAGAAGGGATTTAAGTACCTAAAGAGAGGCAGTCTGGAAGGTGGGGGGGAAAGGTCGGCTTGGGAATGCACGGAGGCCTGACACCACTGGAGGAGATAACCTTGAGCCACAGGCCTCCCTGACAACCCCAACCCCGGCGGTCTACCACCCTTCAGTCTTCAGGCAGCAGCTTCTAGGACTAGCATTTTTCTAGAGGACATGCATTCTCTGGGCAGAAGACAAAGAAACATGCAATCCTGAGTTGAAAGAGGAGATGCCTGTCCTCCCCTGTCGTATCCCTGCTCATGCTGGAGATAGACCTCGTTCCCACCACTGACTGTCAGTGTTCACTGGGCAAATCTGAAGTCCCCTATACCTAAGTTTCCTCACATATAGAGAGGATTTGCTCCACAGGGCTTTGAGGATTGCAGAATGCACAAAGCCAGATTTGGGTAAGGTTTTGTGGTCCATGTGATGACCTCCCCTGAGGTATTCCCCACTCCCACCCTCACTTCTCCCAAGCTCTGGCATTCCTGGGAGGGGAGCTCCCAAAGACAGGGATGAAGAAGCTTAGCCACCGGCCTGTGGACCACTCTGTCATATCCTGAGCCACTTACATGGGTGTTTTCTCTTCCTAGGGTCTATGAAGAGTAGGGTGAAAAATCCTGCATGGGAAAACATCACACCAGCTGGGAGACAAGCAAAGGACTCTGCAGATTAAAAAAAAAAAACAAAAAAAACAAAAAAAACAAAAAACTTTTCTTTCTCACAGGCATAAGACACAAATTATATATTGTTACAAAGCACTTTTTACCAAGGGTCAGTTTTTACATTTTATAGCTGTGTGCAGAAGGCTTCCAGATGTGAGACCCTTCTCTCTCGTGCTCCAAGACTTTATCACACACTGCTTTTTACTGAAAGGGGGGAAACTCATGCCTTTCCTTTATATATATAAAAAACAAAACAAAACAAAAAACCTTTTTTTGTATTTGTCCAGACATCACTACATCTGAGTTTTATAAGCGCCTGGGAGGAACACAGAGCTTGGTTGAAATATTTCATAGCACATTACTCCACTGCTGATGCAGGAAGCTTCTGCTCAGAGGTCCTGGTGCCTCCGCACAGCTCCCATGGGCTCTCTTGGACTCATGGTTGGTCACAGCCTCAGGGGGACTCCACGGTTGCCCCTGTCACAGGACAAACAGAAGCTCATCTCTCTGCATCTGTTCTTTGAGGAACTTAAGTTTGGCTGCCAGAGAAATGTGCTTCACACACACACACACACACACACACACACACACACACACACACACGGTTTATTTTTACATACTCTAGGAAACATTTCCAAGATTCTGGAATGACAAAGCATAGGGTCCTTAAGGAAGGGGTTGGGTCTTATGAAGGGTTCACTGCCTCCATACTGAATGCTCTGGAAGCACATGAAGTTCCCAACACTGTGAGCAAACCCAACAAGAAAACTTAAAAATGTAGCCAGACGTGCACAGGGTACAAGTACAGACACACGTTCTGTCAGTGATGGAGAACCTTCCGAGCATGTTTCTTTCCCTCCTTGCAACAGAGCAGGCAGGACAGAAGCATTCTGTGATTCCCCGTATAATTCTTTAATGTTAAACAGTGCAGTCCTCTTTTGAAAGCTGAGATGACCACGCACCCTTTCCTTTGTAAATATACTCTTAAGAACGCCCCCTCCACACACTGCCCCTTCAGTGTACACCTCATTGTACTGCTGTGTCATATGTTACGCACATGTCAGAAGCCATTAGCATTGCATGCAGGTTTCATATTCTTTCTAAGACAAAAGGAAAAGTAATAAAATATATTTGAAATGTACCAATATTCTAGATGACTGACTTTTTTTCTATTCAGTGAGGCCAGGATGACCATCAAATGTTTACCACATTGTGAATAAACAGGGACAAATGCATTGAGAAGGAAGGAAAATGCGCTTCCCAAATAACCTGATGATACTATCCCCTTTGTGGAAGCCCATATGGTCCTAGAGCCAGAAAGCTCGGTCTTCAAGTCTCAGGGCAAGCTCATCAGAATAACTGGGTCCATACCTACAGAACTACAGGGTCCCCATTTAGGGAAGATAGTAGATGGGGGATCAGTCAAGATCTGTGTGGCCCAAGGCCCCATGATTCCAGTGAGGTTCAGGGAGAGGTAGAAAGTGCCCACCATGTAGCTGTGGGGCTCTAGAACCAGGCTGTCTGGGAGCCAAGGCCAGGGAAATGTGGAGGCTCTCTTTCTGCTTCTGTGAGATGGGGGTGATGAGCGCACATCTCATGGCCCTTCTGGGGACTACAGGAGGCAACTCACATGCACTACTCAGGAAAGCAGGGCTGAACGCTCGGCAAATGTCAGCACCCTTAATTCACAAGAGCAGGCCTCTCTGTACTGTGCACAAACCAAGAGCCTCACATTGCACTGCACCCAAGTCAGCCAGGCCTTCAGCTCGGCCTCTCTGGGCCCACCTGTGCCCCTCACCTTGAACAGGATTGTCTAAAGGGGCAACCTCCACCTGTCTGCACTTTGTGTGCACTACCCTAGGAACCAGGAGCCAAACAGGATGGTTTCCTGTGTGCACACTTACAGGGACACACCGTAAATACCCTGCCCTAGTGTGTCCTCAGTAGAATGCTACGGTAGACCCTCTCCGTCAGGGCCTCATCTCCTGGCAATGCTGTTATACCACATGTATTCCTGAGTAAACTGAGGACTGGAGAGATTAAGGAAGTTGCCCAAGGTCACTCGTCACACTGCTGCAGTAGCTAAGCCTGACCATCTTTCTGCTGAGGGGAGTGGGAGAGAGTGGACCAGAGGCAGTGTGAATGTGAGGCCTGGTCCCGTCCTGCATTTCCCTTCATTAAGGGGTTAGAAGGAAGACTGGATAGGGAAGCCCAGACCCCAACAGACAGACAGAGCAGGAGTGCCCCAGGAGGAGAGCACATACCAGGGCAGGGGAGAGCAGACACTAGGCCTCTATTCCTGGGAGCCCTGAACCCCACCTGGCCCCAGAGCAGCACACCAGGGGGCTCACAAGGGCAGGCCACTGGATAAGGAAGTCGGCTGAAGGACACCTCCCCCAACACCTCCAGCCTGGCAACATAAAGGCATGCAGGATGGGGCCACAGGGTATAGGGTTCGCTGTGCTGCTTCCGAGTTTCAGGCTTCAAGTTTCACTCATTTGAAACACACCAGACACACATCTCCCCTTGCTCTCTCCATCCCATCCATGGGTCCGGTACCAGCACATCCTCTCCAGCCCTGCTGGCCCAGGTGTCCCCTTGGTTCTCTGAGCTCCCAAGGCACAGAGTAGATTCTTAGCAACAGTAGCATGTCCCTTTCCAGTGTCAGGCCCTGAGCTGGGCAGTGCTCTGCGTGCTCTACCTGCACCCGGCCAGCCATGCGGGGCAGCAGGTGCTCAGACAAGGTCAGAAGTCTGTTTAGGAGACATGGTCCACAGGGCGAGAAGTGGACTTTAAGACCCAGTGTGTCAGAGAGCAGAAGGAGTGGGAAATTTTGTGTAAATGTCCCATCTCCTACAGAGACTGTGTGTCCCCACAGAACAAAGACTAGGCTATGCTTCCTGATGATCGAGACCCTGTCCTCCAATGGACAAGTATTAGCCAGACCACTAAGAATAGGCTCTCAGCCCCAACACTTCACTAAACACCATATGAGGATGTTCAGGTGCCAGAAACCGTGCTCTGCAGCAGGGAAGATGCCCTTTTCCCGCTTACAGAGCTGCTGCCCATCATTCTTCTCCTCGGGGCTTCCCAGCAGCTCAGTGAGGTGTCCACCACAATCCAGAAACAACAGTAACTCTAGTGCAGCAAAGCAAGGCCAGGCTGCCTTTTCAAGAAACTCTGCTGGGCCTCCCTGTGGAGGCAGGCAGGGGCACGGGGGCACCCGGGCAGCCCAGACCCCCCAAGCAGTCTCCACCTTCAGAGCCACCACTTCATCACAGATGAGCATGCTTTGGGATCCAAATGCCCTGCCCCCTCCTCCGGCCCACTCCCAAAGGCCCGTCCTGAGCGGGCCACAGCACTGCACCAGGCTTGACGCCAGGCTGGCCATGTCCTCAGAGAGCTCCAGCCCAGCTCTGCTGCTCATATTCTCTGTTTAGCCAAGCCCTCTACATCGAGTTTTTCCTGGGCAGCTTGGATCTTGGGTCAGGACCAGTGACATAACTGCAAGGCCTGGGGCAAAATAAAGATGCAGGGCCCTTACTCAAAAATTAAGGATGTCAAGATGGCCAGAGAAGAGCATCAGACCTTAGCACAGGGGTCCAGGTGACTTACATGCTGCAGGCCCATGGAGCCCTCTACATTGGGTAGTGACCCTAGCACCCATCAGGACAGCTCATCTTGGCCCTGAGTTATTGTATGACTTGTATTACAGTTTAATAGTTTTATTTTAACTTGAATAGCTAACGAGGTATGCCTCTAGAAGCCAGAGATGATGCCTTACCCTTGTTTGTAAAAACCTCCCAGAACCTACAACAACACTTGGAAGGTACTCAAATGCTGTGACTTGATCTTAGTCTCAAGGAGTGCCCTGAGATCACACTCTCTGTACCCACTTACTGAGGCAGCACTATGTGCAAAGACCTGTGCCAGGCACCATGGGGAACACAGACATGGTCACGCGCTGTCCCGTCCTCAAGGTCGGAATCCACTGTTCATCCACCCAGCCACCCTCTCATTAGGAAGCATTTGCTATGCATAGCACACTGTGCTGGTTGCTGGGAATGCTCCAGAAACTCCCGGTCTACAAGGGAGACGGAAACTCAGCTGAAATTGCCCACTGGTCTAAGTGTAGCATGCTAGAGGGCTGTACCGCAGGCTCCAGGGCCACTCCAAGGGGGTGCCTCACCCAGCTCTGGAGGAAGCAACCCCTGACCAAGACCTGGATCAGCCTGGAGAGGGCTCATGGCAAACTGCAAGGTGTTCTCAGGCAACAGTAGGAAGTGCTTATTCCATCCCGGCTCTGACGTAACCTGGGGCTCCTGGGTCTGCTGGTGATGAGACAGACCAGTGAAGACACCATAGCTAGAAAAGTCGGGAAGGCTTAGAGAACTCAGAGGGCCATCAGGAACACCAGTCACGCCCCAGATGAATGTCCAACCAGGGAAACCAGCCATAGCTCCAAACTCTACCACGCCCCTCCCCCGCCCCATTTCATGCATGTCTCTTCCTCTCTCCTGTCTCTGCTGGCCATCTAGCCTGCTAGTGAGCCATGGCTGCGGCCAGCCTCCCCAACCTCATAGGCAAGGAAGCCGTCCACAGCTTTTCTGAGTAACTTCCTATACAGGGAAGACATCATCCTGCTTTTAGGAACCTTAGAGTATTTTCCTGTCCTCTTCTTTTCGAAAAGTTGAATAGATATCCTCGGAGGTCATCAAGAAAGCAATAAAACCCAAATTTTCTTATTTTTAAGGTAACCTCTCCCAGCTTCCTCTTCACCTGAGGGCTCTAATATGTGCCAGCAGAGGGCAGCAAGGAGCGGGTGCACCACCGCCCAAGGCTCTCAAGTTCCCTAAGGCCATGTGAGAACAGTGACCGCAGTAAACGGATCCAGGAGATCCAGGCGCTGTGGCCTGTGAGCCAGACCCTGTGCTGAGGACCTTACCCACCTTATCCCACTGAATCCTGCTGACGACCAGCAGGGGATTCTGTCATTAGCTCCACTTTATGGATAAGAAAACCAAGGCCCAGTGAGGCAGATGCACAGCTTGCATTCGCGAAGCTTCCAGGCAGTAGAGGAACCGAGCAGCATGTGGCAGGGCTTTTGCTCCCTGAAGCACACACTGTCTCACTATTCCTGTCGACCCCAGGTCCACAGGAGACCCTGCTGTGCCCTGACCCAGGGCTTACCTCTTGTTTCCTGAAGAAAGATTAATTATTCAGTCAACCCGGGCCACACAGAGAGCCAGCCTTAGCCAGGGTTGTCTTGAGCGTGCCTCATTCGTTCGTTTTTTGGAGGCAGAAGACCGCCGCCCCCTACGTGCTCCTCCCTTCTCCAGCATAGACCCCACAAAGCAAGCCGGACCACCGGGCTGTCACTGCTTAGGCCCATGTCTGGTAGATGTAAATTCTGCTAGGGTAGCAGGGGCCGGAGACTTTCCCTGCAACCACTGATTCACTTCAACAAGAAGGATGACGGCACCAGTATCCAATGAGACTCAACATCTTAGCCAGGAACAAGGTGAAACCATCTGTGTTTTCAAAAAATTAATTCAAAGCTGGATTTGAAAAGAATCAGCCCAGCTTCATAATGAGAGCTGACATTGTGGGATGAGTAGTAGGCATGTCTAATTGGATGCAAATGAGACCCTCATCTCATAGAGTTATTCCCCAGAGCAAAAGGGAAGGTGAAGCAACAGGATCCTCCTTTCAACCCATTGTTTCGTTAAAGGCAGCCCTCAAACAAGAATCACTTCTAAATTACAAAGGCTTTTGTCCCTTGGAAATAATGGTCTGCAAACACAGATTGGAGTTAAGTAGATGCATTAGTACAGTCAAAAAAGTATTATAAACCGAGAAAATGATGAGAGAAAGAACAACCTTCAATTCCTTGATCGCTGCTAAGATACCAACCCTTCTGATTCCCTGCACTTTGAGGGGGCAAAAAAGTTTCATAAATGCTGTAGCCACCACCACGAATAATATTTATTGAGTGCTTTCTCAACAAACTCTTTTTACTAGTCCCATTTTAGAAAACCTGAGTAACTTGTCCATGGTCACACCGCGGTCAAGTGGCCTTGGGCAGTGTCAACTCTTTGTTTGGACACTTCCAGGTAGGGTGACCATATAGCCTGGTTTGCCTGAGACAAGCCCAGTCTATCATTGTCTGGTGTGGGCCCTTTGGAAGTAATGATGCCTCTTTAACCCTGAAGAGCACCCTACAGAATCTTCCAGGGCAATTTCCTAGTTTCTCCTGTTCCACCCTGGTCTGCCTCCTCTGCTAAGTGAAAACTGAAGCCCACGGACTATTCTCTGGGGACAGGGACCTTGTACTCCGGAGACCCATCTGTTCAATGAAGACCCAAATCAAAATCGCTATCCCCTCTCTGTGTTTGCTCACATGAGATTCCCCAGACAACTGGGAGCATCAGATTCTGGTTTCAGGAGAACAAAATCAGCCAAGCAGCTGTACTTTCCAGAGGACTGAGGAAAATCGTTCCTTGACGATGTGGTTGGCATGCACTCTGAGTGGGGGATTAGCTACCTCAGAGGAGTGGTAATGAGATATGAGCCTCTGACATCCTATTCCGAAGCAGGGATCCTGGGGAGGGCTGAAGCATATCAGGAAGATGGGGGAAACCCTGCAGAGCCGAAGGAGCATTCCCTCTCCCCACATCAGTTCTGAGCACATCTTCCCTCCGACTGCCCGCTGCAGGCTTTGGTCAAGTCTGGAGCGCTTTCCTACTACAAGATTGCTGACTTGCTTCCTTCTCTGGGCCTGGAAGTAGCTGTGCTGAGAGATAGGGCATAGCGCCCAGACTCAGGGTATGCTGGAGCCTCACTTTCCGGGGCCACCTGGAACTGTGGCAACTCAGCGGGGGGTGGGGGGTGGGGGGGCATATGAGCCCTTCAAGCTCACTGACTCAGCTGTCCTCTCCATGTTTAGCCCTGGGCTGGCTTCCTGTTCCTAAGGCTGGAGGATATGTTCAGCTGCTGCTCTGCCCCAGATCCTTAAAGGGTTCTCTGTACCTCTCCCCTCCCTCATCTATTCAAACAGCCCCTCATTGGATAAATCACAGAAGGGGCCTGGGTCCCAGTGTCCCAACCCCAAGTGTCTGCAGAGGTAAGAATGCAGGCTGTGAGTCAGATGGGCCCATTCAAATCCTGGCTCCTCTCCTTAAAAGCTGAGTGACCATGGGCAAGTGACTTAATTTCTCCCAAGCCAAGCTTCATAGTTGAGCATTAAATGTCTGAACACAGAAAGCAAAAATTCAATACACAGTTACTTAATATTATTACCATCCTACCTTTAAAATTTTCGATATAACATAACATTTACCAGGCATAAAAAGGCCAGATGTGGGGACACATATCTACCAAGAAAAATAAGTTGGAACCTCATGTGAACTTCCATACCTCAGTTCATCATTTATAAAACAGGAATGATAATAATGCTTATTAGTCTCAAAGAATTTTTTTTGAAAAGCACTAAATCAGAAAATTCAAGTAGAATATGTAAAGTTTTGTGTGGCACATAATAGGCACACAGTTAATTGGAAGCTAATAATAACAATAAATTCACGTTAGTCACAAGAATACATTTAATAAAATATATTTAATACACAGACTATCACATCTGGGGGGAAAATACCTTAAGATATAGTCCCACCTTGCATCCAGTAGCTAAATTTCTTTTAAAGCTATGTAATTTTTTAAACTGTCTTTGGATGCTGCCCCCCCCCAAAAAAGCTGATGAATGTAATGCTTCATTTTCCCTGGAGAGAAATCCACAGACTGTTTTACAAATAATTTCAGGAGATTCTGAGATGCCCCTAAAGGCATCCTTATGATTCCTTAGATTCTTTGTAGTTTCTGCCTTAGAACATTCCAGATGGGGCATCCAGAGGCTACCGGAATGCTCTACTACCAGGAGCCCCAAAGCTCATGAAGCAGCTTACTTTGTGGTTGGAAAAGTGCTAAAAAGTTATACAGGTCTTCCTTGAACTGAGATACTAAAAGATGCTTCCTGAGGTCTATCTTTGCAGTAACACAGAGGTAGCATGATGATACCTTTTTTTAGGTGCCAATGCTTGGCATTTATGGAAGGCAGGACCCAGGCCATGACATGCCTGATCCTCTCCAGGTTAACCCTGCCCATCCTCTCAGCCATTCCAGGGGATGGCTTCCAGGCCCTTGGCCATCCAGGTCACCCTGCCCAAACCACCTCCTACACGGCTGTGGCTCCTTTCCTCTGTCTAGGACATGACGCTTTTACGAACACCTCCTAAGTCCCAGCTCCTGTTCTTAGTCACCTCATCACATCCATGAGGACGGGCATCCAGCTGATCCCCAAGGCCTCAGCATACAAGAGTTTCGTGCCACACACACTCCCACTCCAACCTTGTGCTGAGCCAATGATCTTTTGAACCTAAGCCCACCACTGTACATCTGTCCCAATTAAATTTAGTCTCGCCGATTTCTCCCCTGACACTCTAAACCTTTCAGAAGTGTTTGGAATTCACATTTTATTACCCAGTGTATTATTAATTCCACCTCTCAGCTTTGAGATGTTTGCAAATCCCACCCAAGGTAAGGCAATCAGTGAGATTTACACATCTCCCTGTGTTAAGGTCAGAGCAAAGTGCCTTACACAAGTTCTCATTAAATTTTCATATCAACTCTATGAACTAGGCATTGGCATCTATACTATCATACCTGTTTCATAAAACACAACTAAGTCTCATGAAGAGTCTATCACTTGTGTAAGGCCACCCAGGTATGGAAGAGCCAAGCCAGGATTTTGACCCAGGCCCGTCAGAGCCACATTGTTTCCCACACCGAACAGAACTTTTTCCTAGATATGTTCCTCTCTCCAATGAGACTGTGGGCTCTCTGACAATAGTCAAAAGTTCTGACTCAGAATTCCCAGCCCCTGGCTAGTGCCTGGTGCAGAATAGTTGTTTTATGACTAAAAGGAAAGCCAGGAAAGGGGCTCAGGGCTGAGCCCTGAATGTCAGGTTCTTCTTTTAAAGTATTTATTCTACCCTGTGGAACATTAGGATAGTTGTCGGCCATACGTGAGCAGAAGGTTCCGTGTCCCCAGCCGCCAGCTGGCCCTAACAGCATGACATCCGTTCACTCACATCATTGGTAAGCTGACCCAGAAGAGTAGCCTCGCATCCCTCCCACGCCCCCCTGCATCCGAGCCCAGCCGCGGGCTCTCCCAGCGTGCCCCCCACTCCTTCTGCCGCACAGCCTGCCTCCTCAGCAAAGCTGGTTCCGTGGTGGCAGAGAGAAGGTTCAGGAAGCCTCCAGCTTGGGATTTCTTGAATGCTCCTGATGAGCTCAAACACTCCTTTTCATGAAATGGACTCTGGAACGAACTCACAGAACTTTCTTACCGAGGAATCAGGCCGAGGGAAAAAGGCTTGAGACAATGACCGAACACCATCCCACTGGTGTCAAACTGCGGTCTGTGTGCTGAACCGGTTCCGTCCGCAGAGCACCACGTTTCCATGCACACCCCTTTCACGGCATACAACCCCCACCTTGGCCTGTTCCTTTTACTACGGACTGCAAAGTCTTAAGTCTTCTGAAAACCATCAAGCAGGAGTCCCACTAAAAGATACAGATGTGGCTAAACGGATGGAAGGAAAAGACACCCTGGGAAGACCGGCGCTCACGTGAAAGAAAAAGAGCGGGAGCGCCATCTTGTGGTGCCTTCGCAACTTGCAGGCCTAACTTACCCCTTCCGCGGTAACACCATCCCAGCCTCTCCCTCTTGCCTGGGGATGCACCTTTCCCAGCCGGTGAACCCTGAGGGGGCTTGTGAACCACGATGTCCACGCCCACCTGCCCCCAGCGGTAGAGACGTTCCCTGACCCTGGTGGCCGCTCAGGGCCCAGCATCGTCCCCCCAGAGGACGCATGACCCAAGAAAGCCAATCAGGGACTTCACAAGATTTATTAAGAGACGCTGGAGCAAGAGGTTTCTCTTTTCTCTGATCACAAGCTCTATAGGTATGGCCTTAGGGCATCGCGAGTCGCGTTTGGGATCATTTAAAGAAAACCTGTCCAAGCATAAATCCAACACAGAAGGAATCGGAGCAAAGAAATGTAGTGCTGGGACTACAACCGCATGGGTTAGCCCCTGGATCAAACTCTGCCTGAACACAACATACCCACTCTCCTTGGGTACAGAAGCCAATTCGTTCTGGTTTTGCTTAAGCAAGAATCATGTCTCTGTCACTTGTAATCAAGAGACATTACACATCTATAGAAGTAAAAAAAAATTAAGCCCAGTTGCAAAAAATAAATAATGCTTTCATTAATTTTATAATAAGGCTTTTAAGAACAAGTAACTATTCATAACAGCTCTACTAAATTCAAATAAAATACTTACATGATACAATAAATCTTAAAGCCATGGATCTCGATTTAATAGATTAAAATATAAAGTTAGTAAGGAAGAAAGATCTCCACAAGATCAAACAGAAATGATTGCTGAGTATAACAAACTTTTCTGAATATTTTGTATTGTCAAATCTCTCTGCAGCCTGTGTGTCAATATGGAAATATCCTCATGAACTGCCAGATCAATCTTTTCAGCCGATAAAACTATGTTTAGGGGGCGCCTGGGTGGCTCAGTTGGTTAAGCGACTGCCTTCGGCTCAGGTCATGATCCTAGAGACCGGGGATCGAGTCCCACATCGGGCTCCCTGCTCGGCAGGAAGCCTGCTTCTCCCTCTCTTACTCCCCCTGCTTATGTTCCCTCTCTGGCTGTGTTTCTCTCTGTCAAATAAATAAAATCTTAAGAAAAAACAAAAAACTATGTTTAGGAGTACATGCTGAGAAAAGAATCCCAATCAAGGCAAATGATACTTGCATGGAGATGTTCATGACAACATTATTTAAAACAGGTGTAAATAATTATCAAGATCAAAATGTTAGGATACACGACTGTTATGTAACAACAGTTTCATTACATATACATAACCAGGCAATCTATTCATATGCCAACTACAGAAATAATTATTCAAGGGCACCTGGGTGGCTCAGTCAGTTAGGCATCGGACTCTTGATGTTGGCTGAGGTCATCATCTCAGGATCTTCAAATCGAGCCCCGTGTCTGAGTGTGGAGCCTACTTAGGATTCTCTCTCTCCCTTTCCCTCTGCCCCTCTTGCCCCTCACCCCACTCTCTCTCTAAAAGGAAGAAAAGAAGGGAGAGAGGGAGGGCGGGAAGAAGAAAAGGAAGGGATGAAAGGAGGGAGGCAGGGAGGAAAGGAAATATTTACTCAAACACTTGCTGAACACCAGCAATAATTTACTGATTTCTTTTTTTCCATCTTTCATGTCATTTCACCCTGGAACAATTTAAATGTTATAGATTTCTTTATAAACCCTTCTATAAATGTGTAGTCTAAGGCTTGGAGGAATTTATACCTTTCTAGTAACCATGACAAAGGATTTGAATCCAGAAGTCCTAATACAAACTCCACACACATGCTACCTTCCAGCAGGTAAGGCAACAAGATCATCTGAATTATGTGTATAGGCAGCACATGGCCTCTGTGGGAAAAACACTATATGTTTAGTTGTCCTTTCCAGCTCATGTTCCAGGCAGAGGTGAAGGGAAGAGCCTTTATCAGCATCTGCCCAGGGTCTGACACTGAGCCGGTTCTTTGTTTCCTCTGTCTACATTAACCCTTATAGTGATTCCTGGGGATGCGGAGGGGGCAGATATCTCACAAAACCTTCATTTCTACAGAAGCTGAATTCAGAGAGATCCAAAGGCTTATTCCTGGTCAGGGGAATGGCCTTTTATCCATATATGCAACAAGAAGATGGATAGAGGGGCACCTGGGTGGCTCTGTTGGTTAAGTGACTGCCTTCAGCTCAGGTCATGATCCAGGAGACCCGGGACCAATCCCTGCATCGGGTTCCCTGCTCGGCCGGAGGCCTGCTTCTCCCTCTCTCACTCCCTCTGCTTCTGTTTCCTCTCTAGCTGTGTTTCTGTCAAATAAATAAATAAAATCTTAAAAAAAAAAAAAAAGATGAATAGAAGAAATTATGGAGACCTGCCCGGCCACCGCAGGGGCTAAGGAGCAGGAACAGTCTGGAGGTTCTGAAAGTCAGGCCGAAGGATATCTGTGCCATAACGCCTGGCACGGGGAGAACAGCAATAAAATGACTACCACTATAGGGCTCTAACTCCAAGTCAACATTACCTATGATTTCTCACCTCATTTTAAGAGCAAGCCTTCAATCCAGGCAATATTATCCCATTCTATAGATTAGGACTTGCAGCAAGTGGTAAAACCAGGCTATAGATAAAGATCCATTCTCCCGACACCATAGCACATGGCCTTCCTGGAGCCCAGCAATGTCCACACCTGGACGGTTGAGCCTGCAGCACACTCTCAACAGGAGAGACACAGAGGACCTGGGTGGCATACTTCACGTGGCTCCTGGAGGGGTTCCGAACCACAGCAGCATAGCTGGTGGGAGACAGCAGCCCAGCTCCCCACTAATTGTCCCTCTTTGTGGTGTTCAGTTAAGGACTCAGAAGAAACCAATCTTTGTGTCTTTTCATGGTTAAAATTCTACATAGAACAGAAACCTCAAAGCAGCCACCAAGCCAGTCTTTGTTGGGTTTCTAGGCAGTAAGGACGCTGCATCTCAACACTTAGCGCTCAGAGAGAAAGGGGCTCGGTTATTCAAAGGGGAACTCAACAAGAGCCTTTTTCTCCCAAGTCCTTGCAATTTTGGACTCACTTTTAATCCCCGGAAGAAATGTTGGATCCCTTTTCTCCTCCACATCCCACAAGTTCACAAACTGTCAGTGGAAGATTTTTAGGAGTTGGGCAGTCCCCACTTTCTACCCCAATCTGATAGAACCAGTTTGGTTTTCAGAATCTTGAAACATTTATTCTTAAAAAACATCAATATGTTCAGAAGCATGTATATACATATTTTTTAACTCAAGTTTCTACATACAAAGAAATATATGCATCGTAGTTTCACAAATAAGCCTCAACTACATTTCCCTCAAAATAAGGTCCCAGGCAGGTCTCTGAAGAAGCCATTTAGTGGAAGCAGGTTGAATATGCTTGTCCCAACAAATAAATAAATAAATAGATAGATAGATGATAGATAGATAGATAGATGGATAAGAAAGCATACATATCCTGGGCAAAGGGACGTTTAAGTGCCTGGGTTCTACAAACAAACCCTCCCAGGTAGGAGAGGGGCTGTTTCCAGCTCCATGAAGAATAAAGAGCTTCTAAAGGCAAAGACCTGCTTGCCTTCTCTGGGCCCCAAACTTCTCTATGGGCCCATCACCATCGTCATCATCGTCATCACCAAAAGTATCACTTAAGAGCAGCTAAAACCCGTGGGGCCCTCCCTAAGACACATGACAGGCTTTATTCTATTGAATCCTTAAACTTTCTGGAGAAGATGAATGCTTACCCCCCATTCGGCAAACGTGGAACACAAAACCCAGGGATTCTAAAGAATGACACAGCCAGCAAATAGCAAAGCCAGGGGGAAGCCAAAGCTGTTGGACTCTAGTCCAAGTTCTTCCTGTCTCACCCTCCCACACCCTTGCCCCTCTTCACACCTGGTGGCCTACTGATGAGAAAACGGACAGAACCGGAGCTTAGCCAGTGATGGCGAGGTGAGAGACTTGCTTCCTTCTCTCCAAGAGGCTTCCTATTGACACATGCATAGGGGCTGTTCCAAAACAGATGCTCTCTGACCTCTCTCCCCTGACAAAACAGTATTCCGGACTCATAATTCTTTATAACTCCAGGTGGCCAACCAGCCGTACACAAAAACCCTGCTCAAGGATCCTGGGATCAAAAGGTGGCAATGGGTCAGCTGTTCTGGAGAGTAGTCTGACAGAATATTATTATCAAAAATGTCCATTTCTGACACTCTACAGAATATCTGACAGTACCCCTTAAATGGATGGCACACGCAAGCAGGGCAATTCAAGATGATTTAATAAAGGAAAGCCAGTGATGTGCCTGAGAGTGAATGGGGACATTTTCAGAATGTGTTGGAACCAGTTCCTACATTGTTGGTGAGCCCAGAACCTTGCCGTGGTGGGAGAGTTTACGCTACAGAAATCAGGAAGTGTTACGTAAAATTAGGGCTTGGTTTGGCTTGGTTTTTCTGAGAGAGAGAGAGAGAGAGAGAGAGAGAGAGAGAGAGAGAGAGAGAGTTATTAAACATTTACCAGCACACCCGGGGGAGAATTTGTAAAAATGTGGGCAACCTTAAGGGAACTCAAGGAGGATAAGGCAGTCCTCTGAGGTTAGCAACAGTGGGGTGCTATGAGCAGCCAAGTCCTGAAGGGGCCAGGAATGGTCCCAAACCCAGACTGTAGCTGAAGGGGAGGGCAAAAGGATGGAACCTTTGAAAGAGGTGATCCATTAAAACAGGACATAGGGGAAAAAAATACCCCAATCTCACCCCCTTCCCTCCAGCCACTCTGGCTGCTGCCTGCCGTTGTTGGAGCTCACCTGAAAGAAGAGGGTGTGGAAGCCTCCCCCTCCCACCACGAAGCCCAGAATGGTTAGCTTCCAGAGCTCCATGAAGGGGAATGAAGGTAGAACGTGGACCTGGGGCACCGTGTATCCAGAACAAGATGCCACTGATTATTAAACTCACACACACTCTTTCTCTCTCTCCCTCTCCATGCAAGTACATAGATATATTTCCAGAAGGGCCCTCGAGTCCCTGGTAAAAGGGGTGACCTCCAGGGAAGGATGCAGGCAACTGGGTCAGCAAGGTACGATTCACGCCCAGGAAAACGTGGACTTGGGATCTGGACTCTGCCCCAGTTCGGCTCTGGGAACTGGGCAACCCCTCCGGGCTCCCGTTCCCTGGCCTGAGGTAGAAGGGAAAGGCCCCTAAGGTGGCAGGGCTGGAGGGGCTGCTGTGGGTGCCAAGGAGAGGGGGTTTCCTTCAAGGCAGAGGTTTTGTGATCCCCTTCAAGGGGTGGGGGTGGCGGGGTGCTTCTGAACACTTTTCCTTCCAAGTCCTTTGCGCCCACCTCCCAGGCCAGGAGTATTGAAAAGGCTTTCTGGAGGGAGCAGGTGCCTCTGGGAGGTGGGAGCCATGCTCCACCTTGTGGCTGTTCACACAGCTCCCTGAGGTCACATGGGAGGCCCAGAGGGAGCACCACGGAGGGGAGGCTCCCAGTAAAGACTTCACCCACAAGTTCAAGGACACCTTTTGCCTCCTCCTCCTCCCTCTCACCCTTTTCAACACTGTGCCGCCCCCTGGAGGCTAGCTCAGGTCCCACCCGGGACCATGACTGCGTGCCAGCTCCTAAAAGCCCCTTGGAAGGCTTCTCACACTGCTCCACTGAGGCCTTCAACAGGGCAAAGTTCCAAAACAGAAAGCTACAGCATCTCTGTTCTACATTTCATAAGTGAATGCTTTGAACCTCTGCTATACACGTGAAATGTTGTCGCAGGACCCCTATGATTTTGGCAGACTTTTAAAACTATGAATTTGGAGGCACCTAGGTGGCTCAGTCCTTAAGCATCTGTCTTCAGCTAAGGTCCCTGGATCGAAGCCCACTTTGGGCTCCCTACTCAGCCGGGAGCCTGCTTCTCCCCTCTCCCTGTACCCTTCCACCCTCCTCGTGCCCTTGCTCTCTCTCTCTCAAATAAATAAGTAAAATCCTAAAAAGAAGAAGAAGAACAACAACAACAACAACTATGAATTCGTAGTATAATATGGTATGATCTGGAAACAGAGGCAAATTCGAAGTTGTAGGATACCTACTTTCTCTCCAGCCCGTCATTTTTAATTATAAACTCACTGGAGATAATAAAGTATGATGTTAAACAGAAGCCCCTCTCTGTGTGGGAGGAGGGGCCAAATGAACTCTCCTGTCCCTGCCCCTTCAGGCCCTTGCCCCTACAGGTGCTCCCCCTAAAGGGGAACACTTGCTAAGGAAGAGCTTGCCCACATACAGAGCTCCCATTCATTCCCATGAGATGTTCAGAAAGAGCACTGGGGAAGCCAATGGGAGGGCTGGCCGAAAGGACCTGGTCTGCCCACCTGCCATGGAAGGGACCAGGGATGCTTCTGGTAAAGTTGGAACTAGAAAAGTCCTCATCCATCAGCCTCTTGGTGACCCAGGAGACAAGACTGAGACCTGAAAGAGGAAAGGCTTCTACCTAGACCCAGATCTGTCCCCTCACTTCCTCTCAAATGTTCTTCCAAGAAGCCACACTGTCCTTGACTGAGGCTCAGATAAAGATCATCTTTACTGTGACAGACAGGTAGAGGGAGGCCATGCCCACCTGAATACACTGGAGCCCCTTCCCTGGGAAATGTCATCAGCTTCCCCATTAGCATCATGGGGCCATGCGGTGAGTTCTAGAAGGCTTCAGCAGGTCCCCTTGTCCAACCCTTCTACTTCACAAACAGGTAAACTGAGGTCAGAGTGGAAACACAACCCAGTTATGAGGCCTTTACCCCAGGAGGCTCCCCCCACCACACACTGCGTAACAATAGGAAGCTGAGTCCCTAGTGACCAAGGCCCCGGCACCAGGGACAAGGCCGACAAGGCCATGTGTTTTAGCTGCTGTGGTGAAAAGAGTCAGGCCCAGGATGCAAGCAGGGGGCCACAGGGCAGAGGAGGGCAGGAAGTTCAGAGGGTCTGCCAGGCACACTGTGACCTGTAACCTGGAAGCAACAACCACCTCTTTGTGACCAGTGTATAGCGAAAGTAGTTCTTACAATAATTTTAATGGAAACCAAGAAAAAGAAACAGAAGGCACATGTTTCCATGTTGGAGGAATATTTGCTCACCACGCATGCTTTGAATCTCCATGTGAGCACTGCCTCTTCCCTGAAGCTCTCCTAGTTCTGTCAGGCAGGATCCAGTGACTCCCTAACTAGGGGTCACCAACAGCTCCCTGCTCTCCTCCTAGATGGTGAGCCCCTATGGGTGGAACCCAAGACCAAGCCTTCTCTGGGACACTTCCAGGAATAAGTGCAGTATTGAAACCTAGTAGGCACTCAGTAAATATCTGACACCAACTAAAGTTACCTGGACACATCCCTAATTACTATAAAGTACAAAAAGCTTATGAATGCAACTTGGTAAATCTTGATATCAAGAAATCAGAAAATATGGAAGACAAAGCGTAACAAGAGTCCTTTGTGAAACAAGTTATCTTACACATACAACGTTTACAGTATTTCCAGTTCAGTGGGGGAAACTCCCATTAAAGTTCTCAGATTCTAGAACTCTGGACCAGGCATGACTCACTAAGATTTACTAACTCTAGAACCAAGGCAGCAAAGGCCCAGGGAGGAGAACCAGGGCTGAGCTGCAGTGGGATCAGAATTCCATTTGATTTTTTGCTTATTTATAACTTTCCTTTTTTCAAACCGCTAACTTGAATACAGAATAATATACTTAATTTGAAAACTAAAAAATAATCCAAAGATACATTATAATCCAAAGATACATTATAAGATAGAGGTCCACACACTCACTCAGGCAACCACTGTGCTAATGGTTTTCCATGCATGCTTCAGTGGTTTCTTAGGCTTAGGCAAGCAAGATGATTATTTATTTTATATTCCATCTTTATACACACACAAGCACTATGACATACTATAGACACTGTTAGTCTCTGCTCTTGTTTTGTTTTTCTCTATATATATTTAAAAGATTTTATTTACCTGCACGAGCGGGGGGAGAGGCAGGCAGGGGGAGAAGCAGACTGCTCACTGAGCAAGGACACCCCCCCCCACCCTCCGCCACATGCAGGACTCAATCCCAGGACTCTGGGATCATGACTTGAGCTGAAATCAAGAGTCAGACACTTAACTGACTGAGCCACGCGTGCATCCTTGTTTTTCCCTCTTCATATACCTTAGATACTTTTCTTCATGGGTACCTAAAGAGGTCTTTTATTATTTTCTTACAGCTACACAGCATTCTTTTATATGGATGCAACATATTTTATTTACCGCTCCTCCTCTCACAGGGGTCCCTTTCACCCTTTGTATTTCAAACAGTACTGCAGTGAGCAAAAATACATCCTTGCTAAGGCTTGCCACTTTGCCAGGGCCTCTCCATGTTCCTCAAGTCAACCCAGATCCTTCACTTCTAGGCCCATCCCACTTCCATTCATTTTCTGAGATCCACTGGGGCCCAGGAGGGACCAAAGTAGCCAGCTCAACCTCCCAACTTGGCCCTCTCAGTGCCGGAGGTGGATCTGGGCATCCAGGTTCTCCTGCACACCCTTACCCACCCCACCCTGTCCAGGGCACGCCTGCACTCTGGGGATGGCTAACACTTCATGGTTGACGATGGATCCCTGGGGCCTCTTTAGTCGAACGTCCCTAATCCTCTTTCACCAGCAGGTGGCGCTGCTTTCTACATGTAGACCGTTCTGCTCCACAGGAAGCAGGACTCCTGCAAGAGTAATAAACTCTTTATTCTGGGAATAAATGATGACTTTCAGCCGTATGATTATCCACAAGCCTCTCTACATGATCCTCCAACAGCCTAAGGCCATGACTACAGTCTTCCCTGCTTTCTCCCTTCTCGGTCCCTTTCCGTGTTGCAGGTACAGGCCCCTTGCCTCCTTTCCCTGGACTCCAGGAGACGGAATCACCTTGGGCTCTTGAATCAGACTTATGTTCAAAATCTGACTCCACCACATGCCTTGCTGCGTGGCCTCTGACGACTGGCTTCACCTGTCCAAGCTCCTTCCTCTGCAAGACTGGAGGACAGCACTTCACACCTCACTGAGTGGGCGGGAGGATTTAATCAGGGATAACACAAACCTGCACTGTATGTCCAAATTTCACACCTCACTTGGGAAGGCTTTCTCATACGCTGGTCTTCCATCAGTTCGTCCCACACTACAAGCTTGTTCCTGTCCCCAAAGTCCGCATTTGCTAGGGCCTCTGCCTGCAATGCTCTCCCCCTAGATCCCGCCACGGCTGGCTCTTTCTTGTCCTTTAAGTCTCAGCTTCTGAGTGGTCTCCCCAAAGATGGTCCTTGTCACCTCAGCCACAGTAGGGATCTCCTGTTTTGTACCCCCCAGTGGCATCCTGTTTACTTAGCACCTATTTCCACCTACTACTTTGGATGTGTCTGTGCTCTCTTTTCTTGTGGGAATGTACATTCCAGGAGGGCAGCTTCATTTTCCTCGGGCTTCCCAGCACTGCACACAGTGACCCCTGCCCCCGGGAGATATCCCATAACTAACTGGTGGGTGACTGGCTGAGTGGATGAGAGCATGTAGGCAGAGTTGTGTTTGAACTCTGACCACTGGCTGCTTTGCACATCCATGTCCTGATGCGCAGGCAGACGACCAGCTCTTTGAGGGCAAGAATAGCATTTTCTCCCACCTGCAGTCCTTGGCTAGACCCCTGCTAGGGCTCAGTGGGCAGAGCCAGGACTTGGGGGAAGGAGGGGAGCAACTGAGAGGGCTGCTGAGGACTTGTTGGGGGAGGGGCCTCTGACATTCCCACCTTAAACATACCACTGCTCGTGGATTCCTGAAAGTGACAGAGATGCGTCCCTGGCCCCTGCTACTCCGAATGGTTTTCCTTAGAACCAGTACCAGCTGTCGTCCTGCTGATGGTCATCCACCCAGGTGTGTCTTGCCCCCAGCAACTTTTCAGCCCTGACTCTGCGCTGAGGGATCCCTCCTCTTTCTAAGTGTCCCAGGGATGTCCATTCTCCATTTTGAACAGGAAAGCCTGTCCCCATCCAGTACCACACTGCTTACAGAGGCACACCCACACAGCTCTTTCTTAAAGAGAAGAGATATTGACTCCAGCAGGTACAGAAGTCTCCCCTGGGCACAAACAGTGTGATTTGGGGAGCCCCATGGATTCAAGCAAGACACAAAATCATCCTAGGGGAGTCAAGCCCAAGTAAGAAGTGTGCTATGTCCAGCCAAGTCAGAAAATGTCCCCGTACCTAGAAAGACACCCATCTTGGACACACTCCCCTCAGCAACACCCTCTGCAAACAACGAAATCACACTTGTGACACACTCTATCTTATCTGCCCAGATTTTCCTGAAGCTGGGGAAGTGGGGACATAGAGAACATCAAGGCACACACACTTAACCATTTAAAATAGATCCAAATACAGGTCCACATTCAACCACAAAACATACCAGGCACTTCTTATGCAGAAAACACAGTTCTGGTCGTGGGGGAGACAGCGGTTACTGTCCCACATGGAACTTTCAGTTTAGTGACAGACACAGACAAGGCACATAAAGCAAATAAGTATGCAAACTACCCACACGTGTATAGGCCGGTGGGGTCAGTGCTGTGAGGCAGAGTGACCACTGGGGTCATGGAGGGTGGCTTTGGCCAGGATCATCAGGAGGTCCTCCTTGGAAAAGGAGCCAGGACTGGGATAGCGTTCCAGGAGAACAAGCTCAAAGCCCCAAAGAGCATTTAAAGGCATTAAACGGAGACCAGTGTTGCTGGAACCCAGAGGACAGAAAGCAGAGGAACTGGCCCTCTCTCCATAAGGTTGAGATACCCCATAAGACACCCCCAAGTCAGTAGGGGACAGAGAGCATCAGGCCTTGTTAACTAGAGTTAAAAGACGGGTTTATTCTATACTGAGGGCCATGGGAAATCTCTGAATCGTTTTAGGCAGGAACATTAAATGATCTTCTCCACTCAGGAGAAGCTGACTTAACATCTTGGCAATGAATGAATAAATGAATGAATGAATGAATAAAGGAAGGAAGGAAGGAAGGAAGGAAGGAAGGAAGGAAGGAAGGAAGGAAGGAATTGAATTGAATGAACAACTACAGAACCAATAACTGTGGGTCACTTAGAGTCTCCTGGTACTAAGATCATGCTAAGTTATTCAGGGACACATAGGGACAAGAAGCCCAGGACAGGTCACGAACTCTAGAACCATCAACTCCACACCAAATAGAACATGGGGAGTATCCCCTTTGTCACTCAGACTGCTGGCTTCAGCTTTTCTGCATAGTTCAGCTCTCTGGCCTCTCCCAAGTTGTCCTCACCAAGCAGACAGGGAGACGAGAGAGGAGAGGGAAACATTTAGTGTCACACAGACAGATGACTCTCCAGGACCTCAGATGAGGGCAGCACTGGAGCCTGGTGGTTTCCCCTTGAAGTGTGCCAAGCCCCTGGGGACACCTAACACCCTCCATCTCCTACCCTGTCATTCTTTTTGAAATTCAGAGAGTGAAAGAAGAAGGATTTTTCTCAAGGTAGCAAAGGGAATCCAGACCTCTCAATTCCCACCAGGAAAACAAAGACAGAAGCTGACTTCAAAGCCAACAATGTCTCCTGCATGCCATGGTCACAGCCCTTCTCCACAAGAGCAACCAATCAACAAGAACAGACTTTACAGACTTTCTTGTTCACCCGCACCTGTGACAGCTGCCCTCCCCCACAGAGTAGGGCTGTGGTTTCCATCCCATATCCCCAGCCCTGGGGTGGAGCTGGCCCTGGAGTGGGTGTTCACGTAAAGTGAGAAAGGGAGATGACGAGCGGTCAGTGTCATGGGCACTGAAGCCAGGTAGCCCTGGGCTACAACTCTGGCTCTGTTGCCTGCCAGCCTCATGACTTTGATCTCCTTGGGCTTCAGTCTCTTCATATTTGAAAGGAAGATTAAAATACACATGTTTGGGGGTACCTGGGTGGCTCAGTAGTTAAGCGTCTACCTTTGGCTCAGGTCATGATCCCAGAGTCCCAGAGTTCGAGCCCCACATCGGGTTCCCTGCTCAGTGGGAAGCCTGCTTCTCCCCCTCTCACTCCCCCGGCTTGTGTTTCCTCTCTAGCTGTGCATAAATTATGCATATTGAGGGTGAAGCTCAATGTCCCTCTGAAAAAAATTGTTCAGAAACACTATGTCAATGGGAATGTTGATGATGGTGGTGGAGTAAAGCAGTAAAGAGGACTTTTACTGAGCAACTCGAACCCTGGGCAGTCCAGGGCTCATGCTAACCAAAGGTATCTGGAACATATTTGTTAAAACAGGAAAGAAAACAGGGAAGCTTTAGAAAGATTTCTGCAAAGCCCACAAATGAGCAGAAAGTCTCGCCCGGTGGATTCCCAGCACCCCACCCCCACCCCACCCCACACTCCAGGAGAGCCACCGCCCAGCCCCCACTGCGGGATACAACTCTCGGTGGTAACAGGCGTCCAGGTGTTGTGGTGAGCAGCTTGTGGCCAGCATTTTGAGAGCTGTCACTGCGGTAGCTCCCCTCTCCTCTCTCTTTCAGTGTCCACAGAGGAGGCTGGGGACATAGGTGGCAGCAGAAAGAGTATCATGTGGCCTGGGCATTGGCAAAGCTTTGCTAGCTAGGACTTACCTGCGGCCATGGGTGTGATTGGCAGGAAAGGCGTGACCAGGTTTCAACTTGCCCTTGCCTGACCCGCAGAGCCAGCAGGGGTAATTAGGAACCTCACATCGGATTAGGGTCCCACATCGGATTCCCACCCCATCCCATTCTAACTCCTAAAGTTACACCACCACAGAATGAGTGAACAGATACCCACCCAGCAAGCCCTCTGCCAGCCAGGCGCTGAGCACCCACCAGAGCCGGGGGCTGCGGTGCCAACCTGTGAGCCAACTCTCAGGTTACAGAGGTGGGGTGATCCCAGAGAACAGATGCAACCCAACTCCCAGCTCTGAAGGTGAGGAAGGGCTGGGTGTGTGCACACACGTGTACATGCATGTCAGCCACACACAGGCAGACACACACATATGAACACCCAGCATGCGCATACAAAACCCTTCTCTCCCAATACACCTTGAGCACTTTGCCTGAGGGTACAAAGAGGGCGTGGCAGAAAAAAGAAAGCCCTCACCTATGGGCAGAGGTGTCTACGTCCTCTTTGCTTCTCCTGCTCCCTTTCTAGGGCAGACTTCACCCCACAGACCCTTCTCTCCTCCCAACCCCTTCATTGTCATTGCTATTAATAGGGTCACGCTGGCCTAGTGGTGCTTCTCTATTGTGTCCAGTAAACAAGGGTCATTAGATCAATGCAGTCTATAGCAGTCTGCCTTACTTAGATTGATGAGTAATATATTTCTGTGCCTAGATGTGGGCACCCACAGTGCCTGAGCGGCAGGTGCAAAGTGAAGCTGCCCTCCTTTGAAGAGCAATCACTACCTTCTCCTTCAGCACACACAGACAGTGGGAGCTGATTTTCACACGTTTCTTGCTTATCTTTCTCACTCTGGTTTGTGTCTTCCCCATCTGCCCCAGGCTCACAACACCTACCGACTGGTACCTGCTTCTCTTTTACTGAACTGTCCATCCTGGCTGCAATTTAACTCAGCTGGGGCACTTAGCACAGCAAAATCTAGGCACTATTCCATAAGCATTTCAACCAGAATGGCCCCTTTCCTGTCCTCATCACACAGCATGGAAAAAAGAAATGAGGGACACAATGACCACCCTAATTGGAATATCCAGATCTTCTGCATCTTTTTTCCAACACACACTGCTGATCTATCATTAGACCCTGGGGCACTGCACCCACTCCTAAGCCTCCTGGGGTCAGGTGGCACTAGACTCTTGGGGACCAGGTCCTCCTGGCTGTCAGAAGGCAGCCCTTCTGAGAAGCCGGAGTGGGCAGTGTCCTCCCTCCCACTGCCCCCACCCCCACTTCAGATGCAAAGTGCACATAGGCACATATGGCTCATCTCCATCTTTGGGGGAGGTTCGGTCTAAAGTCCTCCCAAAGATTCAGATTGTATGACAAATCACGTTCTAGACTATCGTCGCGAGAAAGAGCTGGGGCATTTGCATCATTACCCCCAGACAACAGCTTCATTAGGCTGAAAGAGAGGTTTGCAGCCGTGCGAGCTCTGCCACTGACCTGGGCCTCTCATTTCCCTCATTGTCTGTGGGCTCCAAGGCTCTCACTCCAAACCATATGGTCCTTTTGGGCATCTCACACTGCCTTCCAGGAAAAGCAAGCATGTTGGGAAGCACTTGGAGCAAGTCAGAGGCCTGCGGGCCAGATCGCATATGCAATCCTGCCCCAAAGTGAGATCAGTCTGTGCCCAGAGAAACTGCTAGATATCAGAGGGGGGCTGAACCCTGAAAAGTAGAATGTGGGCCTGAGAGAGAAAGAGAAATGCACCTGAGCAAGAAGGCAGAAGAGAAAAGAACCACTTGACATTTTTCCCTCCCATAGAAGGCAGCCCGGCTGTCCCAGACCTATGAGGGCACATCTGGCAGAATCCGTGGTGTAGAGAGCACAGGGGGTAGTAGTGCTCATGCTGGGTGGACCCTTTCTTCACCAGCGCCCCTTCTGAGTCCCCCAAGTATGTGGAGACCCCACGAGGGTCCCAGACTCCCATCATTTCCCCCACAAATATGATGCAGACCCACAGTCTGGCAGGCTAGAGAGTGAGGCAGCGACTCCCCTACTCCAGTCCCCAAGAACCTAAAAACCTGAAAACCAGCCATCCATTTGAAGAGTACACCCCGGGGTCTGGCTTAAACGCTGCTGGGAGACAGGGCTGGGCATATGAGCCGTCTCAGCCCTATTCCTTCCAAAATCCTGTATTTGAAAATCCTCTTTGCTTCAACCTTTGCAAGATTCCAAACAGATGGAATGAACCCCGGAAACCAGCATAGCTACATGGGCCTGGTCCCCAGGGGGAAGGGGAAGCTGAGCACCCCTGCCCAGAGAAGTTCCAGGCTGTCACCTTGGACAAACCGGTGTGCCTACCCTATCATCAAGAAATGGGCCACCATGGGCCTCACCTGACGGTCCTTAAAGAGTAGAGGAAGAAAACATAAACTCGGTGGCACAGCACTCCACTCCCCCAACAGGGCGGATTAAGGTCAGGATTAACATTTTAAACTCAAGCCGACTTTCTGACTCAAAGATCTTCGATCGCTAATCGCTAATCGTATTACTATCCCTAGGATTATTGCTTTACTGCTTGCAGAATAGATTCTAAAATCAAATTGCTTCAAGTTGCCTCCTCTTTTCTCTTGGCTCTTTGCGGGGGCGGGGGGAGGGTTATAGGTTGTAGCTTGTTAAGGAGACGGCTTCTGAAGTCGAATCTCACTTAATATTTCTCTCCTTCCCCGCGCCAGGAGGCGGTAAGAAGACGGCCGACACGGTTCCTTTATTCCCGCCCATGCCTGCTCCTAATTCCTGGTAATTTATCCCATATTAAAACTTCTTTAAGTAAGAATGGACAAGCATCAGCACCTGCTATGCAAATGCGGTCAAATCCAGGCGGGCCATGGGGCGTGCGCGCCCGCCCGACCGCGAGCGGCCATTCAGCGCTCCCAAGGCGCCCGGCGCGCCCTTCATATGGAAACCGGCCGAGGGCCTGACAGATTGCGCGGTGCGCCCGCTCGGGCGGCGGGGGCGGGAGCGGGGGCCGCGGGCCGGGGCGCGCGCCGGCCTCGGAAACGCCCCCCGGGGTGGGGGTGCAGGCAGCGGGTCCGCTCCCGCGGGTGTTCCGTGCCCGAACTTCTTTTCGAGGAAGCGCGGTCACGCAGTGCCGGAGCTCCCCGCGGACGGCCCCCTGGTCCCTCCCCGCCGTCCCGCAGGCTGGCCCCGGGATGCCCCAGCGGCCGGCGGGCTCCGGGCGGGGCAGCTAGCCCCGAGCAGCAGGCCCAGGCTCCAGCGCGGCGCCGCGGGCCCGCGGGATAACAAGGATTAGCGGGGGGGGGGGGGGGGGGGCACCTTTGAAGCCCTGTCCCCCCACTCACGTGGCTAGAGGCCACGGCGCGGTCTCCTCTCGTGCGGCCCTAATCCCCGCACGCGGCCCGCCCCGCCGCGCCCTGGCCCTGGCCCTCTCTCACTCCTCGGCCGCACGGCTCGGGCAAGACCCCCTAACCCCGCTCCGTGAAAGGAGCGGCGGTGGAGAGGGAGGGGGCGCGCGGGCGCGGCCGGCGGCCCAAAGACTTGCAAAGTGATAAATACATTGTTTCCCGGCCGCCCGCTCTCTCGGTCCCGGGGGAGGGGGGGCATAGAAAATGAGGCACTTCTTCCCCCCTTTAACTCAAGGGGAGTACCGATAATTCATGTATGTTATAATTCTTCATTGCCCCTAGGTAGTCTGGGAAAACTAGAAGAAAAGAAAATGCCAGAAAGTTACGGTAAAACTTAAGATGCGGCCGAAGTCGCTTTCTTTGCCCCTGCTGCGAGTGTTTGAATAAGAAGAATGCTCCCGGACTGTAACAAGCAAAAAGAATGAAGAAGACAAAAGATTTCCAGAAAAAGGTTTAGCTAGAAGACAAGGCAAGTGAAACTGAAAGGAGAAAAAAAGCATTTACAATGGAACAATAAGTGTACTAATCGCTTTGATATATTATACAAGCCCAAAGACCCAAAACATTGTGTAATTATTTATAAATGACTTCTCCACTCCTGTGTATAATGCAGAGGAAAGAATAAAACTGCAGGCTACTCTCTAAACTATTTCTAAATAGACCTGGTTCAAAAGAAGGCAGAAGTGTTTGAAATAAAATAATTAATGGTGGATTTTATGGTTGTCTCATTAAAACATTTTAATTACTACAAACAAAATGCATTTGTGTCCCAAACCAACATGAATTTATGTAGCTGCAGCGTTAAGGAAGAGAAAAGCAAAAGGAAAATATTTCAGCTAGTTCCCTATTATTCTCTGTTTATTTCAGAATTCGCTCCATAAAACGATAGTCAAATTCCATTAGGATAAATTTCACTGCGACTTCTTTTGTATACACAGGAAAAAACACCCTCACACAGTTTTCCCACACTTGACCCACAAGCATCTTGGAGGGAGGGGGTGTTTTTAATCTCCAATGATGATGTTCTTAAGCATTCAAAAACATGAAACAGACAAAAATGAACTCTGGCTTTAGCAATATCCCAAGGCAGGTGCAGCCTGGATTTGGGAAGCTGAATCTAGTGACAGCAACAGCAGGGCCTCTGTTTTATTTTGTCCCTAAATCTGAGCCCAGAAGATTTCAAGAAATCTACGAAGGCAAAACTCAGAGGCTTTGAAGGAGGTTCTGGATTGATTCTAGCCTCAAGCAGCCTGTGTGAACAGGACTCCAGGCCTCACTGCTGAGAGGGTAGGGAGTGAGCACTTTCTGCCTGCTCCCTCTTCATTTCAGGGCCTGCACCCTGTGGGCCCTCCCTGCACAAGGGTGCACACCCCCTTTGCCCCCCCCACATACACACTGTACTTTGGGCACAAAAAGGACATTGTTTTACCCAAGACCGGCCCAAACCACAAATGCACTTCAAACCTTGCATGAACCCAAGCACATATTGTCCCCCCGACTAGGCTTGAGAACTCCAATGAAATTTGAAATTTTCTTGTGGAAAGAATTCATTTGGCTGCAGAACTGTCCAATATGTTTTTAGAAGGCATTTCTTACATGGTACTAGAATAAAGTTGATGTGCACCAGGACTTTCCCTGGAGGCCAGCATTCATCCCACAAGTAGGCAGATTGTATACAACCAAACACTTTGGTATACAATGGCTCAGAATATTCAAGCAGACATCTCTGAGGTGAGAAATGCATACAGCCGGCACTGTATTTAGCAGGGCAGGGGCCGAGGGGGCCTTCATGGATTTCTGGAAACCATGGATAATTTGCCATTTTCCTTGCTCTGTCACTGAAAGACCCCTCTGTTTCCCCAATCCTGCCTCGTTTCCCCCCTCTCTTTTGCCCCCCCTTCCACAACTGTCATGGGTCATCAGTAAAGAAAACAGGGAATTGTTTCTCCTTTCCACTCCCCAACCCTACCCTGCTTCTCTTAGATGGAAATGCCTATCTGCGGGTGTATTTAACAGACCGAAAGGAATACTGTGTGCCTCTCGGTCCAACATCCTCCTTCATTGCTTCCTCTGGAGTAATTTCACCTTTTCCTGCTTTTTTTCTAAAAAAAAAAAAAAATTACAGTATTTTCTTTCTAAAATGCCACCAACCACCATACGTCCCCAGAGGTAGCTCCAGGAAGAATGTGACGATGTAGTCGGAACAGGGTGGAGAGGGTGGTCCTCGGCACAACTTTGCTTTGTGCAAAAAAATCTGCCTTATAAACTCAGTGCACTGCACTGCCCTGTGCCCAAGTCCCTGATGGATGAGTGGCTGGGTATGGCAGCAAAACCCCTCACCTCTCTTATCCTAAATGGCATCTGAGAGTTCGTGTATACCGTAAAAACAAAAGAACATTGCCTATACCAGAATCCAGACCTACATGTAGATGTCACTAGCACTCCTGAATATTCCGTGTAACAGCTTGTGTGGAGGGGGAATGGTAAATCTCAGCTAAAGCAGTTTGGGAGAAAAGTATGAAATGTGATGAAGTCCCTCCCCCTGACCTACCCAACACATCCCGATGACCTTGCCAGGATGTGGAATTGCAGGACACTGACCCTCTCAGCTTCGTTCCCACAGCAGCATCTCTAAAACCTAGTTTGTTCAACCTCAGGCTTACAAGTTTTTGATCACTGAAAAGGAGGATGGCGAGGAAGCTATGTGGCTCAGCTTCATGCCCACAAAAGGGCTCAAAGGCTGTGGGTACTAACTCCAAATGAAGTCATATGCATGGTCCCTGAGTCAGTGACAAGGCTAGAGGAAGAAAATATGCACCCACAAATGCAAATCAGCTTCCATCCCTGCATCTCCATATCTATACATGGGAGGATTTGATGGCCAGCTAAAAATTCCGAAATTGTCTGGGGGCTCCTGGCCGGCTCAGTTACGAGAGCATGTGACTCTTGATCTCAGAGCTGTAATTTCTAGCCCCATGTTAGGTGTAGAGATTACTTAAAAAATAAATTAAAATGTTTTAAAAGTTCTGAAATTATGAGTAGCACAGAAGGCTTTGTATTTGTATAGGCCGACCACATTCATTTACTGCAGGTAAACATTTATAATTTGCCAATATTCTCTCCTGTTTTGGCCTTTCTTTCCTTAAAAAAATATTGAGAATATCAGATGAACCTGGAAATATCAAATGTCCTGCTCAACCCTGAGAACCTCTCTTCCCATTTCTCCAGAATGCTGGTTTCTTTTCTGGGTGTTGACATTAGAAAGATCCTCTCACTAAGGGACTACAGTCACCTCCCTGCTGGTTCTTCAGTGGTCTTGAGTCAGACCCCCAGCTGCCTTGCAGAGGTGTGCCCTTTCCAGCTCCTGCATCCCTGGTGGGGTGGGGGACCTCCCCTCCCCTCACACCCCCAGTTGTCACACAGGCACCAGCCCAGGTCTTGGCATCACTTGGAGCACCTCTGAGCTGTCATAGACGCATGTCTGATCAGCCTCACAGGCTTAAGTAAGCACAGGCTAGGAGGAGAGATGCTAAAGCAAGGCATTTATTCCAATATGAGGAGCAAACAGAGGTAAGTATCATTCACCACTTCAGCATTTGGTCCATATTTCCAGAGTCTGATGAGGGCATCTGGGCTGGGGTCCCCCATCATCCCTCCCTACCACCTCTGGTGGTGACAGTGTTAGAAACTCTGGTTTCATCCAGTCCCTTGGAACATCTGCCACATCCACCAACCTCTGCCCCCGGCACACTGGCAGCTGGATGGCTCACACATCAGGCAGTCAGAAGACTGGGTGCGGCCCTCACCACCTCAGCACCTGCTGGGGCTGGATTTGTTGCATCCTAGTGTACTCTGGGAATGAGGGCTTCCACAGATGTGCTCCGTATTCACCTTCAAGGGATTTGGAGGGCAGGAGAAACTTTTCAGACTTTTCTTTTGGAAGGTCGAGCTCTGAGCCTCAAAGGGAACACTTAGGAGCCAAAGATGACATCTTGTTCTAATTCTCCCAGGGCTCAGCTCCATCCTCAGTGGGTCATCTGTAGGAGAGCCCTCCCCTGGCCCCAAGCCTCAGATGCACTTATGCAAAGCAAAGTGGGCAGGCACTAATGTCCAGTGAGGAGCTACCCCATGAACTGCCCACAAGCCAGGAGCAGGCAGGGCAAGCCTTGGATGCCTGCCCAGGCAGGTCACTAAGACTCAGGCAGAGGAGTGGGACTCACAAGGGAGAGAATACAGAGCCACTGCTAGCTCATAAGGTGCTTTCGAGCACATTTGAAAAGCACACCTTCCTGGGATGATGCCATCTCACATCACGGTGCATGGCTCAGCACATGGTAGAGAGGTTAGAATCTAGCCCCCACTTGCACTGGATGTTCTTGTGCAGTGAACTGCTGGAACAACTGTGGTAGTCCAGCTCACAGAAAGCAATAGGAGGAGAAAAAGAGGAAGAAGAAAGACAGCCATGGCCATTCAAGGCCCATCACAACTGTCTCCTACCCTCTTCTCACTGGGACCCCATAGAAGCCCCATCCAGACTGACCCCCCACATTGCTGCCACAGTCATCCTCATCCCTCCATTCTATCTAAATTGTCTGTTCATATTGATCCATCCCTCAAGGCCTTCTCAAGTCCCACCTCTGCCAGGAAGCCTTCCCTGACCACCCCCCTTCCCTTTGGGAGGTGCAGAACTCCTCAGGTCTGCTCCCTTAGTGAGCCCTCAGTACTTCTCACAGACAGTGGCAGGTTGCCCTTCTGTGGCCAGGTCTTCCCTGCTCCATGACCACAGGTCTGCCTCAGTTTACACAGAGCACTGGCACAGAGAAGCACACAAGAAGCACTCACTGTATACTTATTAACGTTGATGGAAAAACCTGGAATGGGGGCTGAAAGGACTCCCGAGTCTGACCCTAGTTTGACCACCAGCTATCCCTGGGGTAGCCTGGAGAAAAGACCCCTCCGTCTCCCACCTCGGTTTCCTAGGTATGAAGTATAGGACACAGATGGATAACCTCCAAGGGTTATGCCAGCCATGAACCCTAGGCTTACAAGGCTCAGAGCCCATGACCCCTACCAGCTAGGTTTTCATCCCTGTTAACACAATGTCTAGCACAATGCTTGGCCCAGAATAGGCAAGCAATATGGTATAGGGGTTGCCTCAGTCTCCGTGCTTTGGAAACAGATCATTTAACTTGGTGTTTTATTTACAAACCTCAGACATCAAACCTAGCCAACTCAAGCAAAAGAGCCCTACTAACAAAAGTCCTATAAGGTTTCTTGTGCAGTCCATGAGAAGACTAGAGAACCAGGCTTAGAATATAGGGGAGATGGGGGATGGGTAACAGAACCACAACGGAAGGCAAGCCCACAAATTACCCCATTTAAGCCATATGGCTGTACCCCAACTGCTAGGAATGGAGAGGTAGGGGTTCATGCATTCGAATTCCTCCCCAGGAAGGCTTTTCAGGTGCAAGGCAGCTAAGAAATGGCAAACAGCCACTCCAGTGATGTTGTTCCCCCAACAGACAAATTCTTCCTTCCAGGAATTTAGAAAAATTATACTGCAGTAGGTTGAATAGTGGCTCCCCAAAAGATATGTCCACCTAGAAACTCAGAATGTGAATTTATTTGGAATAAGGTTCTTTGCAGCTGGAATTAAGGTAAAGATTTCAAGACAAAATCATCCTGGACTAGGGTGGGCCCTAAATCCAATGATGGGGGTCCTTATAAGCAACAGGAAAAAAGACAAAGAAACAGAGAAGGAGGAAGCAGAGACTGGAGTGGTACAGCTACAAGTCAAGGACAGCCAAAGATTACCAGGAGTCACCAGAAGCTGTGAGAGGCACAGAACACACTCTCCCTCGAAGCCTCCAAAAAGAGCCAGCCATGCTGCTGCCTTAATACCAGACTTCCAGCCTCCTAAAGAACAAATGTGCTGTTTGAAGGCCCCAGTTCATGGTGACTTAGTAACACAGTGTCAGGAATATAATAGGGGCCCAGCAATGTCAAATTAAGGCTGGTGGGAGTGCACTGGAGCCTCAGAGAAGCAGAGTGAGGATACCTTGTTCCAGCAGGCTCACACAAATGCCATCGCCTTTGTGTTCTTTGAAATGCCTAGTATCACTCAACAATTTCCCTTTCTTGCTTAACCAGATTAAATCCATTTTTGGTGACTTGTAACAAACCTAACGCTCTTCTATGTGAATGTGTATAGCCTTCTCTCCAGGTTGGAAGTACATGGAAAGCACTGCAGTGGGGAAGGCATGTTAGGCCAAAAAACCAGCACTGGACAACCAGCCAAAGCAGGCTCTGCCTCCAGACAACAGTCCTATAGAAAGGGGACAGTGTCCCAGGCAGAGACAGTTCTAACTACAGCAGGGACCAGACCTAAGGCCATCACCCAGAAGTCATGGGGAGAAGAATGAAATTTTGCTAAAAGGTGTTCATTTTGTTTTAACCTCCCCACCCCCATAATCTGGTGCTGTTCCTTAGTGACTGTTTCCCCCTAGGTACAAACTTGGGGGTGTCTCGTGTCTGCTTCAAAGCGAGCACTAGTAACCAGAGAAAAGTAACTGCTGATGAGCAGAGTGAAAACCTTCTGCTATAACCGGTGCATTTATATCACTAAAGAGCACTCACTCTCCGTCTTGGGATAGGCCTTTTCCCCTGGTTCAGAGGGCACTGCCTCTGCCAACCATTCATCTGGTGTTGCATTACAAAAGCGCCCTTCCAAGTGTCCCTTGAACATCATTTCACATCGTCCTCAACAGGAGAGACTTCTGCCCCATTTTACAGATAGGGAAAGCAAAGTCAAATCATTTGGCCAAAGTCACGCGGCCAGTCAGCAGCTGGAGAGAGGAAGCGAACCCAGGATTCCAGCCGGCTACAGGTTTCCGCAACTTGCAGTGCAGCTCACACTCGCCTGCCCGCGCGCCCCTCCTCCCCATCCCACCCCAGCGAGCGGCGCCCGGCCCGCCCCCGGAGGAGCGTGCCTCCGCCGCTAATCGCCCGCGCCCCCGCCTCCGTTTCACCTCCGGGAGACGCCCCCGCCGGCTTAGCTAGGAGCCGGCTCCCGGGGCCGCGCGAGGCCGCGATTGGCCCGCGGTAATTACGGGCACGCTCCGGGAGGGGGGAGGGGCCGGGGCGGCCCCCCGCGAGCATAAATTATGCAAATACCCGGGCGCCGCACGGGGCTGACCTGCCGCCTCGCTCCATTCACGCGGGCTGCTGCAGGGGCGGAGGTGGCAAGGGAGGGGGGCGTCCATTGTTGGGGCGGGTACTTAAAGGGGTCCTGAGGCCGGTCGTGTGCCACATTCGGTACTCACACGAGCTGATCTGCTCGCCAGAGAGATCACTGGGGAGACCGGCCGGGAGCGCGGCCCGCGCAGAGGAGCGAAGAGGTGAACCCAAACTCCAGGTGCGCCCGCACCTTTTCAGGCTTTTGCCCCCGCAGCAGCCACAGGGTAGACTCGGGCCATTTGGAACGTAAGTGCGCCCCAGCGACCCTGCCCTCAGCCCGGGGTCCCGTCCTCCAGGAGCCCTCTTACCTGCCCGTCGGTCCCACGCCACACAACGATGCCAGCCCCACTGGAGACCTGCCTCTCCGACCTCGACTGCACCAGAAGCAGCAGCAGCGACCTATCCGGCTTCCTCACCGACGAGGAGGACTGTGCCAGGCTGCAACCACCCGCTAATGCCTCGGGGACGCCCGTGCCAGTTCGCAGGGGCGCTCCCGGGGTTCCTGCAGCCTCCGATACTCCCCGCGCGCAGGACGACGAGCAGGAGCGGCGGCGGCGCAGAGGCCGGGCGCGAGTGCGCTCCGAGGCACTGCTGCATTCGCTACGCAGGAGCCGGCGCGTCAAGGCCAATGACCGCGAGCGCAACCGCATGCACAACTTGAACGCGGCGCTAGATGCGCTGCGCAGCGTGCTGCCCTCCTTCCCCGATGACACCAAGCTCACCAAGATCGAGACGCTGCGCTTCGCCTATAACTACATCTGGGCTCTGGCGGAGACTCTGCGCCTAGCCGACCAGGGGTTGCCCGGGGGCGGTGCCCGGGAGCGCCTCCTGCAGCCGCAGTGCGCCCCCTGCCTGCCCGGCCCCCCGAGCCCCTCCAGCGATGCCGAGTCCTGGGGCTCCGGTGCCGCCGCCTCCCCCTGCGCCGCCGCCACCTCGCCACTGTCTGACCCTAGTAGCCCCGCTGCCTCGGAAGACTTCGCCTACGGCCCCGGCGACCCCCTTTTCTCCTTCCCCGGCCTGCCCAAAGACTTGCTCCACACGACGCCCTGTTTCATCACTTACCACTAGGCCCTTTAGGGACACCGTTACTTTCCCCCTCCCTCAGGCAACAGGCAGTAGTAGACGGAGCCGCAGCTGCAGTCTCAGGTCCCCTAGTCCGGGCGGAGGGAGGAAGCAGGAGCTTTAAAGGGATGGGAGATACCTGAGCTGCTTGTTAGGTCGCTGCACCGTCGCGGAGGCTGCTCCTCGGTCTGTTTCTCCGGCCCTCAGTCCCCCGCCCCTCCTGCCCGCCCTTAGACAGCCTTTCCTTTTGCACTTTCTGAACTCCACAAAACCTCCTTTGTGGCTGGCTCAGAGTTGACCCCAGCCACCACTTCAGTGTGATTTAGAAAGGGGACAGATCAGCCCCTGAAGACGAGGTGAAAAGTCAATTTTACAATTTGTAGAACTCTAATGAAGAAAAACGAGCATGAAAATTCGGTTTGAGCCGGCTGACAATACAATGAAAAGCTTAAAAAGGAGAGACAAGGAGTGGGCTTCATGCATTATGGATCCCGACCCCCACCACGGCAGGCTTGCTCTAGGAAGAACCCGAAACTTGTGTAGCTATTCAGGCACCGGACTGGGAAGTACTTTAATTTATTCAAGATGCTTCTTTCATATGAAAATGTATTTTTGTACATAAAGAGTTTATTCTATTATTATGAGCTATCAAAGTTTACATTTTTGTACTGCAGATGTTTTGTGTAAATAAAAACCAAGTAAAAAAAAATAATAAGTCACCAAGTTTCTCGCCTAATGTTGGTATCTTTCTTCCCTTCCCCTGGCGGCTCAACCACTACAGTGAAACACTATCCTTACCCACCTCCAAACCTTCCAGTCCCTTTTCAATAACAGTTAAAAAAATAAAATAAAATGCACCTGATTTCCACCAAGAAACGGATAAAGACAGACCAGGGCATTTGGGATTCATCATTTCCTTTCACCTTATAAACACAAGGGGGATCTTTCAGGCTCCCCATAAGCCAATTAAGACTTTTTTTAGTGGGGAATTAGCCCCAGATACGCAGCTACCTGTAGAGGTAGGGGCGGTGGGAGACTCTTTCTTTTGAGGAACTCCACATCAGCTGGCTCTGTGTTTCAAAGAGAGGGGATTAAAAAGATCAATACAGTGTGACCACTGGCTAGGAAGTCCCAGTGACAGGTGGGCCCAGGCTGGGCAAGCAGAAAGGTCCACTCTTATAACAGCCTATTTAGAGGGAGAAATTGATTTGTAAACAATGCCTCCAAATTGTCCATTGAGCCTAGGATCTCCCTGGCTGTGAGGTGGAGGATGAATTACGCTGGTGTGGTATCCCTGGCTGGGATGTGCACCTGCCTAAAACTGTGAGTTTGGGTGCCTGCACACAACCTCCCACATTTACCCCTCAACACATGCTGTGCCCACGGTGAGGGGGAGGGGTGACAAATAGGGAGACATTTGGTGGGCTCCGACCTGGCCTGGCCAGCCAGTCTTCAAGGGCAACAGCCAAAACTTTCATTTGCTGCCAGAGAAATCAGCCGTCCAAACGCAATGGGGATTTTTCTGACTGCAGTGTGTTTGTTGTCTGACGAGTAGTTAATAGCATTGGCCACTAGCAGCTTTTATTTTAAATTTCAGAATGTGGGTGATTACAAGAGATACTTCCTACAATGCTATTGCTGTCTGTTCCTGCAGTTCACAAGTTAGAACACATAGGGACTAATTTTTCCCCCCACTGGATTGCCCCTTTCCATGAATTTAGTTATTGAGAAGCAGGAGTTCAGGAAAATAGTATGCTCTCGTGTTTAAAAAAATTGTATCTTTGTAGGAGGTGCATAGAAACAGAGGGTCAAAAGAAAAGGCACGAATAAAGGGAAAAAGCATTTCTCCTTGTGCAAACGTTTTCCCTTCTAACATATGTCCTGATGAGTTGGATCCATAGACTTACATGCTGGGTCACCAGCAGGCATTGCAAAAGCCCAGCCACCAGCAAGGAACCCTCTTTCAGATAAAAAGGCTCCTTTACAGAAGATTCTGGAAAAGTTGGGTGCCTTCTCTAACTGCCCTCAGAGCAGACAAAGAATCCTTCAAGAAAAGCGTCAGAAGTTGTGAGGGCTCAGAATGGACTTGTTTCTGCTAAAAGCTCTAAGGAAGAAGTTGTGTCTCTTGAATGACCCTGCCTGGGGCCCCACTCTATTGTCTGTCTCAGAATTAATTCACCCTACTAGCTTTGCATTTTCCTATAGCAAAAGACGAAAACTGTCTGCTTCAGATTTTCTGCTTTCCTGTGCATGGGATGTTTGGAAGTGACTCCTTTCAGCCCCGGACTGATTCTGCTCAAACAGGGGGTAGATGCACATATCTAAGCCAGAGGAAGAGAACAACTAATTATGTTTATCATTGTCCAAAATCCTTGGGAAAACCAGCAGCAAACAGACACCCCCAAATCCCTGAGGCATCCTGGAACTCACAGCTGCAATAGGACCTTTGTCTCCTATAATGGGACACAGCCAGCACTGAAAATGGGAAACATCACTACTCCTAGACTGTAGAAGGGTGAACCATATGCCCAACTTTGTTGCCAAAAGAGGCTCATAACTTAAGGTGCAGGGCACAGAACACCTTCCATCTAAAGAAGCATCTTTCACAACATCAGCTGCAGGGGTAAAGGGTGGGGGTGTCTCCACCCCTGCGAGTTAATATGGTTCTTCCAAAGAAGAAAGCATGTGAGTATAGCCCTTGGAGCTCTCAAGTAGAAGAAAAGGAAGATGATTTAAAATGTTTATCCCTAGCTCAGGGGCCTCTTTCTTCCTGCAGCAGACTCTCGTTCATCCACTGACATCTGTGAAGACAGGCTGGGGGTTACTAAAATATTCTAATAAATTATAGAGCATAGAACTTCCCAGTGACAGCCATGATTCACTTCTTCAACAGAACCTTCCACCAAGGAATCAGCAGGCGCCTAGGAAGGCTTATTTACTCTCTACCTTGATCTCTCTATTTGCTTCTGTCCTGCTGTAATGTATATTTGCACACACTGCTTCCCAGCCTCCAGCCTCCTTAGAGAAACCAGGCCAAGAGAGACTAGGATGCCCAGGAAATGCAGGATTTCCCTCTTATCTCTAATCACTGCTTGTCAAGCCCCCGCTGTGTGCTGAGCACCATCCCAGGCACCCTGTGGAGCAAGATACCCCAAAAGGAGCTCCCCAGAAGGAGCTCACAGTCTCACAGGGAAAGACCAAATAAATTCTAGAGACACTGTGATAAATGCTGAGGAACAGAACATAAGATCACATGAAATATGGGAAATAGGGAATGCCAGGGTCTGGGAGAGTTTGCTCTTATAGAAAATATGGTAGGAGGGCACCTGGGCGTCTCAGTCAGTTAAGCAGCCAACTCTTGATCTCAGCTCAGGTCTCCATCTCAGCATCAGGAGTTCAAGCCCCGTGCAGAGCCTACTTGAAAATTTAAAAAAAAAATTTTTTTTTTAAAGAAAAGATGGTCAGGAAAGGGCTTTTAATGAGATGACCTCTGAGCAGAGGCTCAGATGACAAAGGAAAGGAACAAGCCATGGTTTTATCCATTGGGAAGCATCTGAAAGAGAAGATACCACAAAGAGAAAACCCTGGCTGTGCATGATGCAGAGAGGGACAAGAGGGCTGATGTGACAGACACAGAGGGTGTGGTGAGGGGCAAAGATGGAGACATATGGGGCGCAGTGGAAACCATGAGTCTTTTCCTCAAGGGAATGGAAAGGTTGAAAGCAGAGGAGTGATGTGCTCTGACCTATACTTTTTAAAGACACAATGGTTGTTACAGGGATAGCAGGCTTCAGGGACCAGGACAGAAGCAGGGACCCAACTAAGCCTCTGTACATTTGTCCTGAAAAAAAGAGCTTACAGTGGTAGAAGGGGTGAAGAGTGGTCAGAACGAGGCCAACTTCCGGAGAAGCCAACAATAGGATCTGTTTTGAGTTATGAAAGGAGAGAAATCAAAGCTTGCCTTCAAGGACTGGGGTCAGGAGCAATGAACATACAGAACCCATCCCTAAAAGACCTTGACAAGTGGTTAATTTTGCTGAAAACCACTCATTTAGCACCCAAAGCCAAGATGGAAACATGAGTTGAAGTATCCAAAAGATTAAAGACAGACTGCTGCTTAAAAGAACCATAACGTCTTCTGGGCTCAGGGCCTAAAAATAAGGCCTCAGAGAAGATTCACAATGGGGTAAGGGAGAGGGACAACGGAGGTCACGGACAACATTCTTGCCACCAACATCATCATAGCCATCATCATCCTAGCTAACACTTGCACAGCACTTAAACAGTGTTCTAGGTAGTTGCTCAAAACATGACACATATTCATCCATTTAATTCTCACAACTCCTTGAGGTCAGTAATATCATGATCTCCATTTTACAGATGAAGGAACTCAAGGTAGAGAGAAGTCAAATAATTTTCCTGAAATCACACAGCTAGTAAGTCGTGAAGATGGGGTTTGCCACCTGGGCAATCTGGCTCCCGTGAGCCTGCTACTTGTTAGATTGTCTCTGAAAGAATGCAAATGAAAGCATCTGTGGGCCACAGGTTTAGCTTTCTGAGGCCCAGAATGATCCAGCAGCAAGCCAGGGCCTTTGGCTGAATGAGAAAAATGCCATTCCTCCCATCCCGCCCAGTGTACCAGGCCTGTGCCAGGGCACACAGCAGGGTACGAGTTTCCCTTGTCCCTCGTGGGGGCTGTGCACAGGGCATAATCTGTAAGAGCACTCTAGCCACCCTGCCTAGAGGCAAGGTTGGTCCCCTGAATGTGCCTTGTGCTGACTGAAGCAGAGATTGCCTGTGGAGTGTGGGGGTGAGTTTTCTCGCAAGAACCCGGCGTGTCACTGCTTCAGTTGGCAAAACCAGCAGAACTCAGAATCTGGTGGCCTCCTCCGGTGAAAACATAGTTTCTTCATCATTGCTATCTGGCGAGAAAATCCCCATACATCTTACTAAGGCCTAGACTTCCTTTAGAAAATCTTTCTGGGATTGCTCTAATCTAGGCCAAACAAGGAAGCGCGGCTCCAAAGTTCCACATCAAAGACCCCAAGGGTAACGACAGGAGCCTGGAAGGTTCTCATGCCAACTTGCACCCATTGCCTATACAACCTAGAAGGCCAAAGCCAAGGTATGTGTAACACTAGGAGCCGTCACTTCCTGGAGACAGCTCAGAACAAGCACTGTGCTTACCTACAGCCCACTGGGCTGGTGTCCCGGAGCCTCTGGAGGCAGGATGCAAAAACTGGATGTCAGGATATTCCATGTCTGAGCTTATGCCTTCCTTTCTAGCAGCAGTTAGACACCAGTCCTGGCTGCCTACTGAAGTAATGCCCTTGTCAGAGACGCCCACTGCACCACTGACCAACACATCTCTCTCCAGCCTGGAGACTAAAGGACAATGTGCAACCAGTTTACGCTAAGGTGGTCTCAAGTACTGAGATACAAGCAAAAGGACATCACTTCTTTGTCACCTCAGATTTGATCTTTGCTCTACCTAAAGAACTTAGTCCTTAATAATAGTCTGGTTCTATTAGGATAAACTCATTGGGCGCCTGGGTGGCTCAATAGGTTAAGCAGTCAACTCTTGACCTCAGGGTCATGGGGTCAAGCCCTGCATGGGGCTCCATACTCAGGGTGGAGTCTGCTTGAAGATTCCTTCCCCTTCTGCCCCTCCTCCCACTTTTGTGTGTGCACGCTCTCTGCTCTCTCTCTCTCACTCTCTCTCTCTCTGTCTGTCTCTCAAATGAATAAATGATTTATTCATTCATTTGAGAGAGAGTGCACATGGTGAGGGGACGGGCAGAGAGACAGAGAGACCCAAGCAGACTCCACACTTAACACAGAGCCCAAGAAAGGGCTCCATCTCACAAACATGAGATCACAACCTGAGGCAAAACTAAGAGTCAGACACTTAACTGCCTATGCCACCCAGGTGTCCCAATGCATAAATAAATCTTAAAAAAAATAAAGAGGATAAACTCACCCCTAACACAACCTGGATACCTACTGTGCACCTAGCACAAGTCCAGAATTATTTTAGATTTCCCTTGTTTGGAGCCTGGTTTCAGAAACAGCTGGTTATTCACCAGAGTCCATTCTCCTCTTCCTTCTGGGCTCATGACTATATTACATTTCCAAGAATTCTTTGCAATTAAGTCTGACCATGTGACAGGGTCTTTGGATTGGATCAAGAGGGGAAATGTTGCAAGCTACTTATAGAACTACACTTTAATGATGATGGTAGAATTCTGTACTTTTGTGTAAAACATAGAAAGCTGCAAATAACATCACTCTCGGGCTAAAAATGAGAAAAAGCCATATAACCTACACAATCACGATTTTTCTTCAGCTAATCAAAGATGTAAGGTCACCAGCCATTTAAATAAAGTAAATTACAAGAGGAGAAAGCCCCTCCAAGGACAGACAGCACATGTGAACTATTTCCCCTTGAGCAAAACAAAGAGGGAGGAAAGAGCTGCTATACACAGAGGTAAGAAGATATTGGCTAAAATTCTAATAAAATCTAAAAGTTAAATGTGGGAAAAATTGCTCTGGAAGAGTTTGGCAGTTCCTTATAAAGTTAAACATACAGGGATGGGTGCCTGGATGGCTCAGTCAGTAGAGCACGTGGTTCTTGGGGTTGTGAGTTCAAGCCCCACCCTGGGTGGAGATTACGTTCAAAAAATGAAATCTTAAAAAAAAAATAAAAGATAAAAAAAATAATAAAGTGAAACATACATTTACTATATGATTCAGCAATCCCACACCCAGGTATTGACCTAAGAGAAATGAAACCATATGCTTACACAAACACCTTTTACAAATATTCATATTAACTTCATTTATATACTTCAAAAACTAAAAAGAGCCCAGGTAACCGTCAACAGGAAAATGGATAAAGAAACTGCTGTTCATCCAACTGAGAGTATTTAATTGATACATGCAAGAACATAAATGAATCTCAATACTGTAATGCTAGGGAGGGGAGACAAGACAGACTTAAAAGCTAATACTGGGACGCCTGGGTGGCTCAGTCGGTTGAGCATCTGACTCTTTGGTTTCTGCTCAGTTCATAATCATGGGTTGTGAGATCAAGTCCCATATCAGGTTCCATGCCCAGTGGGGAGGCTGCTTAAGATTCTTTTTCTCCTTCTTCTCTGCCCCTTGCCCTGCTCTTTCACTCTCTCAAATAAAAAACTCATTTCTAAAAAATAAAGGCTACATATTGTATGATTCCATTTATATGCATTAGGTAAAAGCAAAATGGTAGGAGTATAAATTAAACTAGGATTTCCAGGTTCCAATGGGGGAGAAGATTATTTGGAAATAGAGCAAGAGAGATCTTTTGAGGGTGATGGAAATATTCTGTATCATGATTCTGATGACAGCTGCACAAAGTGTCAATACTCATACAACTGTACGCCTTCAAAGGGGGAATTTTACTTTATGTAAATAATATTTCAGTAAAACTGACTTAAAATACCAAAGTGATCACGGTGTGAGGTGGGGCTCCTTCCCATGACTGCCACCTGCACTTGATCCAATGCAGTTCCAGCTACAATGACAGTACCCAGGCCAGCGCTCTTTCAAGGGTTTGCCAGTACCAGTCCCTGGTGGGATATGTGCACAAATGGAAAAGGGTATATTTAGCAACATTTATACCAATTTCAGCCTGTTATATCTAATAATAAAATACATTGGGCTTCTATCTTGTAGGTCTTTAGGAGGGTCCCCCCTCCATTTTTCGAATAAGTCCTTTTTTCTTTTTACAAAAGTTCTGATCTGAAATGGATTCAAAGTGGTTTTGGGGGGGAAAAAAAAGGAAAGAAAGAAAGAAAATGGGACTGTCATCACTTAGAGTTTGAGAAGCCCTGTCCTAAAGAATGGTGAAGCAATTTGGAGGACCCCATATCCCTGAAGGACTGCATGAAACAGAGCCACCCGCCCACCTAGAATGCTCCTCTCCGTGAATGAAAAATAAACTTTGTTCTTAAAGCCACCCTATCATTGTGTGTCTCTGCTATAGAAGCCGAACTTTACCCTCGCTGTCTGGGATCACCACAAGGGCATACTACCTGCTGACTCTGAGCTAAGGCCTTAGTCCCACAACCAGCTAGAAAGAGGGAAAGCAGAGACTCAAAGTAGGTGCGAAAACAACCACAGTGAGCCTTAGTTTTCCCACCACAGAGTCCCCACACAAGAGAGGAGGTAAGAACTGAAGTCCTCACATCTTCAGCAGGGTGCAGGCAGGCTGGAGGCAAAGATGGAATGCATAACCATTCTAACACCCTGAAAGTGCCCAGTAGGATGTGGCTTTCCCAGGCTGGTGGTGGAAAGGCAGGACTCCCAGGACAGCAGGGACAGCTGAAGACAATGACAGCTGCCCCAGAGGATGGCTTCCGGGCCTTCCTCTTAGAAGGCTGACATACTGGGGAATGGGTTTTTCTGACTATTAGCGAGGATGCTCGGGCAATGGAACTCGTCAGTCCGGTACTGCTGATTCCTAAATGTTCCCCTCTTTTTGCCTCAGTCTTCTCATCTGTAAAATGGGGAGTAAAGACATTATTACCTAGTTCCATCACAGAATTTTTCAAGGTTTCATTGAGAAGTCATTCACACAAAGAGCTAAAATTGTGCCTGGCTCATTAAAAGAGCTTAATAAATGTTAGCTATTGACTGATTTGCAGCAAGCCAATTACCCTTTGTAATGAGATGATCTCTTTCTTTGGTCACCAGATGGTCCCTGTGGTGCTTAAAGGCTGTAGACCTTAGATACAAACCTGACTAGCGTAACCTGATTCTAATGCAGCAATTTGAGTTTAGGGGCCAATGCTATACTTCAAATGTAAAACTGTGATTAGAGTACTTAGGAGGGATATTAAATTATACCTAGTGATGGTCTGGTGGAAGACAGATGCAAATCTCACAGCTTCTAAGACCTCTTCATATGGAGCAAGGGTATACAAGTACAGTGTCTTCTAGTTTACAAAGCAATTTCACATCCATCATCTGATATTAGCCTCACGATGTCCAGTGAGGTAGAAGGGATTATTGTATCTATTGCACAGATGAGACAAGGGGCTCAGAGGTTAAGTGGTTCACCCAAGGTCACAGGGTTAATGAGAGGAGTAGGTGGGGCTCACAGCCGCATCTGGTTCTAGGCCCATTTCTTTTTCCCAGATACTTTTCTGCCTCTCCAGGCTTGCTGCACCTGACCCTGGGCACACCTCCACTTAGCCATCATTTCTATATCATGATTCATAACCAAGCCGAAAATGAATAATAATGGTGCTATTATTAAACTACATAAAATTACTGATATCTGAACTACAGAAATGGCAATTTTGTATGGTTCAACCTAGTAACTAACACTTACTTGAATACTCATAACGGGCTAGGCACTAAGCCAAGCACTCTACAATTGCACTGGGGCTTTTCTCATCACAAAAGCTCTATGACCTCCACTTTAAAGATGAGGAATCTGAGACCAGGGCTGCAAAACTAATGAGTGATGGGGAGAGGATTTAAATCCAGGCATCTGAGCCCAGAGCATAAGCACTTAACCACTATACTACCCTATCATTTCTTTCCCCGGCAGGAAGATGCAAGTCACCAGTGACAGAGACCACATCTTATTTGACCATGTAGTGCTACGTGCAACACTTGCTGTTCAGTCATTAATTCATTCATTCAATAAATATGAGGATCTACTATGCTTCTTGCTGTGGCACAATTTTCCATAAGTCACAAGCATTTTAATACATCTTGCAAACAGAGGTACTGGCTACTCTTTTGTTTTTTTTTTTAAGATTTTATTTATTTATTTGACAGAGAGAAATACAGCGAGAGAGGGAACACAAGCAGGGGGAGTGAGAGAGGGAGAAGCAGGCTTTCCACCGAGCAGGGAGCCCGGTGTGGGGCTCAATCCCAGGACCCTAGGATCATGACCTGAGCCGAAGGTAGTCGCTTAACCAACTGAGCCATGCAGGCACCCAGCACTGGCTACTCTTGTTTTCAGATTCTCTTTTCAGAGATATTTGTATATATCAAACAGCCTTGGAAGATAGAGTTAGCATCTCCCTCTGGGGCAAATGGCAGACAGACTGTCCAGGGTAAGAGAATCAGGTTCTCAAAGCTCCTCTCCTATAACCCATTGTGTGTGTAGGTCTCAGCTGGCCCTCTTTGAGTCACCCTTTGGAAATCAGGGCTTGGGAAACCATCACAAGGATGCTAATACTCTGGCTACTATGATTGCTATGAGTAAAAAACTCCCCTTTGTCTCTGACCCAAGAGCCTCATATCTTCTACCAGCATGAAACTGGAGCAGGCTAACTGGTTAACTTGCATATAGTTCTTGACAGTACTTTGCAAATGAATGAATGTACACAATGAGCCCTCCTTGGGTACAAGCCACTGTGTTTTAAAGATTCTAATAACATTTGTTGGGAGCCATGGCTGGCTGCCACTCCCAGAGAATGCTGCAAGAAAATAGCCAGGAGTGTGGGTCTCTTCTCCTGGGGTTGACCACTGGTCTGCAAAACAGCCACACTGACATTAGATTCACTAAGAATCATCCGTGGGTCTTACTCTAATTTCCTAAATGCCACAGTGCCTCCCTAGAAACTCTTTGTAAGTGCTTGAGGAGCAAAGGTTCCACTCAGCCACTCAACAAATACTTACTGAGTGCCTACTATGTGCCTGGTTCTGTTCGAGGATTCAAGAAAATGAAAAAGACAGGATTCCTGCTCTCATGCGGTTTACTCACTGGTGGGAGAGACAGTCAACACACAAAGCACCAGACACTGATAAAAAGCTCTGCAAAAACTTAAAAAGAGGAAAACGTGCTAACGAGGGAATGGAAACCACTTTAGAAGTGGTGGTCTGGGGAGGCCGCTTAGAAGAGGGAACCTCCCAGCTGACAGCTAAGTGATGAGAATCAGCCCTACTCAGATCAGGGGGATGAGCACTCCAAGCAGGGGCAATTAGACTGGGATGCTCAAAGGACAGCGACAGGACTAATATGGAGGGGGCTCCCTCACACAGGGAGGTGGCAGAGGCTACAACAGAGAGACCAGGTCCTGTGGGTCCTAATAAAGCTCCAAGGATGTTTCCCTTCAAAATGCCAGGGGGCACAACTGAGCGCTGTCAATCAGAATCCATCAGCCACAATGGCAAGGACGGCCACACTGAAGAAAGTGCTCCATCCTGGACCATGAAGTACTTTTACCTCAGCAACTCACCATCTATAAGGTGATCACTTGCTAGGAAAAAACCCAAAAAAACAAAACCAAAAAACCCCAAATAACTTAGGTAGCACAAATCTCCAGAGAATGGGTATTTAACAAATTAAGCATCCCATGGGATTTTTTTTTCCCTTTTTCAAGAGTAGAGCTTCTGAGACACCAGCTGAGCTCAGCTGACCTGGGTTCCTACAGAAACCCCTCCCTGGAGATTGCTTGAAGAACAAAAATAGTCTCCCCCTGATTATGGGTTATGCAAGGCCATCAACATGTAGGGGGGCGCTGCCAGACATCAGAAGAGGGGCTGAAGAAGACCTTGCAGGTCAAGTGGAACCTGGAATTTTTAAAGGAAGTGTAAGAGTCAGGATAGAAGACCAGGGACCCTTGCAAATAACCAACTACTTCACAGTGCCACTTTTTCTAATGTAGTTAAAGGAAATTTTTTTTTAAGATTTTATTTATTTATTTGACAGAGAGAGAGAGATCACAAGTAGGCAGAGAGGCAGGCAGACAGAGGAGGAAGCAGGCTCCCTGCTGAGCAGACAGCCCGACTCGGGCCTCCATCCCAGGACCCTGAGATCATGACCTGAGCCGAAGGTAGAGGCTTTAACCCACTGAGCCACCCAGGTGCCCAAAGGAAATGTTTTTTTAAAAAGAAACACTCAATGGCCAAAGGTGCAAATAATCCACTGACAGCAACAAGCACTATTACAAACTTCTAAATATTCAAACCCCGGGCAAGAATTCAGTAAACAGAGCAGGATTGTGTCATGGAAAAAGTATTATCTGCTAGGAATGTTTGTGAAGACCACGTAGGAGCATAAAGCTTAAAAATAAGTTTTTCAGGGAAAACAGATTATAAACTTGACATACACATTGATCAAAATGGTGTGAAACCTAGTTATGGGTAAAACAATCAAGACTGGAGGAGTGAGAAGTGTTAACAGAAGTTCAAAAATGGTGAGAAGGTAAAGTTATACATTTTATAAGGTTTCTTACTCAACTAAAAATTATGAATGAAAACTGATTTCCAAACTGGAATACCAGTTTTGAGGAAAACAGGTTTTCCAGAATCATCAAGACCTAAAACAATTTCCAAAAGCCTGTTACTTTGGCCAAGCGATTCACTTGCAGAGCTAGTACAAGACTTAATAGTAATAAACATGCACCCCATTAGCTTTTAAATGTCCTTAGGCATTCACAGCTTTCTCTCAGCTACAGGAGGCAGTTTTAATAAGTCGCCCTGTCCAGATTCCCCTAATGATATGCTTTCTACATAAAAAAGGGCTTGTGAAACCTAATTCCTCTGACAGAAGCGAGCTCAGGGCTCTGAAGCAGTGAAGATTTCAGATTTCCGCTGGGTCTCCTTGCACCTGCCCTTGCAAGGCACAAGGTTTTGTGTGCAGAAGCCTCCAGGGGTTGAAATTTAGCCCTGTCCATGTAGCAGGAAGGTCAGCCGAAGTCACTGGGTCCCAAGACACTGGACTTCAATCTCCGACCAAAAACAAAACATCAAAACACTTCTATTCACCAGGACGTGCTTGGCAGCGCGAGCGTATTCACAAATGTAACGCAGCACCGTGCAGCTCCGAGAAGGGGCTCTGCTTAGAAATTCGATTGTTCTTCGGAGATCTGACAACCTCTATCAGATCTGTGTCAGCAGGGCTCCAGCAAACGCTCCAGAGAAAGCCAGCCTCCTCCAGGCTGGGCCTTGCTTGCCACCTGATACCTGAATGAAGAGCAGAGCCAGCAAAATCCAAACTCCTTTCAGGATGTCTGCTTCTGTGGGAAATGGTTTTGATTTTCTCAAAAAACCATTAATGTGGAAGAAAATTAACTTGTGATTGGTTTTTAAAGACAGATGTTACGTACTATTAATCAAAGCGGAAGTCTTTGGCCAGGAAGAAAACCCTTGCTCCATCTGCCTGTGTACTTCTTAAAGAAGTACCTTCCCATCTGGGCAGGGCTCTTACTTTATCTTATTATTATTTGTTATAACGACAATACTTACAAAAGCAGCCCATGCTAATTGAGCATTTACTGTGTGCCAAGCACTGCACTACTTAGGTCTCACAACAAACAGGGAGATATCATCGTCACCACTTTGCAGAAGGGACACTGGGGTTCAAGGGGTTTGCCAAAGAAGGCTATTCAGCAGGCAACTGGTTAGACTTGAAGTCAAGTTTTCAGTTGCTCTGGGGTTCTACTTCAGTTTCTTCCCGCTTTACAGTGAGTGCATACAGAGGGTGATGACAGCTCTGAACTTGCCCCAGAAACTTCCCCACCATCTCAACACTTCCAGTTTAATTTGGCCAACCATGTACAGGGTTCTGCACTAGCACAGCCCTCTGACCACTGGGCATTCACCGGGCAAGGAAGTGAGTACACATGCAGGAACCCTAGCCCAGGACAGAAGGGCAAGAGGGTCTGAGCTGAAGCTTCAAAGATGGAGAGCACATTTTCAAAGTGACTGTATTTCTAAAAAGTGATGAGATTATTACTACAGAAAATTTAGAAACATGGAGAGATGTTAAGAATAAAATAAAACATATCTTTACTTCCATCACCCCAAAATAACCACATTTCTCATCAAAATAATATACAGGCAATACAATCACATGTTCAGTGTGTTGAGTACTGACACATGAATATACCCATTTAACCACCATCTCCGTGAAGGTACAGAACCTATCTATCATCTCACAAAATTCCCTCATGTCCCCTTCCTTTCAATTGTCTTCCTTCTCTGACCCCAGACAATCACCGATTCGCTTTCTGACACTTTAGGTAAGTTTCGCCGGTTCTAGAATTCCATATAAATGGAATCATATAATATGAACTGTTTTATGTTTTTGAGATTTAGTCATATCGTTATGTATATTGGTTATTCAAACTATCCTCTTTGCTGAGTGATAATCCATTGCCTGTGTGTTTACATAGTCACCTGTTGATGGACATGTGGGTAGTTTCTGGGCCTGACCTCTGGCAAAAACGGCTGCTAGAAACATGTACACACAATTCTTTGAGGGCTCTTCAATTTTCTTTTCTCTTGGGAAACTCCTAAGAGTGGAGTAGCTGGCCATATAATAAGGATATATTTAACTTTATAAGAAAGTGCCAAGCCATTTTCCAAAGTCCTTGTACCATTTTTGACTCCCATCGGCAACTGAACCCACACCTTGGCCTAACCTCTTCCCCTGGCCCATCCCATTTCCCTCAACCCTGTGCACAATGGGAACACTCATTTGATAAATCACTTGTTTGCGAAACCTTGATTCAGACTCTGCTTTCGGGGAAGGCAACCTAGTGCAATTAACTAGGCTTTCAGGAAAAGACGCAGCTACCCCCAAGACCTACACTGAAAGCAGGAGCTCGTCACATATCTTCCCTGGATTTCAGTTCCCCGAGTCAGGAGAATGATTAGGATCCTTTGCTATACTCATATTCTGTCACCTCCAGTGAGGACTCTATGATCTAACTGGCACAAACGACGCTATGTCCCCCTTCCTCTGCAGAAAAGGATCCCCAGAATACACTGTTAAACACTAGCTCTCATGGGTCAGCAGCATGCCTTTCCCCTGCCAGTTTTAATATATACTAAACTAGCTATACATTAGCTAAACTACATATTAATTCAACTACACTAAACTACTACAAGATGCATTAATTAAATGAATATATGTTAAACTAGGCGTCCTAGTTCACTCACCTTGGAGTAAGTGGTGTCCTGAGCTAAAGGTGAGCATTTTCTTTTATTCATTATCCAGAACCTCATATGCAAACTTTCTGAGAGGCATCATTCCACATAGACTTGCTTCGGGCATCCAGAAAGCACAGCCTGCAGTTGCAAACCCACGAAACGCTATACCATAATTACAGGCTCCAGGCACCTCTAATGACCCATTAAGGTGGATTTGTAGAGTGGGCAGACTCTGTAGCCAGCAGCAGGTGAGACTGCAGGCCCTGGGCTTTCTCTCTGAGGGCAGAGACCCACCAGAAACCATCTTTTGTGGAGGAAAAGCACGGGAGAAAAATGGGATTTCTCTCATCTATTTTTACCACCACAGAGAAGAGAAATCCTAAGATTTTTTGTCACTGTTTCCTACACTAAAATATCACTTTGAGAATGCAGAACATTGTGTACTTGGCTTATGAGAACACAAACTGGCACATTCCCTTTGGAAAACAATTGACTGTATTTTGTAAACTGCTGTCCGCCCATCAGCTGGAACCCAGCAACTCAGATCCTAGTCCCGTATTCTAGGGAAACTTCTGCACTTGAGCACTGGGGGATGGATAAAAGAAGCACTGTTGCCCCAAAATGGAAACAACATCTTGAGGACCCATTTTCAGGAGAATGGATCAAGATCCCAGGGTACCGGGTGCCTGGGTGGTTCAGTGGATTAAAGCCTCTGCCTTCGGCCAGGTCATGATCTTACGGTCCTGGGATCAAGGCCCATGTTGGGCTCTCTGCTCAGTGGAGAGCCTGCTTCCTCCTCTCTCTCCGCCTGCCTCTCTACCTACTTGTGACCTCTCTCTCTGTCAGGTAAATAAATAAAATTAAAAAAAAAAAAGGTACCAACCCACAATAGAGTATTAAGCATAATGAATTACAATTACATACACCAGCATGAGTGGGTTTTAGAGATATGAAAAAAGCAAGGTCACAAAGACAATATAAACAATGTAATACCCCCTCATCAAGTAAAAGAAAATACTAACTTCAGGGTGGTGGTCAAGGGCAGGGCAGAGGGATAACACACGAGAGGAGCACATAGGTAGAAGCGCTGATAATGGTGATGGCCATGTGTTGAACAGTGTCTCTCCCTGCCCCAAACAGGTCCAAGGGACTAGTCCCTAGTCCCTGTGAATATGATCCTATTTGGAACTAGGGCCTTTGCAGATGTAATTAAGGTAAGGATTGTGGGCTGAGATCACTCCAGGTTTATGTTGGGCCAACAACTTGTGTCTTCCTTAGAGAAACAGGAGGCAGATTGGAGGCACAGACATGGAAGACAGGGAGAGACTGGAGTTAAATGCTAGCATAAGCCAAGGAACATAACGATAAGCTGGAAGAGGCAAGGGCGACAGAGTCCCCACTAGAGCCTTCAGAAGGGGCATGGCCCTGCTCATTTCTGCATTTGAACTTCTAGCCTCCAGAACTATGTGGGAATAAAATTCTGTTGTTTTAAGCTACCTAGCCAGTGCTAATCTGTTGTAGCAGGCTTAGGAAACTAATACAGCAATGCTCTAGACCTTAAGTTGAGTGATGATTCCTGGGTACTCTTTTTTAAATTTTGTGCCATAACTTGTATATGCCTTACATGTGCTCTCTTGCGTGAAGCAAATATTATAAAACATGGTCAGTAAAAAAAAAAAATACTTTAAAATGCATGTATAAGCCAATAAAGCATTCCCCAAGCCTATTTAAGGTCCCTGAGAGATTTGAGGAATTTCAGGTACTGAATACTTACTATGTGCCAGGGATCATGCTAAACACTTTCCAGACAATGTGACAGAGGACCCTCAAAGTAACCCTATGACAAATAAGTTACTCATTCCGTGGACAAAAATAGGCTGGGTGGGGGGCGTCTGGGTAGCTCAGTCAGTTAAGCATCTGACTTCAGCTCAGGTCATGATCGCGGGGTCTTGGGATTGGGATCAAGCTCCAAGTCTGGCTCCATGCTCAAGGGGGAATCTGCTTGTCCTTCTGCCCCATCCCCTACCCACCCCCACCCTGCTCCTTCCATAGCCACCCCCTCCATCCCCCACTTGGGCTTGGGTGTTCTCTCTCTCTCAAATAAATAAATTTTTTAAAAAAGATTGAGGCTGGGAGCAGTCAAACGGTTGCCTGAGGTAATAGCAAAACAGCAACAGAGCAAGGACCCCAGTGAAGGTCAATTTGCGAAGTCTCTGCCTTTCCCACTCTAACACCTCAGGTCACCTCTGCTTACCTCAAGTTTTTTGACCCCTAAATACCTATGTTACCACTTATAGCTCTAGACAAAAAAGGGAAACATATACCTGCTTTATCTCCTATTCTAGATTTCTCTTCAGATGATGCTGGATGAACGTTATTTGATCTCACTGTCTTCACATGAATTCCACATTTCGTGTTATCTTCCAACTCTCTCCCCACAACCTGTGTGGATAACTTTAAATTAATTGGACAGTGACTCATTCAAAGACTGGGACCCAGTCCTTGACCAGATTACACCAACCCCAGGGCTGGCATTGCAGAAGCCTAAAATAAAATCAAGTTTCCTCCCTCTCCTCCTCCTGTAGTCACAGGGGATGGATTCAAGAGCAATAAACTCTCAGGAGACACTCATCGTGGTTTGCCTGGGACTGTTCCTGTATGAGAACTCAAAGTCCCACACCTTGGAAACCTCCTCGGTCTGGGACACCCCGAGACAGATGATCACACCTCCAGCCGGGAAATCCCTTCTTCTGGGATCTGAAGCATTGACAAAGGGGCAGGAAAGAAAAGCCTGGGTCATCTGATTCAACCATGCCCTTCCTTCTGGGGCCCATGCCCCCTCCCTACTTCTTCCTACGAGGAAAGGCATTTTTCAGAGCCTGAGGCCAAGCCAGGATGTTAGGGTTGGGGGGGGGGTGCATGCTCACTCTACTGGAGCAGGTGCCACCTTCATTCCTTCCCTTCCCCAACTCCTTCAGCAGTGGGTTCTAATTATAACCACAGGTCAGCTTCCCAGGCTGCATCCCAGCTCCCCTGCCATGAAAGTCAGAAAGGAAAAGCCACCATGACACCTTGGACCAAAGTCCACAAGCTGCAGAGCACCCCACCGTCCTCTAATGCCTGCTCTTCCCGTCCTCCCTTCATCAGCATGGGAAAATGGCAGGATCACTTCACCTACAGTTTATAGAACTGTTTGCATACAGTAGCTCATTGGGTCCTCAGTGTGCATCTGTCTGTCTCCATTTCACAGATGGGAACAGACTAAAATGCAAGGGTCAAGCGAGGGGCAGAGCCAGACCTGATGTTGGCCCTGAAGCCAAGCCTCCCAGGGTTCTGAGAACAGCAGAGAAGTCAAGAAGGAATCACCAGTTCCTTCCCCTCCCCTTCCCCCCACCCCCTCAAAAAATGTATCATAATCCTGGAAAACACTCCGCAGATGGTTGATTCAGGGATAAATTCAGGGCTGCCAGACTCTCCGCCACAAAAACCTGACACTTCTCCTCCCCCGGGCGCTTCACACACTAGGGTGGGATGTAAGGGTCGCAAAAGTGGGAGCCCAGTGCCAGGCACAAGGCCACCTGGGGGTCAAGGGTGAAGGGAAGCAGTGCAGGAGACCACAAGAACCCTCCACGCTCTGGCGGAGGCTTCCCTACCATCCTCTGGTGGAGAGAGCTTGTTCAAGACACTTGCAGGCTGTCCCCAGAGGCCTGCCTCAAAGCCGCCCGACTGGGCATGACAGATGTGGCTCCCTTTAATCGAGATCCCACTCACTTGGCTCAAAAGAAAAAGCGCACGGCTCATCTTTCGCGTCCCTGGCTGTGAACCTGGGGTGGGGAGGGAATAGGGTGGAGGCGGATCTGATAAATCCCACTCTGGATGATGGCTCTGTGAGGTGAGGGCGTGCACATGTGAGTACGCGTGCGTGCGTGCGTGAGTGCGTGCATAAAAACGGACGCTCCAAAAAGGGCTGTTGGAAGATGTTTAAACCTCATCATCTACTGACTGAGCCCCCAATAGTAGGGCTAGACCCTGCATTATAAGGAAGCAAAGATGGTGGTCAGGCTCTGGTCTTCAGAGGAAACAAAACCACGTGATCGCCTTCTTTACGTGTCTTTACCCCAAGTGTACAATGAGTCAGGCAGAGTGGAAGTTCAGGGAAAGCACAGAGGGTCTCTGAAAGGCTTGCTTTTCACTTCTGATGGGAGAAAAGGGGAAAGAGGTGGTGGAGCTCTTTCGAAACGAGTGCCTTCTCTGGGCAGTAGAAGAAAGCAGGTACGAAGTGAAAAGGGCAGCTGAGCCCCTTGTTCCTGGCTATCATAATGGTGTCTGTTCCCCAAAACCTCCCAGTTCTTGAACAGGCACTGAGCAGAACCTAGGGAAGGGACCTCAGGGTTTCCTTCCAGATCTTACTGGAGGTCCCTGGACCATCCTTCTGGAGTCCTGCAGGCTGTGATTCCTGCCTTTGGCTTCAGAGTCCCCAGTGCCCTCTCCCAACTCCCTGCCTCAAATCTCACCCATTCTCTCTTCCAGAAGACCACCAGTGGGTTTTCTTTTTCTTTTTCTTTTATTTTTATTTTTTGCATGACCCAACAATCCTATTCCTCCCCCCCCACCCACACACACAGGGTGAGTTTTAAAACACAGCTCTGAGGGGCACCTGGATGACGCAGTCAATTAAGCTTCCACCTCTTGGTTTTGGCTCAGGTCACCATCTCAGGTGGTGAGATCAAGCCTCACCTCAGGCTCTATACTGGGCATGGAGTCTACTCTCTGTCTCTCCCCGTCTGCCCCTCCCCACCCTCTCAAAATAAATAAATGAATCTTAAGGTAGAAAAAAAAATCCATGGGTCTGAAAGCCTCATTCTTTAAATATTTTTAGGACCACAAAATAAAAATCCTACAGGATAAAATTCCAGGCTGTTTTCCACTTCTCCTGCCTCATCTCTCTTTATGCCTCCACACAACCCCCCATATCATGCTTTCTGTGACTTCGGGCTTTTGTCTGTTCCTCTGCTGGAACATTCTCTTCCCCCACCTCATGTCCTTCACACGCCCAACTCCCACTCATCCCCCAAAACTCTGGGTCCATCCCCTCCTCTCTAAGGCTGTCTCTGAGCCCCTTATACCCCCAGACATTAGGACTTACCTCTACATCGCACTGACAGCAAACTGTACCAGAATTATTAGCTCACCTACCTGCCCATCCCCCAGACTGTGAGTCCCCTGAGGCCAAGGACTGACTATATCATCTGATCTCTGCAAAGCCCAGGGCCAGCACCTAGGAAGACCTGACTGAAGATGCTCTTGAGTTCGCAAATGGACCCCACCACTTCTTCACCTTACCCAGGAACATTCCTGGGTGCTATTTGGGTTCTCACAGGCGGGAACCTCAGCACAGGTATCCATGACACTTCTCAGAAGGACACCCACCTGAAGCCCTAAAGCCCCAGAGGGGATTTCTCCACCTCTCTCACACACCGTCGTAGGATTCAGCCACCTCGGAAGAATACATTATAGTAACATGTATTTTGAGAGCTTACAGCTTAAGACCTGCTTTACATTCACTGTCCCATTTAATCCTTAAAAATATTCAGCAACATTCCATTTTTCAGCCGAGGAAAAATGAGGGCATGGGGAGAAGCTTCCTTTTATTCTGGTTCCTGTGGAGTACAAGAACAGTCACATGCCCGCAAGTCTCAGTAGCTACCCTGAAATACAGGTGGGCCTTACTTAAAAACACCCACAGAACCACTGTTCAGCTTATCTAACAAATGACAGTGAGTGGCAGTGGATTTTTTGTTACATAAACATAAGTCAGAAGCACTGACTACCACCTCCTTCACCCCCTTCGGGCCTTGAGAAAATAATTCATTTCCAATTAACCACATTTAACAACTATCCATTGAGTGTCTTCTGTGTGGACACATGGACATGTGGGAAATCTAACGGACAAAGAGCCCTGCTCTGAAGGAGCTCATGGAGAAAGAAAATGAATGAGCACTGCATGTGATAAACAAATACTAAACTAGAAGGTGTGAGGGGCACCTGGGTGGCTCAGTCAATTAAGCGTCTGCCTTCCGGTCAGATCATGATCCCAGGCTCCGGGGATGGAACCCCACATCCGATTGGGCTCAGCGGGGAGTCTGCTTCTCCCTCTCCCTCTGCCATTCCCCCAGCTTGTGCTCTCTGGCTCTCTTTCTCTCTGTCAAATAAATAAATAAAATATTTGGGGGGAAAAAAGTGCGAAATCCAGCCTCAAAGAGGACCTCCACTCACCCTCACCTCCTGTCACTCATGCCTTGTGGTGTGGTCCCCTCCAGTCGATGTTGTAGAAATGGTGGTATATGACTTCTGGGGCGAGGATGGAAAAGACCCTGAGGCTTTTCCTTGGTCTCTCTCTGTCTTTTAAGATTTTATTTATTTATTTGACACAGAGAGAGAAAGAGACATTGAGAGCAGGAACACAAGCAGGGAGAGTGTGATAGGGAGAAGCAGGCTTCCCACTGAACAGGGAGCCTGATAAGGGGCTCGATCGTAGGACCCTGGGATCATGACCTGAGCCAAAGGCAGACACTTAACAACTGAGCCACCCAGGCGCCCCTTCCTTGGTCTCCCTTGAAACCTTTGCTTTGGGGAAAGCCAGACGCTGTGTCTTGAGGACACACAAGCAGCCCAATGTAGAGATGCACACAGAGAGGAACTGGGGCCCTTGCCGACAACCTGTACTGACCTGCCAACCTCGTGAGTGAGCCATCCTGAAAACACACCCTCCAACTCCGGGCATCCCTTCAAATGGCATCCAGTCTGCATCTTTGTCATAGGCAGTGTGGGCTGTTATAACAAAAACCACTATTGGTTGGAAACCTTTGCACTTTCCTGGGGTGAAAGCTGAAACTGGCCCCTATAAGGAGAGCAAGGAGAGCCCGAAGAAAGAGGCGGGCGGCTCGAGATTGGTAGATGGTGACTGGAATAAGCAAGGGAATGTACATAGGAGCCTTATCTTGTGTGGCTGCCAGAACAGTACATCTCCGTACACTCCTGCCAGAATCTTAAGAGTTTAAGAGTTTATATACAGGCTGTAATGGGGTTCAGTCCCAGCTAGTCTCAATACTACATTACTCTCTCAAGCCTGTGTCGTTGAAGTGGCTCTTAGCACAGGAACAGTGGGCAGGTGGAATGTACATTCCAAGGACAGGGTAGGAGATAAGGAGCCTCTGACTGCCTGGGTCTAGCTCAAGGATAGGTGGCGGGTCACGTCCTCTTGATGACCTCCTCCAACAACCATGGACTGGGTGGCTTTTAAGCAACAGATATTCCTTCCTCACAGCTCTGGAGGCTGGAAGTCTGAGATTGGGGTAGTAGCACAGCTTGGCTCTGGTCAGGCCCTCATCCTGAGTTGCAACTTCTCACTGTGTCCTCACATGGTAGAGGGATTGAGGGAGCTCTCTGAAGTCTCTTTTATAAGGGCACGAACCCCATTCTGGAGGGCTCCACCCTTATGGCCTAATTACCTCCCAGAGGCCACTCAGATAAGGACCCTCACACCTCTTACCCAGTTTCCAGGGATCTAGGATGACTCCAAAGTTGCAATTTACAACAATCTGATTTGTGCACAGTTTTCCAGAAAATGTCTTCTACCCACACAAAACTATAACCTACCCAAGACACGATGTCAGAGCCCCAGGTAACAAAACTCTGTGAAGGGGCCCCTCTCTTCCCTGACTTCTCACTCCCACAGCGGTTCCATGATTCTCCTGGTTATTTCTCAGCACCTGCTGTGTGTCAGGCTTAGCTTAAGTTCTGAGGACCCTGAAAGAAAAGCCAGCCCCAGCACATATCATGTACCCTAAGATGCTTAGAAAACTTTCACCTCAATCTTCAGTGACCTCTTGGCCACAAAAGAAAAAGATAAATAAGGCTTCACTATTAGGGACACCTCCCAAGCTCTCCCAGCCACCAGCCTGTCCAGGCCCTCTGCAGGGAGACCTCCCCAGCATCTCAGGTCAGCCAATGAAAATGGCCTGTTGCTTCCCTAGGCCTCCACCTCTAGGTCTGAGTCAGGGCTCCGGGATCTTTGTGTGGGACAGAGGGGCTGCTCCAGCCCTGTGTCCTGGAATGGTGAGATGGGGAGGCCTGAATCGATAGTCATGTGGAGCAGAGTGGGATGGGGGAGGGGTTTGTACCCATACAGTCCCACATCAAGGCAATCTGAATGATTCCTCAGGACCACAGGGTAAGTGGTTAGAAAAGAGAAGAGCCTGTCTCTTTGTTTCGACTGGAAGGACTCAGTCAGATGAAGGGTCTGTTCCAATGGGGGTGTTGTGGGGGGAGCACAAGGAGTAGCAGCAGTCAGACCAATGCTGTGTCCTGAATGATGGAGGCAGCTCAGAGATATGGGGAGAGCTGAACCAGCAACCAGAATGAGGGACCCTCTGCCCATAGTCTCCAGGACACCAACGAGGAGCCTCTGCCCCTGGCACCTTAAGTCCTGCCTGCAGCTCTCCATGGGCCTAGGCATGGCGCCCAGGACAATTCCATGCACTTTTCTCTAAAGCAAATATACTCAAGGCCCCAGAGGGCAGAGAGAGCTCTGTGTCCACTTCTCAGTTCTTCCCCCAATCTCTTCTTTCCAGCCCCTCAGCTGCTCTCCTTTCCTTAGCTAAGCCACCCATAGAGTCTGTTTTCCAAACAAGGCTCTGGGGCCCTCCCTTGGCAGCTGGTCAGCCACTCAGAATGGTTAAATTCCTCCCATTCCTGACTCTTCACCTCAAGATGTTTGTGACCTGGCCTTAGAGGGAAAACCTTTTAAGCCTCTTCATGGTAAGAGGCCATTAGGATCTCTTCTGGGACATAACGATTTGTTTCAGAAAGAATGGATTAAGTTCCACCTGTCCCAGGTAATTGGGAGGACAAGGAACTCCCTCTGCCTGTCTTGGCCTCTGTCATGGGGGACACCAACTTTTAATGGCGACTGTTCACAGAGGCTGCTCTAACTCACAAAAGGAAAACAGAATTCCCATCTGGAAGCCTGAATCAGACACAGCTAGTCATGTCTCAAAACAGGCTTTGTTTTATAATAGCCTGAACCTGACTGAATGACAAGAAACAGAGTGCATGCAAGGCTTTCCCTACGCTTCAGAACTCCCAGCAGAGCTCCTGGCTGTGGAGAACCAGGTCTGAGTCTCAGATGTCTTGTGGAAAAGAGAGAAAAATGCTCAGTAGAAATGCATTCATTGTCTTGGGCCATCTCATGCCTCAGTGGATGAGCCCTGGTTTTCTGTTCCTGGTGGTCGTGCGTGCAAGTCATAGTTTCTGATTCAGTAAATGTTCAGAAGAGCCATGCTCTGATTCCTTAGGATCAGCACAAAGAGCAAGGAAACCAACATGACAGTATTTGAAGACCACTCACACCCCGCATGCCATTAGACAGCAGTTCCAGCCCAGGGCTTGAAGGGCAACTGAGGTTGCAAACAGCGGTGTATCTCGACTTCTGGGCACTCTAGAACAATCTGTGGGCCCTCCAGCCCATAAAGTCAGTACCTGTTGTACTAGAGGAGGTAGGTATTTATCCCATGCAGAGCCTCCCAGTATCCAAATTCCCATCACAACATCACTTCAATTTGTTTTGGAGTTATTGCAATGTAGTCCAGGTAAAATGAGAAATCCAGGCACCTGTATGTCATCACTGAAGATACAGGGTTGCCCACAAAGCTAGTAAGACCAAGTGATGCTCTCTCTGTAGCCTGAGTCCTTAGCAAGCGGCCTAGGTAGAGCATGAGTGTCCTATCTCCTGTCTCTCAAGTCCCCAGATGGCTGCTGTAAGGGATGGGAATGGGCTGTGACAGAATTGCCAATCTGTCCCCAACATCAGGAGCACAGAGGGTACTCAGTAATCCCTCTCTACAGGGAGTGGAAAGTGAAATGGGGAGCTCAGTGGTGGGTGAAGTGAGGGAATGGAATGAAAGCTTTGGAGGAGCCAATCACATCTATTAGGCAGCTGCTGGGACAAGGGAATCTATGTCACCAAGATATGCTGATACCAGTATATGCCAGGGTACCTCAGCACTGATCGGTGCCCTGCCCTCATCAGTCCCATAACCACAGCACAGGTACCTACATAAGTGTAAACTGCAGTGACAAAAGACCAGGGTAGGTGATCTGAATGGTGGTCACTTGAAAGGTCACTCCACCTGAATGGGTGGGGGTACGGCCAGGAAAGGTAACTAAACGGTCAAATCTTAGTTTCTCTGACCTTTGTGGCCTCCTGAAGTGACCCCACTTGGACGTAGGTGTGGCCTCATTAGTCTCTTCTCCCCAAAGGGAGCCGCCCCTTCACTGCAGGCAATCTTGGGAGCAGAAGGCACTTTCCAGGAGGGCCTTCCCTCAGTTCCCTGACGCTGCTTACCTGCTAGGTTAGGAAATAGACTCCTTAGAATTTCATCCATCTATTTACTGCCCACCGCCCCGCTCAACCCCATTCTCAGTCCCCCATCTGCATCGCTAAATGAACATTTTCCTCTGACTCAGCTAAGTGGTCCTTAATGAGGGAGAGGCCTAGCGACGCACTGACAGACCAGGGAGCCCAGAGGCACCTGGCTGCTGGCACGCTCACCTGCAGTGCTTTCCCCGTATAAGAGTGAGCGACAGGCGGAGGAGGGGCCAGCACCCACAACCCGCGGGGGCGGGAGACTGGCTCCCGACCTGTCAATCACGGCCGCGTTCGCAGCTGCGCGCTCCGCGGCCCCAGCGCACTGCTCCTCAGAGGGAGATAAACATCGAGAAATCCAATCCAGCGCGGCTTCAGAGATAAACAGATGTGCAGGCCTCCACCGGTCAGGAGATAACGCCCCCGCCCCGCCCTACGCGCCCGCCTTGGCCCTGCACCTGCCCAGAGCGACAGGGACGCGCCTCTTGGGAGGCAGGCTGCGTCCCCCCCAGCCTGGAGAAATGGTCTCTAGTACCGCGGGCGGGGGTGGAGTTGGAGAAGAAAGCAGTTCGGCTTGTAACCAACTCCGAACAGAACCTGAGCTTTGGAACCAACTGCCAAGGTTCAGATCCGGGCTCTACCCATGTTTGACAAGGGACTGCAGCTCTTGTCTAAGCCTGGATGTTCTCCTCGGTTCGGCGGGGAAAAACACCGGTAGAACCTCAGTGGGTTAGCACTGTTGACATTTGCGCAAAGAAAGCTTCAGTAAATTATGATGGCCAACATTAGCCACCATATGAGCTAGGTTAAGCAGAAGCTGTCACCACGCTTTTAGGGCATTAAAGGCGGCCCAAGGCGTTGGAGGTGGAGGAGAGTGTTGCCACATTAAAAACTCCAGCTTTAAGAGAGGAGTGATTAGATCACGTCTGGAGCTGGGATCTACTACTTCCAGAAAATGACAGCCGCGATCTGATAAAACAAATAGTAACAAGTGAAACTGACACCTACACAGCAGGAGGAAATGCGCCTGGGAGCAGAGAAGGCTAGTGCCTGAGAGGGTTCTGGATGAGGGGTGGGGGGCGTCAAGGGAAGGTTTCTCCTTCCCTGGCACTCAAGGCTCCAAAGTCTGTGGCCACTTGGGGATTGGGACACTTCCCCCGTCCAGAATACCTCCACGCAACTCATTCATTTGTTACACACACACCTGGTGAACAACCTCAAGGTCCATATCCTTGCCCTCAAGGTGAAGGTTAGGAACGGGGCTGGATCAGAGACAACTGCACACCTAGACGCCTCTGGGCTCCTCGCTTGAGGCTCGAAGTTTCCTTTCCTTCCGGAGTGGGGGGGGGGCGATCATTTCTCCCTACCCGCAGCAATTGGATTAAACAGACTCCCCGCTGGGTATTAAGGGTTGGTGGCTCTCCGGAGCTACACCTAAGGCATAATTTGATCTTTGTCCCTGAGACCACCAGGCCAGAAGTTCGATGAAGGTAGGACCACAGTTCCCCCAAACCCAGCCCACCCCCTGGTCTCAACAAATATGGACGGGATGTTAGGTCGCACACGCACGGAAGAGGGTGAAGGCGAAGGCGGCGTTGGCGCGAGGCGGGCATTCCTGGCGTGTGCCTGCTGGGGCCCGGCCATCCAACGCACCCCGGATACATTTCGCCCGCGTATACCAGAGGGAAGGCCTTGGACTGGAAGCGGTGGTTGCTTGGCCACGTGCTGGGGACCAGCAGCTGAGTCCGCACCCACGCTAGGGCGTCTTTCGCTGGAGCTACTGCCGCCTCTGGTATAGGATCTCAAAAGTCTCCACGGGGTCTTCCAAGGGGAGGAGGAGTGCCCAAGCCTCTAGGGTCTCGAGGCCCACGGGCGTAAGCTAAAAAACGCACTCCTGCAGGACCCCGGAGCCTCTGCTAGAATTGAAAGGCAAATGCCGGGTCCTTTGCGCACTGGCTGCCCCTGGAACTCTGAGGGACGCAGAAGGACAATGACTCCGTACTCCCGGGGACCCGGTCTCGCCACGGCGCGGCATGCATAAGGGAGCAGCGACGCCGTCGTGACTACTAGTTAAAAGCTTATTAGTCCCCTCGGAGCAGTGTGATCCCACTTTGTTCCTGAACGGCCTGAGCGCGCCCTTTCATGCTATTGTGCGCGCAGCGATTTAGCGCGGCCTTTGTGAGCCTGAAAGGAACGGCCGCCTCCCCGGGAGCGCATTCCCGCGGCACCAGGTTCGGTGGCATCGCGGTCCCCGTCCGGGCGGAGACGCGGCGTCCCCAGAGCCACCGCGTCCCCAGAGCCACCGCACCCTTTAGCCCGTCTTCTGCCTGCAGCAGCTGGAGTAAATGGCGCAAACCATTGCACGGGGGAAGCCCTTAGCCCCCGGTTCCCGCAGGCCCTCGCCTCTCCTGCCTCCCTTCCAGCCAAAGTGAAAAATGCGTGCAGACCCTTTACCCCTACTTGGGGGTAATTGGCCTGTATTTAAAGGGCTATTGAGGCCTGGAGCGGCCGCCTCTCTCTAAAGCTTTGTGCTATGTTTGCAGAGATATTTGCATCTGTTTGCACTTGGGGAAAAGGCCCTGAAGCCCGAGGATTGTTCTGGTCGCTCTCTCTACTCCTCCCCACTCAGATCCTGGCCGGCAGATTTTCGGGAGCCTAGCAGAGGCATGCAAAAACCCGTCCGGTTCAAAGATTGGGCATCCAGGCTCTCGGTCCACTTTTAAACAATTGCTGTTAACAATGCAATTTTAAGCAGAAAATCGTCTAACTAGATTAAATCCACATGACATAAAAACCAGAGGGGAAAAAGTCCGCATAGGCATAGGGGTGCGGACGCCTAACAGGATAGAAAGTGTGAAATGCATGCAGAGGTGGAGCGACCGGCAGGTGCCCTGGCCTCCCTCCGGCCGGACAAGGGCTGAACTGCTTGCCTCTCTCCAGCCCCAGTGGCCTTGAAGAGGAAGGGGCTCCCGGGGGAGGGGGGGCGCAGGCGGGCGAGGCTAGCCTCCCATCTTTGGCGACCCGGGGGAAAGGTGCTGTGTGCCCAAAATCAAGTCCTCGGCTCCTCCCCACCCCCTCAGGTCCCGCGATCCAGCCGGGTCTGCGCCTCCGCTCCCCAAGGGCGACGGGCTCAGGGCAAGACTGGGGAAGCTGGAACGCCCTCTCCACTCGCGAGACTGAGCAGACAGGCTTTTTAATGGAATCGAATGAAAGTCAGGTCTTAGAAAGCCCCATTGCTATGGCAGCAGAATACCCTGAAAGCGACAAAGCCCAGAGTCCCTCCCTCCTTTCCCGGCCCTGCCCTCCGCTCCCCTCCCCCTGCGCTGCCTGCAGCCACGCTTGGAGCGCGCTCGGACGGGTTAATCACTGTAAAAACAAAGAGATGAAAGGCTCTCCAATTGGAGAGCTCTCCGCGGCCTTCTCTCCGGCCTGGGGGAGGGGAGGGGGCCACTCGGACCAAGCCTCCCCGGCGAGCCAGTAAGACTCTCCTGCCCTCAGCCGGGTGGGAGCCACATCCCACCATCCCCAGGCGACGCCGCCCACACAATCTGGCACCTCCCGAAGGGCCGGCGGAGGCTGGCGGAGGGGGACGGGCTGTCTCCCCCCGTTTGCATCCCCCTGCAGCCACAACCCCACAAAACAGAAGCATAAAGCCTCGGGCTTTATGACAGGCCCTAAGGAAATGTTTGGAAACTTGAAAAAAATTACTAGCTCTCAAAATCAAAACAACAAAATGCCAGCAAAAATTAACAAACTTAAAATTTAATTAAATGTCTGTAATATAGCATCTTTAGCCAAGTGTAAGCCAACTCAACTTATGGAGTTACCAAAAAACTAAATTTAATATAAGATCTGGAGGCATTTTTATATTTTGATATGATACAGGGTGCGACTCAGAAAAATTTTAAAGGCTTAAAATGTTCCTTATAAACTTCAACTGGGAGCTAGAGACGTGGAATCCAGGGCTGGGAGGCAGTCCCTAGTTATTCTGTGACTGGTTCACTGGGGTCCCTGTCTTGCCTTGCACCCTCCTCACCCCTACCCCTCCACCCTCTCAGGCAAACTGACAGGGCCCTCTTTAGTGAGCTGGAGACCCTGAGATGGGAAGCAAAGCAAGGATTTTCTGGTCACTCAGTCTTTCAAAGGTCATGCAGTGATGGGCCTGTGTTTTCTGTCTGGTAGTCTGTCTTTCCCAGTTCTGAGTTTCTGGTCCCAGAGAGGAAGGGCAGTATGGGTGGGGGAGGGGAACATAGCGGCTAGTTTGCAGGGGTACCAGGAAGAGGTGGTGTTCCCAGAGATTGTCTCTGAAGTATGAAGAGAAGACCACTGGGCTCCCGGAGAGGTGAGAGAGACTGGTGTGGGTCTTGCAGCACCCCCAAGAGGGACAGCCTTCAGTAACTCACTAGAGCCAATGGGAGATCTTTTTCCTTCCTGTAGATCTAGGACTATCCCAGCGCCCAGCCTCCTCTAAGCCAAGTGTCATTCGGTGTCCTCCCTGTGTTATCAAATTCTCTAAGGAAAAAAAAAGCACCTCCCACCAAACCCCTAACACACACACACACACACACACACACACACAGATCACCCATCCTGATTCACCTCCCTAAATTTCCTGATTTAGGATCTACAGCCCTTAGATATTTCCATGGTCAGAATAACAGAAAAATCTGTTCAGGGAAAAAAATATATATATATTTTTTCCCTTTTCTGGGCCTCGGCATCTGCATACTAATAGTAAGAGATTTTTCAAAAGCTCTGTGGGCAGTGAATGGGCAGAGAAGTAGAAAAGAAAGGTCCAGCCCTGGTCTGAGTGAGGTCCTTAGGATGTCCCCAGGCCTGAGGACACCTGCCAGCAGCATTAGCTTCATTTTAGAGACCTGGACAGAGGGCTTGTCTAAGATTAGCCAGGGTGGGGCAGCTCCACCCACCATTATTCCAGTCGGTCCTGGCAGAGCCACTTAACTGGAGTCCCCAGGCTGCTCTAGGGGATCTCTGGGGCAAGGTCCCCAACAATGGAAATGCCAGAGAAGGAACTATCTGTGGGTGAGTTTAAAACCCCATTAGGGGGCGCCTGGGTGGCTCAGTGGGTTAAAGCCTCTGCCTTCAGCTCAGGTCATGATCTCCGGCTCCAGGGAGCCTGCTTCCTCCTCTCCCTCTGCCTGCCGCTCTGCCTACTTCTTTCTGCCTACTTGTGATCTCTCTCTCTGTCAAATAAATAAGTAAAATCTTAAAAAAAAAAGAAGAGTAAAAAACAACAACAACAACAACAACAACAACAAAACCATCAGGGAGGCTGCTCAGTCCAGCCATTCGTTCCACTTTCTCTGGCCCGTGCCTGGGCCTTGCTGAGTTGCTGAGACTTAGGGACCCTCTCTGGGTCTTGGTTGAGCGCAGCCAGGAGCTAGGCCACCAGAGCAACACCTCCTTTGACTTTAAAATCTTCTGTCTTCCCAGGGGCGCCTGGGTGGCTCAGTCAATTGAGCTTGGACTCTCCAGTTTCAGGATCAAGCCCGGAAGGGCGCCCTGTGAGGGGCTCTACCAGGAGTCCACTTGTCCCTCTCCCCTCCCCTGCTTGCACCTTCTTTCTCTAAAATAAATAAATAAATAGATAGATAGATAGATAGATAGATAGATAAAGTCTTAAAAAAATCTTCTAGGGGCGCCTGGGTGGCTCAGTTGGTTAAGCAACTGCCTTCAGCTCAGGTCATGATCCCGGAGACCCGGGATCGAGTCCCACATCGGGCTCCCTGCTCGGCGGGAAGCCTGCTTCTCCCTCTCTCACTCCCCCTGCTTGTATTCCCTCTCTGGCTGTGTTTCCCTCTGTCAAATAAATAAAATCTTTTTTAAAAAATCTTCTATTTTCACATGTCCTATTTTCTATCCTGAGGGTACAGGTCTTACCCCACTTCCTACCCTTCTTCACAGAACATAATAAGGAGGTGGGGCCGCAGCTTTCTGACTCTTGTGGAGCACTGTGCCCAGGGCTCAGGCCAGAGCACAGAGAGCCAAAGGCCCCTTCCAGGCTCCTGTACCAGGCCCAGGATCAGAGGAACCCCGGTGTCCCTTCTCTAGGGGAAGGCAGAGTGGGCTACCCTCTCTGTCCTCTCCCCCACAGGACCAGGGCAATGCTGGGACTTCCCTCTTCTCTGCCCAACTCTTCCTGAAGCAGCTCTATATTGTAGGGGCCCAGCTCACAGTCATGGGAGTTGTGTTTAGAAGCTCAGGCTCTGAATGCAAGATCTGGCTTAAACCCAGCCCACCTTGGAGCCTTATTGGGCGCATTTGTAAAGTGGGGATCAGCAGTGCTCTGCAGTGCTGTTGATCAGAATAAGTGCGGGCAAAAGTAGGAGCAGTTAGCATGTGCACCAGAGAAATCACTCCACAGAGGTCAGCAATGATTATCATCCACCAGCAGGTGGATTATCACCCACCACCTCCTCCCCTCTCCACCCTGGACTGGAAAGAGACTTCCCCCGGAACTTCGAACATTATGCACAACATCTGATTCTTCCTTCTCCTTATTATTTTTACTGCTCTTGTCATTTACTGAGCGCTCTTCATGGCGCAGACACTTTCACAAGCTCACTTCGCTGACATGCCTAATTACCCCTATGTGTAGTTGGAGAGCCCATCCCGAAGCAAAGAAAAAGTTGATGACCTGCCCAGATTTCACAATCATGGAGCCAGGACTGCTCCTCATTCCTCCTGGTTCCAGAGCCACGCTCTGAAGTCCCCGTAGGTCCCTGGGTAGTACTGCGTCCACATCGGGTGCCCTTTCCTCAGACCAGCTGCCTCCCTCTTACCGACCAAGATGGGAAATTCCAGGCAGTCCTGAAGGAGACTGTGGTCTTGTCCCAATCTCCCAGCAGAGGAGGTTGGAACGCTCCCCTGCAGGAGAACAGAAAGCCCCCTGCGGGGGAAGGACAAGCTGAACACTTCATCTCCCCTCCCTTTCGCTCTCTGCCTTGTCTTGCTTCTATGATGCTCATCAAAGCAGCAGTCTCCAAGGTACTTCCCACAGCCACCCACAACACTGAGAGCGTCCTTTCCACGTGAGAGCTGAGCCCCTGGGCTACACAGCTGGCAGGGATGCCTCCATCCCCATGGTTAAGCCTTAGCCCCGTGCCTTGCTGGCCAGAGGCAAACAGGCGGAGGAATATCCCACTACCTCACCCCGAGGCCCCTGCTGTGTTGGCTCACTGCACTGTGGGACTTGCAGGACTCCAACCCCTCTGAGTGACAGTCAGCCAGATGGCAGGTGGGAGGAGCTGACATACAGCTTGGGGCTCATCTCCACTCACTGCTCCATCACAGACTGGCAGGGTCTGCTCTGAGCCCCAAACTTTTGCAGGAAAACACCTTACAGCCCCTGCGGGGATGCCTGCCAACCATCTTCCGTGTTAGCCACCCTGTCCAGCCTAACTTCCCCTCACTGCCCAAGAGCAGAAATATGTTTAAGGGCTCACATGGACCAAGACAACGAGCCATCTGCCATTGACTGTTAATCAAACACGGCCTAGCTCCTTACTGGAAAGGTAGGGAAAGAGACCCAGAAAGGCAGTGACTTGCCCCAAATCCGAGCCAGTTTAGTAACAAGCAACTGATGTGAAGGACGGTCCAAGCCAGGAAGATGGTGTTCCTTAGTGAATGAATGGACATTCCCTGCAAGCCTACCTCTGCTCTAGGGTTTAGGCAAATACCTGTGGGGTACTTGTCGTGACCTTCTGGGGTGAAAGCTTAACCCCTCTTAACCTTTGATCTCTGGCCATCAGTCCCCTCTTGGCCCCAACTCCATCTCCCAGGCTAAGTGAGTACAAATCCAGCATCAGCGAGTGTTGAGGCCACCTGGGGGGACAGAGAGGTCAAAAGGCCTGGCAAGGACAGAGCCCCTTTAAGCTGATCAGCCTTGGGGAGTGAAGGGACCCTCGGAGGGAGTGGAGGAGCGAGGTTGCTGCCTGGCAGGAAATTGCTCTAGGAGGGAAGACCTGGGGTCACCAGGCTCACACCAGGGCCACATTCTCCAAACCAAAGTCCATACTGGGGATACACAAATGCTCCCAGGACTGAGCGGAAAGGATTTGGGGTTGAAAAGCCCACAGCCCTATCTAGAGCAGGCTCCCGCAGGAGAGCTTCAGGCTGGAGAGGACTTCAGCCTGCTTGAAAGAACAACCAGCTTTCAAGTGCTCTCTGGAGTACCTACTTCATGGCAAACTGTTGTTATGCTAATGAAGCATCCAAAAGACCTCCTTGTAGCTAGCTACTGTGTGTCTGTGTACATTTCTGTGGGAGTGTCTAGAAGTCAGACACGGGCTCCAGAAAGAGGCTGGGGTTTCCTTATACACCCTGCCAGTACGTGATGAGAGGGGAAAAGACATGTCACCAATATCTCACCTATTTAGAAATCACTCCAAAGAAACCTGCCCTTTCCTGGAGCACCACTGAGCACTGGGTAGCCAGCCAGGGGAAAAAATGTCCAAGCTGCACCTGGGATGTCGCTTAGCTATGCTCGGGACCTGGGTGGATCCAGCTTCGGTCCCTCATTACTGCCTTGGCTCTGCACTCCAAGGCAGGGTAGCTAAGTGCACTCTGACCCTGATGCCCTTGGTGGCCGGCCGAGTGCTCTGGAAGGCATGTGGCCCAAGGCCTGCACACAGCAAGAAAGTCATCCGTCAAGAAAGAGCTTCCGCCATGGTGAGTCTTGCTCTGCACTGAGTAAGAAACCAGGATGGGCAGGTTTGGATGAAGGCTTTGGGGAGGAGGCCCCTGGGCTATAGCAGACTTGGTCCCCGGCACTTGGTGACCAATTTGGTTAGGGGCTCAGGCATGACCTGTAGATCTCCTTTTCAGAAAAGATACACTGGGATTTGTCATCCAAACAGGAGGCTCAATAGGGACAGCTTCCCAGAAAATCTGCGGGTGTGGGATAGATTCCTCACTTCCCTCAGCGTCAACCAGGCCTCCACTATGTACCATGTGTGCATGTGGGTCAGTGATTTGGTGCTATGGACCAAATAACCATCCCCGTTTCGTATATTAAAACTCTCACCTCCAAGGTGACTAGATTTGGAGATAGGGCTTTTCAGAAAGCAATTAAGGTTAAATGAGGTCGTAAGGGTGGGATGTTAATCCAATAGGATTGGTGCCCTTATAAAAAAAGGAGTGGAGAGAGACCTCTTTCTCCCTCTCTGCTATAGGAGAACACAGCAAGAAGGTGGCCATCTGCCAGCCAGTAAAAGAGCTCTCACCAGAATCCCAGCCACGGCAGCACCCTGATCTGCGGTCACCAGCCTCCAGAATGGTGAGAACATTCCCTTCTGCTGTGTAAGCTCTCCAGTCTATGGTATTTTGTTATGGCAGCTGGAGTTGACAAATATATTTGGCCTTTCCATGCCTTAGTCTCCCTATCTGTAAAAATGGGGGCTTATAAGGGGTAATAATGGACCCATTAAGGGAGCTTAGCCCAGCACCGGGCATCATAGTAAAGACTCAGCAAGGGTCGTCTCTCAGTACCCTGATCGGCCGCTCCGCTCCGTGATGATATGCACCTCACCCGCTGTAACGTTGATGGGAGGTGACCCCACCCTGGGTGCAGACCCACAATGTCGCAGCAAGACCTCTAGATAAGCAAGACCCCTCAGGCATCTTCTGGACTTCAAAATGCCTTCCTAGAAGAGGAGAAGGTGAAAAACCTCTTCCTAGTGGCTTAGTTGCCCCCCCCCCTTGCTCTTAGGGGCAGGGAAGGATCAGTTCGGAATAAGGGACAAGTGTCAACAGGAAGAAACAACTGTAATGCAGGGTTCACCTGTGCCCCATCCCTCCCTCCCATCGCAACTCCTTACTTCAGCCCATTCTGGGGCCACTAAGGGGCAGGATGATCACACAGAGTGAGGAGAGGGCTGTTGCCTTGGGGAAGAGAAAGCCCTCAAGAGCAGGCCACTGATCTCAAAGGGAAATAATGGGATTTTCTGGGATTCACATTGATCCCCAAAGGAGAAAAGCTTCTGTTTGCCTTTTTTAAGCCGCGAAACAAGGAACTAAAGCCTCTTTCAGCCCTGACTCAGGACTGTCCTTTCTGAAGTCCTTATTATCCCTGGGGCACTGGGAGAACAGGCCCCAGTGCTGGGCCCTGCACACAGGGAGCTTTCCGCTGGGCAGAGGCCTGCCTGGTTTCCTAGCGACCCCAACCCCACCGGAGAGCAGGCGCTGGCATCTTGGCCCACGGTTCTGGACGGCAGCCTGGCCAGGGCTGGGCTCCTCTCCTTGATTTGCCGGGGAATGTGTTTCCATATCCAGGAGCAAACACACAAAGATACCATGCACACATTCCTGACCCCCGCCGACCAACAAGGACATCGATGATGATAACAGACACAATAAGAGAGCAACTAGTTCTTGAGCAATGTTTTGCTCCGGGCTCCCTCATCTTCTCCACTGGGCCTTACCTCTGAAGATCTCAATGCCTGGTGGAAAAACCAGTCCTTACCCGAAGGGCTACTCGCAGCCCCAGACCCACCAACAACCCTCCCCTCTGGCCACTTGAGCTGTTCCTCTCATAGCCACACTCTAGATGTGGTCATCATTCACCAATGCTCCCTCCACTGCTGAAATCTGACATACATTCACACACGCACTGCAACCCCCCCACTCCCCAAACTCAGCCTTCTCTCTGTCCAGCTCTTAGACCCTCTGTTCCTTGGACACTCCTCTACCCTAAGCACTCTCTTCACCCCTGGCCAACTTCCACAAACTCCAGAAAGGGAACCCTTCTTCCCCCTACCACCGCAGCCTGGTCCTCCCCCATCTACCAGTCACCCAACTCAAGGACCTAAGAGGCCCTCCCCATTCCCCTCACTTCCTCTCCCTGCTTCATCTCTTCTTGCAGATTTGACTTCCTAAATATTTCTGTCTAGAAACTGACTACATTTTAGTGCAGTTTACACGATACACACAACACTAGGAGATAAAGCCGAATTCCTTTGTCGAGTACACAGGACACATGACTTGAGTCTTGCCCATCTTGCCAGCACCAGCTCCTGACGCTGCCGTCTGCCAACATGGGGACATGTATGTATGCACACACACACACACACACACACATGTACCTGTGCATGCACACAGCATCTGCCCTATTTCAACCCTGTGCTCTGCTCATATGGTCTCCTCCGTCCAGGTTGTCCATCCTCTCCTCTGTGAATGGCCTACCCCAGTTTATCTTTTAAGATACCTGAGTTGCCACCTCCTCCAAGAAACCTCCCCCCATTCCTGCTGCCACTGCTGCCTCCTTGTGTTCCATGTCTGCGACACAGAGATGGCTGTCTTCTCTTATCCCATGGTAATAGAAATGGTCAAGAGGAAAACTACATTTCCCAGCCTCCACTGAAGCTCACTGGGGTCATGTATCTAGGTCCTGGCCAATGGGATATAAGCAAAAGTAGCACATGGCAGCCTTCAGGGACCTTTTCCAAGAGAGAGATGAAGTGTACCCTTTATCTCTTCTTCATCCCTTCCTCCATCTGCTACCTACAACAGTGAGTGCCACTGTCTTGGCTGATGAGATGAAGGTCACAGACCAGGAATGGAAGGAACCTGATTCTTAGGGCTTTCATGGAACTGAGCTGTCACGTTAGCCACAGACAGAAAATCCAGAGAAAAAGCAACTTGTAACTTGTTTAGGCAACTCTTACTTTGGGTTTTGTGTCATTCCAAATAGCATCTTTCCTTGCTGCCCTCTTTAAACTGCAGGTGTATTGAGAACATCATAATGTGATACAGTCACTTTTCATCCCACCCCTAGACTGAGGGGGCGGGGCGGGGGGCGTGTATCTAACTAACTCATCACTATAGCCCTCCAGCTGGGAGCACTGTAGGCACTCAGTAGTGAACGGCTAAACAAATGGTTGCTTGATGAGTCGATAGGAAGATCTGGAATGAAAGACTTATTTGGGAAAGATGGGTGGGCATGTGGGAGCACACTGCAGATGCCCACACAGCTGTCTTGGGACTTGGTGTCTTCCTTTCAAGAGGGCTAGGTGGCACAGCCTAGAAGGACAGGAGAATTGACACTGTACACCAGTTAACTTTGACCAATGAAGAGACAGAAGCCAGAAGACCAATTCTTCTCCCTGCCTCCTCTGGACTGGTTGGAAGCCAGTTGCCTCGTGCAGCTCTCTGAAGACATCTCCCAAGACAGGAGCAGCCAACTAATAATGCCCTCCCTTGTATTTGTTTCCCTCCTTGCTTCTCTCACTCCCTTTTCTCCCTAGTCTTGCTCTCCCAGGGTTGAATTCCCAAGAAAATGTTAGCACTTGAGCTTTGCCCTCTATTTTTTAAGAGGACTCATGGATGTCAAGTTCAGGGGACAGTGAGGGATTTGGAATGGCTGGAAAGCAAGTGAGTGATATGATATGAGGTTGGTAAAGTCAGCTGGTCCTGGGTGAGGCACCCAGAAATGACCAAGTGCCAAGCCGGGTGTCTATTGGGCACCATGAGGACCTTGAGAGTCATCACTGGATAGCTGGCCTGTGTTGCCACTGCCACAAGCTAGCCAGAAGTTCCCCTCATGTCCTCTTCTGCCATGAAATCAAGGGCTTCTATGATGCCCGGGTACTGGCAGAGAAGAATCAATATGTTGCAAGTGAGCCTTCCCTTTGTCCTGTCATTGTACTTCTCATAAAATATGTTCTAGGTCTACTGTCAGGTGCCTAGAAAGTCAAAGGTATAACTGACTCAAACCAGGCCAATTAGACTCCATCCCAGGACCTTTGCTGGAATTAATAAGAAATTAACATGCTCCTTTTAGCTAAGCTCCTAGGTTTAGCTGGTAGGCTGTGAGCCTGGAATAGGTCTTGCCTTCCTCATGGAGAACCTGTGTGAGAACAAAGCCAGAGAGGTGGCTTTGAAGCCAAGAAATAAGGGAGACAGAGCAGGAGAGAGAGAAGGTGAGAGAGCTGAAGCCGTCACAGGAGCACCAGGATTGGGCTGATCTTGTCAATGAAGCCAGACTCATACCACATGGAACAATAAATTTTCCTTTTCAATGAAGCCAGTTTGCACTAGGTTTCTATTATTTGCAAATGAAAATGCACTCATCCCTGTGATAAACAAGGAGGTTTATGGCAGTGTTGTTTTAATAGCAAAAACGTGGCACTATTTAAATACCCATGGCAGCATCTCCTTACATAAACGGAAGTATTTGTACATGATGGAACTATGCAGCCATCACAAAGGACCTTGTCTTCGCCTACATGAAAAGACACCCAGGCTATATCATTGAATGAAAAAGGTGAGGTTTAGAATAGCATACGTGATATTTCTCAGTAAGTGTATGAATTTTAAGGGATGGACTTTTAGGTATGTGTATTTTGGGTGGGCTCAATAAGTGCACTCTTCTGAGAGCGCCACATGTTTTCTCTCATTTTATTCTTACAACATTCCAGTGAGATTGGTACTGTTATTAGTCCCATTTTATAGCTGAGGAAACTGAGGCACACGGAGCTTTCAGCATAGACCTAAGTCATAAAGACAGTACGAGGCCCTTCACTGGCTCAGGATGCTGGTTACCTACAGGCAGTGGGCAAGCAGGTCAGGAGGGGTCCCTCACCTGTTTACACTCACCCCTTCCGTACTGCTTGTTTAATCCTACAAGTCGCACCCGTGCAAGACAAAGCAGCAGAGGAAGAGGTTGGAGAGAACTTGCGGCAGTCCCTCTGTGTGGCACACCAGCCCGAGCAGCTAGAACAGGCTGGCTTGGCCGAGGGGAAGCCCCTGCGGCTCAGATGGGAACCGGAGTGTTCTTGGACCTTGAATCCGTCTGTGCTGCGCCAGAACTGACGGGCTGCCCACTCTCCCCCTTGTCCGAGCTTGTGGAGCCTACTGACCATCAGCCAGCCTCCAAGAGAAGAGCCTGCAGTGGCCGAGTCCCAGGACTCAGAGTATCTGAAGCCTCCAGAACAGGCTTGGCCTGGCTGGGAGGGGGACAGCACTATGCATCCTGTGAGTGACATGGCCTCAGATGTCTAGCAGTGTGTCCACCACAAGGGGCCTCCCCAAGAGGGGCGTACCCCCCAGGCCCTAGCCCCAGGGCCATGCCCTTTGCTGGGGACTGAGAGGCTCCCTGGAGAGGACTGCATTTGCTTCTGAGCCCTCACTGCTCCAGGAGGAAAACTTGGGCTCGCAGGGAGCGGCTGGCTCTGTTCATGCTGCATGTGCACCCCAGGCTGCCAGCTGGGTATTATAGCTAGGTTGGTCTTGGGATTAGCTCTGAGCCCAGAGTCCTCCTGGGTGCCAGGTGGGCAGTTAGCCCTGTGAGGGCATGGAGCTGGTTAGGGACTGGTGGAAAGTCCTCCACAGACTTCCATTAACCCTTTTGGTGCTGGATTAGCCTGAGGTGGCCTTTTCCCCACCCCTGGATGCTTTCATCCCATTCCCTCAGCAGCAATATCTACTGTCTCTACCCCCAGGCTACCTGCAGCCCCAACTTGAGGATGGCCCCTAAATGCCTGGGAGTCCCAAGCTGCTGATCCCATCACAGACCTTCCTAGGAAGTTCAGTGTGACCAGGCTGAGAGCCCAGGTTTGGGTTTACATCCTAGGTCCATTATTCTGCATGCATGCATTTGTTAAGTAGTGACTGGGTGCCTACTTTGTGCCAGGTACCATGCTAAGACCCGAAGTTAAAGCAGGGAGAAAGCAGTGAGAAAAACAATACAGGCCCTGCTTGTATGGAGTTTAGAGTATGGCAGGGAGAGAGCTTCTTAACAACCTGTTTGTATAGTTTGTTTGGTTTTTGTTTTGTTTTGTTTTGTTTTGTTTTGTTTTGGTAAATGTCTTACTAGTACAAGGGCCACAGAGGAAAGGTACAAGGCCTGAGACCCCTGTGGGTGGGGGACTTCTGATCTGGTCAAGGGGATGGGCTCCTTGAAGGAAGAATGCGTGGGAGCTCACTTTGGAAGAGAGGCCAAAAGACAGTCACTCAGTAGGAATGGCATGCGCAAAGGCCCTGTGGTTATGGGGAGAATGCTACATACTAGGTGCTAAAAAGAAGGGGCAATGTGCCCCACGTGCAGAAAATATAAGGGAGCATGAGGTGAGTGGTAAGGTTGGAGAGGTTAGCAGGACGAGAGCCGCAGAGAGCCACTGAGGGAGGGAAGTGAGACAGGGGCTCCCAAGATCAGTTTGTGTTTTTAAAAGACCATTCTGGCTTCGGACACTAGAGGTGTACAGCCTGACCGAGTCACATGCCCTGAACTTTGGGTTTCTGCTCTGTTACATAGCAATGGTGCTATTCCTGGCCATGAGCTAGGCAAAGCACTTAACATAGTGCAGGGCTCACATAACAGTCCAATCCATGAAAGCTGCTTTCACTGGGGACTGAGGCTGTCCTGGGGCATTGGGGAGAGCCGGTGGCAAGCCTGAGAAGTGGGGATTATTCACAGGATCTCTGATTCCTCGCTGGATTGAATGAGCCAAAAAGCTCCCTGAAGGCAGAGACTACTGCGATGGCTTCTCTAGGGAAGGAACAGGGGACACTGACTAAAAAATGAGTGCAAGAGATGAGGACCTGGGCCAGAAGCCATGGCATCCAGGAGGGTCAGGAAGGAGATGAAGACAGGAGAGTCTGTGAGGGCAGAGGGTGACTAGGGCCTCCGGTGTAGGAAGCAGCTCCCACAGGGTTCCATTCAGGAGCAGCTAGGGCTGGGCTGTTGCTATTCTGCAAATAAGGAAACAGGCCAAGGAGTTGAAGTCACTTACTCAGAGTCACTTAGCTGGTGAGTAGCCAGGGCAGGCTTTGAGCCCAAACTACTTCCTTCCAGAGCCAACAACCACTGAGCCAGATTCACGCCAGCAACAAGAGGCAGATAGCCAGGGATAAGAGGGAGAGGCCAAGAGGGAAAGGACTAAGGGACTGAAGGACCAGGCCCATCCCAGAGCTGCCCATCCTACCCTTCCCAAGGCTTGATTATCCGGCATTCCTGTGTGCCCAGGCAAAGTGTATCCTTTCAATTCCTTCTCTCCAGCCCTTTTGATTCTGCAGTAAGTCCTGCTTCTGACACGACAGAACAGCAGGCTTCCTGGAGGAGGAGATATCGGTGATGCTGAGCTTCGAGAGATGGGCAAGAGACAGCAAGGGCATTTCAGGTGATGGCACCTGAGCTCAAAAGGCTAGAGACTGGAACAGAAATGCACTGCCTGAGTGGGGATTGAGGGCAGCCTGGCTCCTCGAAGATGAAGGGAGAGAGGACACTAGGAGATGCCCTTGGGGCCAGTTTCTGGGAGGCCTTGAGCATCAAACTAAAGAGCTGATTGTTTATGCCATAGGAGATGGTGTATGACTCACAGGATAAAGGTGCCTCTCTATCATTGAGATGGACTTGGGAGGAGTGGGGGTGGAAGGGAACTAGGTCAGTGCCGTGGAGGCCCACTGGGGCAGGTGTTTGCCTGATGGCTGGTGGGCAGGATGAGGCAGGTGCAGAAGGCTTTGGCCCTGGCCTGCCCCCCCGTCTCCGCAAAGGCAGCTCCAAGGCCTGATTCTGGCCCCGCTAGCTCCCCTGCTGATGGCTTGTGCCCCTCTCTCCTCCCTGCACAGCTAATCAGCTTAGGATGGCAGCAAATGAAGGCTCCAGAACCGCAGGGCTTCACTCTGCAGCTACAAATTAACACTTCAATTAAAAGCCAGCCAAGCCAGACCTGACATCCACTGGCTCCCTGGGTGAGGATTTAATTAAGACATGGTGGGGAGGTGGTGACCTCGGAAGGCCTCACCTTGAGCTGCCCATCCTGGTCAACCTATTGTTTCCAGCTCAGACCATGGCATTGAGACCACAGGGCACATCGGAAGGGGCAGAGTTGGTCAACAGAATTCCCTTGTCAAAAATATCATTCCAGGGCCCCATGCCAGGGCCACTGAACCCTCTCTCAGAGGTGGATGGGTCTGGGGGTCTATATTTTTATACAGCTTGGGAGTTGTGGGCGGAGGTTCTAATGCCTGTGTGTGTTTGAGAACTTCTTCTCTGGTAGGTGCTAAAAACAATGTGGTGCATCAAAAAGATTGGCATTTTAAACTATGGAACGGAATATTAGAATAGGAAATACCAGAGGACATCGCATAGACTTGGAGAAAGTATTACTTTGTGAAATTTTGCTTTAGTTATAGATCTGTATGTATATTAGATTTCTATGAGAAAGGATATATATTATATAAATATGTATTTTACTATGGGTTTCAGTAAAAAAAAAAAAAATTAGAAATCACACAGTCACTCCACAGCAACAGAGAGATACACACGCCCTCTCCAAAGTTCAAGGCTTACAGTACACAGAAGGGCCCAGCAATGAAAGCTCCCCGGAGCTGCTTCTTCAGGTCTATGGGCCCCCAAACACCAGGCTCACTGGCAGCCTGCCCCCCCTCCCCAGAGTCAGCAGCAGACCCAGGCAGAGTGCAACCTACAGCTGCTCCTCCGGGTAATGGCCCCATTTCTGGCCCAGGAGAAGCAGGTATTAGAAAAGGGGACCCCACACCCTAAAAGAGACCAGAGCTGGGGCTTCTCCTGCCATCCAGCATGGAGTCCCCAGACCAGCCTCGAGGCCTCAGGCAGCATGAAATGCTGACCAGTGCCATCCACACCTTCCAGAGCTCACTGCCCGCTTGGGAGAAGGAGAAGTGGGTGCAGGAAAGAGCCTGAGTCTGTCCCAAAGAGGCAGAGCAGAGGGAGGAATGGATGATGGGGAACTGTGCAGGAGGGTGGGCGGGCGAGCAGGCTCCCTCCCTGAGTGCCACATTCCCCAGCCCTTTGGAGGCCACGCTGGCCCTGCCCTCTCTGCCTTGGAAATCCCTTTGAGCTCCAAAGGGCAGATGGGGGTCAGAGAGTGATGAGCCCTGGCCCCAGCCCCGTTTGAAATCGAAGCATCCTGGGCCAGGGGCGAGGCCTGAGAGGTGGGGTCGCCACCCCCAGGGCCACAGCATCCTCCCGCCTGGGCCAGCCCGTTGCTAGGGCCCCTGTTCCAAGGCATCAGGTTATAGGGCCACGTGGAGCAGCCCATCTGCCGGCTAACTTCTCACTTTCCCCCCTAAGGCTGCCTGTGACCCGGCTCCCCAGGCTCTGGCCCGTGTGTAAAGTGGCAGGGGGCCTTTATTCCCACCGAGCCCCTTCTCAGCAGCTCGGCAGCCAAACTGCTCTTGGATTACATTTTGATGAGTTTTCAATTTAGGCCCAGCAGACAAGGGAAGGGAGGGGATGAGGGGGTGGGGGTGGGCAGGGGCGGGCAGGGGAGCGGGCGGAATAAATGCAACAGATGGGTCCAATTGTGCTGCCTAGGCAAATGAAGGAAGACATCTGTAGGTCCCGAATACTGGTGGTCTGAAACGCAATTAGCCCTCTGTGAAAGGGGCCCCTCGCAGCCCCCTCGGCCAATCCCCTCCGAGGCACTGCTCACGTTACAATGGCCTTGACCACAATCCATTGAGCAGAAAAAGGAAAAAAGAAAAGAAAGAAAGAAAGAAAGATTAATCCAGGAGTTGCTGCGAGGTGGGGCTGCAAAGAGAGCTGGTAGGCAGCAAAGGTTACTTACGCCTCTGCTTCTCCCTTTTTTTCTTCTGCCTTTACGGAAGGCTGGAAGGTTCCTATTAAAGAGAAGGGGCGAGGGGAGTGTCTTAGTTTGGGGTTCGGTGAGGCAATGTGGACCCACATCTTGGCCGGCTGCTAATCTGCAAACCTCAATTTTCTACTGACTTGTTTGGAAAATAATGAAGGGAGACACAGTCCCTGGGGTGGCAAGCGGGCCCCACCTCCTGCCTCCCGAGGGGTGAGAAAGTTGTTCTGTGATAAGACCCCTTTTGCACGTGGCAATTATAACAGCTGCGGTGAGGTTCAGGAGTTGGCTTGAGCAGCTGGAAACGTGCGTTCTGCCTGATTCCTCGGAGGACCAGTCTCTTCCCCATGATTGGGGAGCCCAGCTGGACACCTGGGATGGGACTGGAGTGCTGTTTTTTTTTTTTTTTAAGATTTTATTTACTTATTTGACAGAGAGAGAGATCACAGGTAGGCAGAGAGGCAGCAGAGAGAGAGGAGGAAGCAGGCTCCCTGCCGAGCATAGAGCCTGATGCGGGCCTCGATCCCAGGACCCTGAGATCATGACCTGAACCGAAAGCAGAGGCTTTAACCCACTGAGCCACGCAGGCGCCCGGGACTAGAGTGCTGTTTATCTGTGTACACTTATGATCAGGGGTACCTGGCAGAAAAAGGGGGGAGAGCCTGGTACGGCAGAGCACCCTGCCCCTGGGAGGGTGGAAGGGGGTCAGGACACCTGTAAGTTACCATCCTGGCTTTTGTTCCCCTCAGCTCTTTGGTGTCTGATCTGGGACATGGCAGCTCCCGCTCGAGGAGGTGAAAGAAAGCCTAAATTCTGGAGAAACCTGTTCCTGGGTTTCTGCTGCCTATGTCTGATCAGAGCCACTGAACAGCCCAGAAAGCTTCTGAGCCTGGGTCATAGGGACCCCTCTAGGACGTGCACTCAGAAGCTTAGTTCCCATTAAACTATGTGTGACAACTTCCTTCTTTTTTTTTCAGGCTGGATAACATTCTGTTGTCTATATAGACCACATTTTGTTTATCCATCCATCTGTCAACAGACCCTTAGGTTGCCATGCCCGGGGCTACTGGATCATATGGCAGTTTTGTGTTTAATTTTGTTCTGGTTTTGTTTGTTTGGGTTTTTTGTTTGTTTGGCTGGTTGGTTGGGGTGTCTTTGTCCTTTTTACTCCAAATCAGGAAGCTTCAGCTTCCCAGGAAGATGCACTTTAAAGACCATATTGATGATGACTTCTAACAGCTTTAGGCAACTGATGCTTGGATTCATGCTGAATTCAGGCTGCAGGTGCTTCCGCTTGCTCTGAGTTAGAATTGTGTGTGATACAAGCTCTGGGGTGAGCTAGCTCTTGGAGCTGGTCTGGGTCTCCCATTGCTTTTGGCTTGGGTCTCCATCAAGGCTTGCGCCCCCAGACCCGCCATCAAGGCCCTCTCCTCCCTCCCTCTTGCCAGGTTGGGCCGAAGGTGTGATAGTATCCAGTTGTTGGGAGGTTTTGTCATGTGTACAATTATTCTCACATGTGTGCAGACAAAGTCGTGGATGCTGGGACTTAATTTTTATTGAGGAAGCCAGAACTGAAATGTATTATCTGTGCTTATGTGACTGTCTTCCTGAGAACTCCCAGTATTTCTCCCATGGGCATATGTTTTCCCCTTTCCCAAATGCCTATAGGGGGCATAGGAATAGTCTGAAAAAGTTGGTGACCACTCATCCCTGGTTTTCTAGGATGATCCTGAGTTCAAGTACTGTATTCCATACATTATTCTTTTGGACCTTTTACATAGTCCAGAAATCCCAGGATTTCATCATCCAGACTCTCTCTCCTGTCCTGGAAATGGGCAGAATCACCCATCTGTGCATCTCTTCCTAATAGAGGTCTGACTGCATATTTCTAAGCCACTGTCTGAGGGCCTACCATCTAATCAGCCCTCACCCATGGGTGGACTATGATTCTCCCCTTTGGGACAGTGATTGGTCTTGGCACAGCCTCAATTACTGGGATCCGCTAAGAACAAAATAGGCTGCTTGCACGATCACAAAGAGCCCTTAGAGTCAAAGCAATCTTGAAAAAGCAGAAGAATGCTGGAGGCATCAATGTTCTGATGTCAAACTATATTACAAATCTATAGTAATCAAAACAGTATAGTATTGGCATAAAAACAAACACATAGATCAACAGAACCAAAAATAAAGCCCAGAAACCAACCCATGCACCTGTGGTCAATTAATTTTCAACAAAGGACCCAAGCATATACAATGGAGAAAGGCTAGCTTCTAACCTTAGGAAAACTGGACAGCCATATACAAAAGACTAAAACTTGGACTGCTATCCTACACCACACACAAAAACTCGAAATCAATTAACATTTTGGTCTTGAACAAATGACCTTGAGCATAAGACCTGAAACCGTAAAACTCCTAGAAGAAAACGTAGGGAGCAAGTTCCTTGATATAAGTCCTGGCAATGATTTTTTGCCTTATGACATCAAGAACAAAGACAAGAAAAGCAAAAATAAAACAAGTGGAACTATATCAAACTAAAAAGCTTCTGCACAGCAAAGAGGATCATCAGCAAATGAAAAGGCAACCTACAGAATGAGAGAAAATATTTGCAAACCACGTATCGATAAGGGTTAATATCCAAAACATACAAGATACTCATATCACTCAATAGCAAAAAGCCAAATAACCCAACTTGAAAATGGGCAAAAGACCCAAACAGATATTTTTCCAAAGAAGACATATACATGGCCAAGAGGTACATGAAAAATTGTTATTATCACTAATCAGGGAAATTAAAATCAAAACCATAATGAAATGTCACTTCATACCTGTTAGGACATGTAGTATCAAAAAGACAAGAGACGACAATGCTGGAAAGAATGTGGAGGCAAAGGAACCCTTGTGCACTGTTGATAGGAGTGTCCATTGGAGCAGCCACGGTGAAAAATGGTATGGAGGTTCCTCAAGAAATTAACAATAGAACTACCAGATGATAGTAATCCCACTTCGGTATATGTATTCATGGAAAAATAAATCAATAAATCACTATCTTGAAGAGATAACTATATTCTTGTGTTTAGAGCAACATTATTGCCAATAGCCAAGATAAGAAAACAACCTAAGTATCCTTCAACAAATGAATGAAGAAAATGTGATACACACACACACACATACCCACACATGCTGGAATATTATTTAGTCTCAAAAAAGAAGGGAATCTTGCCACTTGTGATAACATATAAGCCCACAGAGCATTATGCTACGTGAAATAAGTTGGACAGAGAAAGACAAATACTGCCTGGGATCACTTACCCGTGAAATCTAAAAAAGAAAAGAAAAGCGAAAGTTGAACTCATAAAAACAGAGTAGAATGGTAGAACGGTGGCTGCCAAGGCCTAAGGGGTGGGAGAAATAAAAGAGGCTGTTAAGGGGCGCCTAGGTGGCTCAGTGGGTTAAGCGTCTGCCTTCGGTTCAAGTCCTGGGATCGAGCTCCACATTCAACTCCCTCTCCTTCTGCCTGCCCCCCCGTTTGTGCTCTCTGTCTCTCAAATACATAAATTAGTTAATAAGTGGCTCTTAAAAGGGTACAAGCTTTTAGTTACAAGGTAAATAATGTCTAGGGATCTAAAGCATAACATCATACATTAGAGTCAGCAATCCAAATTCTATCATTGAAATTTACCAAGACAGTAGAACTTCATTGTTCTTACCAAAAAAACCCAAAAACAACAACAACAACAACAACAAACAAAGGGAAAAAAAGTAAATATGTGAAGTGACAGATGTGTTAATAAACTCAGTGGTGTGAAGTCTTTCACAATGTATACGTGTATCTAATAATCATCATGTTATAGTTTAAATATGTTACAACATGATTTGTCAGTTTTACCTCAATAAAACTGAAATTAAATGAATGAAATAATAGTCTCATTTCATGTTAACATATAACATTTATAATGAAAAAGAGCTTTTCTTTTTAAACAATAATTAGTAAGAAGAATGACATTGCTTTATGAGTTTGCAAATCCCTTTACTATCTGGCTTAATATAAGACAAGTAGATTCACATATCTGCCTCTACATTCATGTTGCTCTGATATGTTTTTGAAAGACATGAAAATGCAATCTCACATAAATATGTAGCTTGAAAACAAAGAACTTGCAGACTCTGTGCCAGGGTCTCAGCTCCCCCTCCCCTAGGGCTCTTTTTTTTTTTTTTTTTAAGATTTATTTATTTATTTATTTGACAGAGGGAGACACAATGAGAGAGGGGAAAGCAGGCCTCCCCCGGAGCAGGGAGCCTGCCTGATGCGGGGCTCAATCCCAGGACCCTGGGATCATGACCTGAGCCAAAGGCAGGTGCTTTAAGACTGAGTTACCTAGGCACCCCTTCCTGGGGTTCTTTAAATACACTCTGAGAACCACTGGGTTAGAGATGCCCTTTACCCTAACTACGCCGTTGTGTTTCCTAATAAAAGAACATTTAAAAACAAAATCTCAGGTAATTTTCAAAATCGGGAAATTTAATATTGACATTTGTTAATAATGTTAATATCTAATATCTAATCTGTATTTAAATTCCTCATATTGTTCCAATAATGTCCTCTTTACCTATTTTGCCCCGATCTAGAATCACACATTGCTTTTGATCATTATGTCCCCTCGATCTCTTTTAAATATAAAAGGGATATTTCAGTTTTTATTGTTCATGACCTTGACATTTTGGGGGTGTATAAGCCAATTATTTTGTATATAATTGGCCCTATATATTAGGGACATTATACATCAGACTTTTCTGATGTCTAAACAGTCTAAACATCGGACTTTTCTGATGTTTCCTCATCATCAGATTCACGTTTTACATTTTGACAGGAATACCACAGAAGTGATGTGTGAGAAGTGAGATGTGATTCTTCTCAATGCAGCAGATGAGGAGGCACTTGGTAAGATCCCAATGTTTGTGATATTAATTTTAATTGCTTGGTTAAGATGATGTCTTCCAGAACTCTCCACTGTACAGTTACTATTTTATTTCTTATTTCTGTTTTTTTTTATTTTTTAAAAATTTTACTTATTTATTTGACAGAGATAGGCACACAGAGAGAGAGACTACAAGCAGGGGGGGTGGGAAAGGGAGAAGCAGGTTTCCCACTGAGCAGGGAGCTTGATGCACAGCTCGATCCCAGGACCCTGGGATCATGACTTGAGCCCAAGGCAGACGTTTAACAACTGAGCTACCTAGGCATCCCTGTATAGGTACTCTTTTTTTTTTTTTTTTTAGATTTTATTTATTTATTGGACAGAGAGAAACACAGCAAGAGAGGGAACACAAGCAGGGAGAGCGAGTGAGGGAGAAGCAGGCTTCCTGCCGAGCAGGGAGCCCGATGTGGGGCTTGATCCCAGGTCTCCGAGATCATGACCTGAGCCGAAGGCAGTCGCTTAACCAACTGAGCCACCAAGGCGCCCCTCCCTGTATAGGTACTCTTTTAATAGTTATTAAGTGATCTGTAGGAAGATTCCTTGAGACTAAATATTCTGATTTGCATCAAACTTTCACCAACAGTTTTAGCATCCACTAGCTAATTTTTGCCTCTATTGATTATTACTTAATGTTTTCCTTTTTTTAAGATTTTATTTATTTATTAAAAAGAGAGAGAACAGGCAGGGGGAACCGTGGGGGAAGGGAGAAGCAGAATCCCCATGGAGCAGGGAGCCCAATGCAGGGCTCGATCCCAGGACCAGAGATCGTTACCTGAGCTGAAGGCAAATGTTTAACTGACTGAGCCACCCACGCGCCCCTATCTCATGTTTTTGACCTCACCATTCCTTCTCCATTCATTCATTGGCCTTATACTATAAGAAAATGTTTCTCTTTCCCCCATTTATTCATTCACCTATTGGTCCCTTCATTACATCTAGAGCAGAATCCCTTCCTCTTCTTTATTTTATTATGTTATATTAGTTACCACACAGTACACCGTTAGCTTTTAATGTACCATTCCATGATTCATTGTTTGCATATAACACCCAGTGCTCATTACAATATATGCCCTCAATGACCGTCACCAGGCTTACCCCACCCTCACACCCTCACCCCTGAAACCCTCAGATTGTTTCCCGGAGTCCATAGTCTCTCATGAGAACCCTTCTTCTATAAGGATAGATACTTCTGCTCTCACCAGCCCTCGGCAGCCCCCCTCTGCCCCTTGCTTCTTTCCACTGGGTGCTACATGGGAAATTTAATCCAGAAGAGGGAAATTTAAAATTGGATATCAAACATCATTATCTCCTGGCTCAACAGAATGGCCCCATCACCAGGGTCCCCTAAAGCCCTCTTGTTTCTTAGCCACCACCCTCAGCTCTAGGACTGCGGTCAAGGTTCCAAGGATTCAAACCTTTTCTTTGCCTGGGCAAATGAGGCATGCAGACCCCTGAGCTGCCAGCTGCTACATGGGGCTCGTGAGGTTTGGTGAGTCCAGTTTGGGTGTTGAATGCCTTGCCACTGAGCGAGATCATGCCTGGTCAACTTGCAGCTCCCCTCCTCCCTGCCAACACATGCTCTCCTTGGATCTCTAGCCCACAGGATGGACTCTCTGACCTCCTGTGCCAGGTCGTCCCTGGCCCAGCACTGTTGCAGAGAGCAGCAGATGCTGCTGAGTCCAGGCAGTCTGTTTCCACTTGGGGACGGTGAGTGCAGATTTAGCTCTTGTTACCAGGACACACCTCGCTCTGTGTGCACTTTTAATGAGGCAGCACATTTACGCACGCACACACGCAAGCTGTTAGACTGTGGACACGCTGTAGCTTTCCAATGAGGGAGGATTTCAAGGAGGTATTTTTATAAGGAAGAAATGACATAAGCATCCCTCTTTGTTATTTAAATTTCATGAAAATCAACTATAGATGGTGTGTAATTGAGCACAAAATGGGTCCCAGAATATATTCTGAAATAACGGGAGCTCTTTTATAGGTTATATATGAAGAAAAAAAGTCAAAGAAAAGCAAAATCTCCATGCGAAATAATGAACTATTTGAAGGGAGGGGGAAAAAAACCCTGGGAGACTGGGGATCAAGCACGGCTGGGACAGTATTCAAGGGGCTGGTTTTGAGAAGTCGCTTGGGAGTGGGGGTTAGAGACAGCGTGGCTTTTGGTCCTTATTGGTTGACTTGGGCACAGAGGCAGGGCTATAAAGAGAACTGCGACCAGGAACTAGAGCCAGGCAAGTGAAAGCCTGGGGGTCCTGCAAGGTGGGCCTGGTGACCCAGATCCTGGATGAGGACAGAAGGGGCTGCAAGTCCTGAGAAGACAAGACCCCACACCTACCCTCTGTACTCTGTACCCAGTGGGCCCCAGAGGAGGTGTGCCACGGGGCCAGGCACCGGGGGATGAACTGAGCTGGCCTGGGGCATGTGGTCAGGAGCTGGCCTGACTCAGGAAGAGCTCTGCAAAGATATGCTCTCTAACAAGCCCTGTCTCCATCACTGGCCCTAGTAGCCCCCAAGCACCCCACTCCCCATCACAGCAGCACGGTCTCTCATCTACCATACCATTCACCCTGAGTACAACTAGACCTGAGACTGTCCTTCCCTGAAGCTCCGTGGTCCTATCTGCCTAACAGAGAAGATGATGTCTCCAGAAAGCCTTGTGGGGAGGATAATATAGGATAGAGGGCCTAGTACAGTGCTGGCGGCAGGAGAGGTGTTGAATGTAGGATACTATTTCTTCTATCAGCCCGATTCCCCTCCACAGCCTCCCTTCCGCCCTGCTTCCCTCTGCAGGCTGCTGCCCCAGCTCCCCTGCAAGTTCAAGCTCTGTTCAAGGTCAGATGTAGTGCTGAGCCTTAGGGTGGGGCAGCGTCAGAGAAGGCGCCCAGAGTGCCATAAAGGAGCCAGAAAGTTCCTAGGAAATGATTGCACTGCTGTTCTTGGTGCTGCTGCTGCTGGTGCGACATCACACAGCCTCCAGGATGCCCTCCTCGGATCTCCCTCATTTCTTGAGCACCAACTCTGTGCCTGATGGTGCCTGGTCCTGAATATTCCCTCAGGCACCGCCTATGAGAACACTAACTCCAGCCTTCTCCCCAGACGGTGCAAGGCCACCTAGCCCAGGAGTTCAGTGTTCCACTAACTCTCAAGTTCCTGCCCAGGACCTCACTGTCCTGGTCATGAATTGCAATGGCCTTATCTGTCCTCCTCACTGGACCATGAACACTGAACACTGGGCACACAGCACGGGCCCTGATACTCAGAAGGTGCCACATAAGTGTCTGTTAAAAGAAGAACAGTGAAGATGCAGCTCATTCTCCGAAAGCTGGCGACTCTGGTGACTCTGGGTCCAGTAGTAGGCGGAGGTAGGGATCTGGAGCCAGGAGCGCAGCATTGCCGAGCACAGAGCAGGGAGTGGGGTCCGAGCGCCATCTACAGGCAGCTTCCCAGACTGGCAGAGAAGAGCTGACGGAGGGC
>PITA01000694.1:78998-138060 GCA_004023965.1 Spilogale gracilis | reverse complement strand
CACACTCCAAACATTCTGCAGGCTGCCCCACAATCCCCAGCAAATGTGGTCGCCTCACTGGGAAAAGAAAAGTAAGTCCCGGGAGTGAGTAGGAAGTCCTGGAAGTCCAGGCATGGCTTCTCTTCTACCAGCTTCTCCTGAGTGGGAATTACCAGGAAACTCTCCTCTGTGGAAGGCTAACAGCAGGTACTGCAGAGATGAGGTAAGGGCCTGCTCCCTAGGAGACCAGCAGGCTTTGGGGTCAGACAGACCCAGCTCTGCTACTTACTAGCTGTAGGATTAAGGGCATGGTACTTACTTTCTCTGTGCCTGTGTCCCCACCTGAAAAACAAGCTCCATGATCATAGGGTTACGGTGAAGATGAAAATCACACCTGTAACCCAGATGCCCAGACACCCACTGTTTCCAAGGGTCAGGCTTCTCTTTCGTGCCCAAATAGCACAAGAGACCCAACCTTGGCTGTACTTGGTCGCACTATGGCCAGCTTTTATCAGGTTCCCCTCCCCAGTGTTCCTGGGAGTCTGCAGGTTTAATTTGCCCTTCCCTCAAATCCTGGCTGCTGCTGCTACTCCCCACTCACGCTCACCCCCTCTCCTCCGGTGACCTCTTGCCATCTTCTAACAAACTTTCCCAGATCCTGCTAATCCCCAGACCACCTTACCCCAAGCGTAGCCAGGGATGCTCCTCCAATACCCCCAAACCCAACAGGACCAGACTTGATTGAAAGAATAATGGGAAGCACAGAACATGCTGGAAAACCCCAACTACCTCCTAGAAGTGACCAGGCTCAAAGTCCTAAAGCCAGCCTGGCCCCAGGTTCCTCTTGATGCACTCTCTCTGGGGCCGCTGGCTAGCACCTCCTCCACAAAGGAGAACCCGGTCAGGTTGTGCTCCCCCAGTTCCAGAAACATCCATGTTTCTGAGTTCCTGAGAGGAACATTGCTTCCTTTATATTTCTGCAAACAAACCGTCCAGAGACACAGTTCTACCCTAAATGAAGACAATCTTTCACGTGATTATATAAAACAAAACTCTCAAGTATTGTTTTGTTGCCTGGAAACTCTCCATGCCAAAACAACACCTTGTTTTGTTTTTGTTTTTTTCTCTATAAAATCAAATATCCTGGCTGTTATTTTTTCCCCTTTTCAGAAAACAAAGCAATAGCTTTTTCTCAAAGTTGTCTCCTGCAGAAACTGAAAATCAAATAATAAGAGTAAGCATTGATTTCACGTTTCCTACTCTGAGACCCTGCTGTAAGCCCTTTACCTGTTTTAGCTCTTTAAATCTTCACAAGCATGTTGGAAGATAATACCATGTTGTTTCCATATCGTAGAGGAAAAGGTGGAGAATAAGGCTCTGCCGATATCTCTCAGCCCAGTCATACTGATTTCAGACTTCCGGCTTCCAGAACAGTATGAGCACAGAGCCTGTGGTAGTTTGTTGCAACAGCCATAAGAAGCGAACGTTCCAACCTACCAGTTCATGACTGAATCCTCAGGGCCAAACCCAGCGCCCAAAACAGAGCAGGCCCTCTGTTAGTACATGCTAAATTACTGAATGAAAGAAGCTACAGCTAAACCAAACTATCAGAAAAATTAACGGGATGGGAAAAAATGAAGCAGGCAAACATCAACTAAAAGAAATACGGTACAACTACATCATGACCAGAGTAGATGGTAAGGCAGAGGAGTCGATGGGAATTGTGTGGACACCCCATAGTGTGATCTCAAAACAGATAAAGCGAAATGTCACTAAACTGAGAGGATCGGAAGGGGAAACAGATGAGAACATAATCACAGTAAGAGATTGTATTGTTCCTCTCAAAAATGGATGGGTCAAATGGCATATGAATAAGATGGTAGATTTGAATGTCATGTGGGTCTAATGAATGGATGAATGAAGATGAAAGGCTGAAGTCAGGTCAAGGTTCGGAGAGAAGAGGAGAGGCTGCAGGGCCATTTGGGAGATGGCAATGATACTGGGCCAAAGATCAGAACAAAGAGGGGAAATGGAATGACAGAGGCAAGGGGCAAGCTTTTGCGGGGTGGGGGGGTGGGGGGGAGGGTGTCTGAGCATCTCAGTGGATGACTATCTTCCTAGCCTGCTCTATCGCTGACAAGCTCTGTGACTTTAGGCAAGTGAGGGAACCTCTCCAAACCTGTTTCCTCCACCATAAAATGGGGGTGACAGATGGACATAATATAGTCATCAAGAAGATTAAACGAGACAATGAACGTAGTAAGCACTCAGTAAGTGGCAGCCCTTCATAGCATTTGACACTGGGATGAAGTAGATAGGCAGGTGGAAAGGTGGGTTTTCCTGCTCTATAGGCAAAGCAGGGAGTGGAGGGGGCAGTCTTCTCCTGCCACCAGCCAGTTTCCTTCCAATGTTTTCCCTGAGAGACATCTGATCTGAGTCCTGATGAACATCCCATTTCCCACCTGGACTCCTGGGGACACCTTATATAGTTCCCCTCCACTCCCAAGGGCCAGGGCCGACTTTCCCGAGGGGTCCGTGCACTCAGAGCATCTTTATGGGAAGGCAGGGTGTGGGACAGTGAAGGTCACAGACTTTAGAGACATCACAGGGATCATCAGTGTGACCCTGGATGAATGATTTAACCCCTCTCTTCCTGAATTTTCCCCGTCGGTAAAATGAGGGTAAAAATTGCCCCTGCTTTTTAGAGGCCTATTGAAGAAATCAAATTAATCCATATGCATAAAGCACTCACATACTGCCATAGTATCACAGGTGCCTGAGAGTTAGGACAGTCTTCCCTGGGGCTCCGTGGGGGAACTCGATCCCCCGCTACCACAAACGTAAATCGCCCTAACCAGTTAGAATGCTGGTGTAGCTGTGTGTTAGCAACACTTAAATAAGAGTCCTGACAGTCATTCCAGTGACGGCAGAAAATTCCATAAATGAACGAAACATTGTGTTCTTGATTTTTTTTTAAGAGCTCCTTTTTTAAAAAAAGGATTTATTTATTTATTTATTTGACACAGAGAAGTAGGCAGAGAAGCAGGCAGAGAGAGACTAGGAAGCAGGCTCCCTGCTGAGCAGAGAGCCCGACACGGGCCTCGATCCCAGGACCCTGAGATCATGACCTGAGCCAAAGGAAGAGACCCACTGAGCCACCCAGGCGCCCTTGATTTTTTTTTTTTTTTAAGTGCTGGTGTCGGGGAGGGGGGTATGGAATTCAGTTCATACCAAAACAGGTCCTTGAACTTGTGGAGTACAGAATGAAAGGGGGTGAGGGGTGGTCAAAATGCAGTTCTGCTCCCTCGCATCTCCCAGGCCCCACTCCCACTGCATGAAAAGTGATGGCCTTAATGCCACTGAGAGGGAGAGGAAGTGAGGCAGTCAGAGTTCTGGCCCCAGCTGAGGAGGGTCTGCTCAGGTCCCCGTGAACTGATTGCGTGAGCTGAAAACATAGGTCCACACAAAAACCTGCTCATGGAGATCCCTTGCAGCTTTCCTCCATGATCGCCAAAGACTGAAAGCAACGGAGATGCTCTTGAGTGAGTGAATGGATAAATAAGCTGTGATAGGATCAGACAATGACACGTTATTTAGAACTGATAGGAACTGAGCGATCACGCTGTGAAAAACCTAGAGGAGCCTTAAATGCATATTAGTAAGTGAAAGAAGCCAATCGGAAAAGCTAGCTATGTACTGTGTGATTCCAATTATATGCCGTTCTGGAAAAGGCAAAACTACAGAAAGTAAAAAGGTCCGTGGTTGCCAGGGTTTCCAGGGAGGGAAGGTAAATTGGCAGAGCATGAGAACTTTTAGGGCAGTGAAACTGTTCTATATGATACTGAAATGGAGATATCCATCATTATACATTTGTCCAAACCCATAGGATGTACAACACCCAGCGTGAACCCTATGTAACCTGTGGGCTTTGAGTGATACTGATGTGTGTGTGCGTGTTCATACATTACAATTCATGTATCACTCCGGTGCAGGATGTTGATAGGGGAGGAGGCTATGTGTGAGGCAGGGAAGGGGGTATGTGGGAACTCTCTGTACTTTCTGCTTAATTTTGCTGTGAACCTAAAACCACTCTAAAAATGTAAGTCCATTAAATATATATATACAGGCAAGACCTTTGGAGCACACAAAAGTTGCCCAACAGTGCCCTCTAGCACCCACAAACAATAAATTTGCTTAGAGTAGGGCTTGGAGGTTATATATGAGAGAACAAAAGACTAGGGGAAGTTTTGCTTCCGTGAACCACACTTGTCCATAACTTGTGCCTATGAGGGCTAGAGGGGCGGGTAAGAGAGGGAAGGAAAGGTAGGTTGAGGCTGGCATTCGCCAAGCCCTGGCCTGGGGTGGTAGCCAGGCCCCCAGGTTTCCACGCAGACCAGAACGGGACTTGTACTAAACGCTCACAAAGGCTTGTCAAGGTCGAAGGGGCAGCCCCTGGGCTTTTAGGTGTCGGAGGCATCCCACGGTCTGTGACAAGCCTGTTGGCAGGACTTTGCCTCTGAATGACCAAGGGAGTTCCAACAAGGTTTAAGACCAGCCAGAGGGTATAAGGAGGGTTTGCCTCAAGCAGATGATGCCAAGGGCGGGTCTGGAGGAAACAGCAGGAGTTGGTTGAGTTTATAAGGAGAAGCAGGTGTCCAAGACTGGAGGGGAAGAGCCAGGAAGAGCTGTGTAAACCACAGTTGCCCTGGGCCTCAAGTAGAAACCCAGGTCTTCGTGCAGGTGAGCCCAGAGGGGAGTAAGTGCCCATCCCAAAGACAGGTCTGTTGGCATCAGGGAGAGGACAGCTGCTTCTGCAGCATGGACGATCAAAGTCAATGACCACCAGACAGAATAGCCATGCACTAGGCCACTGGGTCACAACTTCGCCAGGCCGTGTTGGTGATTTACGCTTCATGAGGTGACGCGGTCCCAGGGAGCCTCTGGAAAACCGCTTGGCGAGAGAGCTCTGTTGGCAGGATTTTTCATTTTCTCATCACTTTTCCATTTTCATGATAGAGTGCCCCCCTGGGGCCCAGGGAAAGGGAAAACACTTTTTATATTATATTAAGGGCCATGTGGAAAAGACATATTTCCCACGACATTCAGTTCAGAATGAAGACGCACATTTGTAAAGCATATGTGAAAAATGTCATTCGTGAAAGGTATGAAATATTTGTTGTCGTGTTTGGGCTAGTTTTGTGAAATATCATAGGACAGGGAGAACAATTTTAAGAGTGAGAAACCCCGGGGGAGAATGTGAGCTGCTGGTCTTAAGGACACCTTCGCAAAGCAAGATGCCAGACGGTGTTTGGGAAAGAGGAGGGCGGAGCTGGGCCGTGTATTCCTGTTCGCTTGCACTAGCTCGAAGACTATCTAGAAGAAAGCACAGGACCCTGGCCGTTGCAGTTACCTGATGGGAGGGTGAGGGAGATTTTGCAGCTCTGCTTCTTTTTATCTTTTCAGAAATCATGAACTATGTGAATCCATTACTTTTTAAAGACATTACCTATAAACAAGACAAACAAAAAGCTTTGCACTCTGTGAGCCTGCAACTCAGAAACAGAACTAGAATATTCAGAGAAATATTGCATATTCTACCCAGGAAAAAATTTCTGTCACTCAACTTCCTCCCTGTAGCTGTTAACCCGAGCAAGTCCTCTGGGTTTGGAACCGTCCAGACTTTACTGCTGGGTGCTTCAGCCCCTTTCTCTGATGGCCCCAAGCGGCAGTGACTGCATGTGCTTTATGAGGGGCTGTGGTTATACCCTAATAAATAGGACATACAACAGGACAGCAGAGACAGGAACAAGTTGAATGATGAAGGCCAACATGCTGCATTGGCCAGCCTTTGGGGCTTTGACAGGGTCAAGGGAGACACTGGAGGGAAAGACTCAGGAGGAGCTGTGAGCAATGATGAGAGCAGAACCCCGGGAGGTTACCGGGGAGGCTGCCGAGGTAGCAGCCTGCTCCTTCTCCTCTGGTTCTCCTAACATCTGTCTCTGAAACTTCTGAGCGAGCCTTTCTTGTGTGCGGCCCCCTCTTGGGACACAGGTTCCTCCTTATTAACTGAGCCAGAAACTGCTGTTTCTTCAAGACCCGCCCTTGGTGTCATCTGCTTGAGGAAGCCCTCCTTCTAGCCCCAAGCTGGTTCTTGGACTTTGCTGGAACTCCCTTGGTCTCCTGCTTCTGGGCGCACCTGGCTGGTCCTTGTCTGACTGGATCTCCATGGTGGGGAGCTGTCCCCTATGTTTGGCTTAGTGCCCACTCAGGGCTGGGTGCAGAGCAGGCCAGTTGCCCCTGGGCTTAGCCTCTTCCTTTGGTCCCGGGGTCCCGCCTGGAAACACAAACACACTGGAACTTGGCTCTGGAGCACGCTGGGGTCAGGTCCTGAAGTGGGCGAGTCTGCTGAGCTTCTGTGCTGTTCAGTGTGTAGAGACAGCTGTCAGTCCCTATGGATTCAGGACACATGACCGCATGGGTATGGCCCAGGAGCTCCAAAGACTAGGGTCCTACTTCTAAGACCCCTGCTCCCTGGAAGTTTCCAGGGTCTCAATTTTTTTAGTCCCAGACTGAAATGCAGGTCATGTGTGATGTGTCACCTACTCCAGAGTGGGCTTTCTGAATGTCACTGGTTTTGAAATTCCAATAGGTATTAAACTGGTAAAGGAGAGTTAAAAGCAGACAATTGATTTTGCAAAAACAAATCCACAGAAATTGCTGGAGGGCCTTTCCTTTGTTTTGGCAAAATCCAGCCAGATTGTCCGAGCCGTGGTGATGGCAGCTTCTAGAGGCAGCATGAGGCTCAGCCTCAGAGCTGGCCTGGGCAATTTTTCTTGGCACCGGAAGCCTCCGTGTTATAGCATTCCTCCCAGGAAATGTGAGTCCTCCTCCAGCTCACGATGACCATCCCAAATGCGGGAGGTGACTTGAGGTGTGAGGGGTGGTAGGAGTGAGCCGGCACCCAGTGTGGGCAGCTCAGGCCCGGTCAATTCCCACTTCCGGTGGCACTCTACACAGTGGGGATCCGTTTTCCTTGCGGGTGTGAGCCAACAGTTTAAAGAACCAAACTTTTAGGAAGAGTTTTAAATTACAACCAAATGCAAAATTTTTCAATGCTGTGAACGTCTCAGTTTTATGCGTCTACTGTACTGAGGGCTCAGAGTTTGGCTCCTGGGTTCTGAATCTGGGGCCTAAACCCACAAAAACGGGTACACAGTGGAGGTTGGCTGGCGACAGTTTTGCTTAGCAGCCCATGTTAACAAACACAGAGCACTCACAGCAACACTTGTCCTTAAAATCTGTGATGCCAGGAACATCAGGAAAGAACCAAGAGCGAGGGCCTAGGATCCAGTTTATGGGCAGGAAATGATGGACTCGGGCGCCTGGCAACACACAGCCTGGATGAATCCTTGATCTTCCCACTAACACCTCTATGAGATTCATATTGTTAGAAACAAACCCGTACTGCTGGCAGAGTGCTGTGATGTTTCAAATGAAGAGTACTTCTATGCAACAGGATAAAGATGGAGACACAGAATTAACAAAAACTACAAGGTGAATTTGAGTGCTTTTTGTTTTGTATTATTATCAATGTATATAAAATATTTTATTCAATCTGATATGGTCAGATATGGTACATTGTCACCATTAATCATAATTCTTATCTTTAAATAACTCTTTGTAGGAAAACTGTGCATCTACATGAGTGTGGACCCTGCCCTTAGGTAGTATACAAAAATAATCTCAAAATGGATTAAAGACCTAAAAGTAAGAACTAAAACTGCACATCTCTTATAGGAAAAGCATTCTGATACTGGATTTTGCAATGATGACTTAGATATGACACTAGAAACACAGGCAAAGAGTAAAAATAGGTACCTTGGATTATACCAAAATTTAAAACTCTGCATCAAAGGATCAGTCAACAGGGAGAAATGGCAACCTATGGAATGGGAGAGAGTTACTGTAAATCCTATATCTTATAAGGGGTTAATATCCAGAATATATAAAAAAATGCCTACAACTTAACAATAGGAAATTGTTACAACTCAATTTAAAAATGGGCAAAACCAGGCATATGAAAAAGTGCTCACCATCCCTCAGCATCAGGGAAATACAAATCAAAACCACAGTGAGATGCCACCTCACACCAGCCAGAATGGCTAAAATTAACAAGTCAGGAAACAACAGATGTTGGCAAGGAAGCAGAGAAAGGGGAACCCTCTTACACTGTTGGTGGGAATGTAAGCTGAGGCAGCTTGGAAAACAGTATGGAGATTCCTCAAAAAAGTTGAAAAGAGAGCTACCCTATGACCCAGCAATCACACTACTGGGTACTTACCCTAAAGATACAGATGTGGTGATCTGAAGGGGCATGGCACCTTGTTTATGGCAGCAAGGTCCACAACAGCCAAACTATGGGAAGAGCCTAGATGTCCATCAACAGATGAATGGACAAAGAAGATATGGGGGCACCTGGGTGGCTCTGTTGGTTAGGCGACTGCCTTCGGCTCAGGTCATGATCCCGGAGACCCCGGATCAAGCCCACATTGGGCTCCCTGCTCGACGGGAAGCCTGCTTCTCCCTCTATCACTCCCCCTGCTTATGTTCCCTCTTTGACTGTGTTTCTCTCTGTCAAATAAATAAATAAAATCTTAAAAAAAAAAGAAGATGTGGTGTATATATACAATGGAATGCTATGCAGACATCAAAAGAATGAAATCCTGCCATTTGCAATGACATGGATGGAACTGGAGGATATTATGCTGACTGAAATAAGTCAATCAGAGAAGGACAACTATCATATGCTCTCTCTGATATGAGGAATTTGAGAGGCAGGGTGGGGGGTTATGGGGGGTAGGGGGGGAAAATGAAACAAGATGGGACTGGTGAGGGAGACAAACCATAAGAGACTCTTAATCTCAGGAAACAAACTGAGGGTTGCTGGGGGTGGGGTGAGGGGGAGGGATGGGGTGGCTGGGTTATGGACAGTGGGGAGGGTATGTGCTATGGTGAGTGCTGTGAATTGGTAAGACTGATGATTCACAGACCTGTACCCCTGAAGCAAATAATACATTTTATGTTAATAAAAAATAAAATAAAAATGGTCAAAAGACTTAAGTACCTGTTTCTTTAAATAAATAAAGAGGATATACAAGATACACAGATATAAGAAGATATACAAATGGTCAATAGCACATGAAAAGATATTCAATATTACTCATCATCAGGAAATATGCAAATCAAAACCACAATAAGATATCACCTTGCATTCATGAGGATGGCTGTTAAAAAAAACAGAAAAATAACAAATGTTGGCAACAATACGGAGAAATCAGAAACTTGTGTGTTGCTGGGCAGGGCGGGGGCGGTGTGTGTGGAATGTAAAATGGTGCAGCCACTATGACCACAATGGCGGCTGCTCAAAATATTAAACATAAAATTACCACGTGACCCAGGAATTCCACTTCTGAGTGTACATGCAAAGCACTTGAAAGTGAGGAATCGAACAGCTATTTCTACAGCATATTCACAGTAGCGTTATTCACAATAGCCAAGTGGTGGAAGGAAGAAACCCAAGTGTCCATTGACAGGTGAGCAGATAAACGGAATGCAGTACATACAACGAAGCCACAGTGGAGTATCGTCCAGCTTTAGAAAGGAATGAAATTCTGACACATACTATAACATGGATGAAACTTAGGGAGATTGTGTTAAGGGAAATAAACCAGTGACCAAAGGACAAATACTGTTTGATTCCACGTATGAGGTATTTATTTATTTTTTCAAAGACTTTATTTATTGATCAAGTGAGAGAGAGAATGAGAGAGAGCATGAAAAGGGGAAGGTCAGAGGGAGAAGCAGACCCCCCACGGAGCAGGGAGCCCGATGCGGGACTCGATCCCCGGACTCCAGGATCATGAGCTGAAGGCAGTCACTCAACCAACTGGGGCACCCAGGTGCCCACGTTTGAGGTATTTAGAGTAGTCACAGAAATGAGAAGGGTGGCTGCCAGGGGCTTTGGAAAGAGGGAGAAATGGGGAATTTTTTAATTGGTTTAGAGTTTTAGTTCTACAAGAGCAAAAAATTCTGCGATGACCTGCACGACAATGTGAATACACTTGACAATGAACTGTACATTTAAAATGGTTAAGATGGTAAATTTTATATATTGAACAACTTACCACAGTTTAAAGACAGATAACTATTTGCAGAGGGAGAGCTGTTTTTTGTTTTGTTTTGTTTTTTCCCTCCCTCCTGTTGCTATCAGATCTGCCCAGAGTATTTCTAGGCATCAGGAACCACCTAAATTCCCACACGGAGTTTTTTTTTCATGGTATTTTAAAAGTCTGCCTTTGAAGACATGCTAATTTCAAAATATACTTTATTCCTAAACTGTAGTTAAAAGTATGTATGCTAGGCTTTTACCTCACTTAATTAAAAACAAAGAGCCCATGTTTGATGTGTTACACTGTGTTTGAGGCCATCCTTCCTAGCCAGATGCATCCTCTAAATAAAACCAAGCTGGGTTTCTTCCATCCCAGTCTTGACTGAAATAGAAAGCAGCCCCAGGCAAATCCCTCTGACCAGGCAAAAGCTGCCCTCTCTTAAAGTGTTAAAGGAAGATGATGGCTAGTGGGCACGAATGATAATTCCCAGATGAGAACACTGAGGAGGCCAGAAAGGAAAGGAAAGGAATAGTGACTTGCCCCCAAGTCTGTCCACAGAAAGGCAAGGCCAGCTCGGGGTGAGGGCTCCCTCCCTGCGCTTTGGGACTCAGCTGCTCTGGGCACTGTGGGGAACAGTGGAGGGAACACAAGCTGGCCAACAGCAGGCCGCCTCCTCCTTCGCCAAGCCCCTGCCCCCCAGGCAAGCTAAGGGATGGCCCTTTAGCTCAGGGGGAAAAAGAAGGTCAAAAGCTTCAAGTAACTTCTGGGCTTACTGGTACCGGCTCCATGTGACCTGGCCACCCCACCGGACGCTAAGAGCCAAGAAGGTTTTGGAATTTCAGGCACACATCCTGACCCCTGCCTCAGGCACTGGTCCAGGCTCCAGGACTTAGCCCATGAGTAAATCCTTATTATCGGATTTAGCAATAAGTAAAATATTAAGCATTGGCACAGGGACATCAAAAGCAACAGTCCTACTATGTATACAGTATGTACAGAGTACCAATCACAAGCTCTATCCATAGTCCTCTTAGCACGCATGCTTGCGCTGCCCCTGCCTAGGCTGTGTGCTTCGCATGCATTTCCTCTCTGGGGCCCCCTCCCGCAAGGGCCTCAGTGTTACTCCACTTTACTGAGAAGAAAGCCTGGCTTCTCGTCCTTGCAGTGCTGGACACCCAGGCTGTGTTCCTGGGTAGGCCACTTACCCTTTCGGACCCTGTCGTCCCGGCCCCTGTGCTCGGAAGCACTGATCCATAAGGCCTCCTGCTCTGGCTTCCTGCTTTATCTCCACGCTCCATGGGCTGGTGGTCTCTGCTGACGTTTCCTGCAGAGTCACCTGGGGCCATTTCAGGCCATCTGGACTCAGAGAGGCAAGGACTCTGAGCCCTTGCCACCCCAAGCACTGGGCCTCCCTCATGCTCTCTTCTCCAGCTTCCCAGCGGTCCCAGGCATGAGCCTCCATCCTTTCCTCACCGCCCCTTCCCCTAACAGCACCCCGCAGAGTTTACAAGTGCTGCCACCTGGTGGTCAGAGGCTGCCAGGACATAGTGGGGTGGCTGCCGCAGACTTGGCTGCTCTCTCTACCCAATGCCCGTTTGCAGGAGGCTGGACAACTGGACACCAGAGAATGCCACCTAGAAGGCACGGCAACTTCCTGATTAGGCCGGACCGTGCCGCAGAATGGGTCCAAGTCCTAGTTCGGCTGCTTCTCAGATACGAGACCTTGGGCCAGTCGACTGAGCACTGTGAGCCTTAACCTAGTCATCCGTCAAACACGTAAGCGTGTCCTTCTGTGTTGGGGCCACATACCCCAACCATCACCTGGAGATTCTCCCCAGAGCACCCCTTTAACTTCATTATCATTTAAAATGGAATTTATGTTAAATTCATGTAAATGAGGTATTCGACTCTAAATTATGTTCATTTTAAGCAAAACCTGGGACCTTCTGAGAATTTGGGGTATGTGCAAGCTGCCAGATGGCTCTGCCAGCCCCTCTCTCTCCAGATGAGTCTTTAGCTCTACTGCTGTTAAGGGTTCAGCCATGAGCAGCTCTCACGCACCAGCTTCTTAAGGCCATGCTTGGCACTTGGCCACTAGGTGTATCCCATTTAGCCAGCACACAGCAACAAATTATCCTAACTTTCCGGAGTAGAGATCAGATTCAGAGAGACCGAGTAACTTGTCTGAGGTCATGCACTTGTTAGAAGGAACCAAGCCTCACACCAGAGTCAGTCTGACACCAGAATCATTACAGAAAGTTCTAGAAACTGTTGTTCTGTCCCTGAGTTCCCCAAGCAATGCACGACAGGGACATTTACTCACTGATGTACACTCCTCAGGGTCCCAGCACCAAACAAAGAAGAGCCTCCTGGCCCAGGGGGCCAAGAAGGTGAAACCAGCACCTTGACTCCCCCTGCTCTCCCTCTCCCCTCCGGGGACTTCCAGCCAGTGCCCCACAGGACTTGGACAGGACTTCTGGCTCACCTTTGGGAGATGCAGCCCAGGCAGGACTTCCTCATTCCGGATGCATTCCCTGGCTGTTTCAGTTCTCTCTTCCTGGGAACTGCTCTGAACCAATATACTGAGGGCACAGGGGTCATGAACACATCTTTTCTAACCACCTCCTCTCCCACACCAGGGCTGGGAGCGTGGACCTGACCTTCTTCTCACCGAACCATGGTTGCAGGGCGTAGTGGGGATGAAGTGTCCCCACTGGACTAAGGTCTAAGGTCCAGAGAGGGGATAAGACTCACCCAAGTCACACACCAAGGGGTAGCAAAGCCCCTGCCCAGCTCCTACCTATTGCCCACTGCCCTGGGTTCCCCAGGAGAATGCTGACAACCTGTGTGGACCCTGATGGGGACAGGCCTCCCACACACACCTGGCCCAGCTCTGGGCATGCTGGAGCTTACAGACACAGTATAGAGGATGGACTACAGGGAGGCAGCCTGAAGTTGATGTTTGCTTCCCTCTAGGAGCAGATATGCTGGGGAGCTGGTTCCCTGAGGGGAGCCCCTGTGGGGTCTCACACTGCCTGGGATGCACAGGGATGGATGGCTGTTTCCAGATCTTCCTCTTAAGCAACCAACTAGAGTCTACATGCTCAGAATAGAGAAAGCAGGCTAGGCCCTGAATAGTGCCTAAAGGGGCTTAGCCCCCAGGAGATCCCTAGGGCTATAAGGATCATGCATGAGGAGTGGGGAAGCAGGGGGTCTGGGCACAGTGAGGCAGATCAGAGATAATTGGGCCTGGCACCACCCACCTACACACCCTCCAAGAGTCCCCAGGATAGCCAGAGTTTGATGGGCAAAGGAGAAAGGATTATAAACTGATAATCCTTGGGCCAGGGCCTTGGGCCAGCACTGCCCTTTAGGACCTCAAGTGTCCCTGTGTAAGATGGGTGCATGTCTCTTGCTGGCTTGGTGGGTGCAGAGAAGGCAGTAGGAATATACGGGTGGACTGTGAAGGCTTGGGCCACATGAAGGGTTAGCACCATGGTGACACTGGGTCACTTCCCAGCATGGCCAGGGCCCACAGTGCTGACCCAGCAACCATCGTGGTCCCTTCCAGGTTGCCCCGGAAGGCCAGCAGAGCCCAGGAGAGGTGGGCATAAGAGATGGCCTTTCTGCTCTCCTGAAAGAGAGGCTGCTTGCCGGAAGCAGCTGTTGCCCCCATCCCCTGGGGCCCTGCCCTTCCCCCACACTCCGTGGATGGCTCTGTTGCCCACAGCTCCATTGGTCACTCCCAGTCCAGCCATAATGCTGTCCTCACAGTCGCCCATGTATGGGGGTTCCCCTCATTGACCCTCTATTCAAAAAGCCTCTCCTTTGTAAGAGACCTGGGATGTCCCCCCACCCCAACCTGATTGCCAGCAGAAAAGAGGAACTCCCAGATACCAGCACTGGACTCCGCTCTCCAGGTCCCTGGGGAAGGGTCACAAACACAGGCAGTGAGGAAACCCAATGGGGAACCGCATCTCTCGGGGGCTTCTGCTGGCAAGGATCCCAGGCTGGGGTTTCTCAATCTCTCAGCCCTGGGCTTGCACTTCTGCAATGGGAAATTACACTCCCATTTTTCTTTCCTAAAGGGAAAAAGAAAGCAGCGATACGGATGACGTAATGCAGCACAGCCCTGCCCCAGAGCTGTAACCACCAGCCCCAGACCCACCCCGGCTCAGCCCCGCGTACTCCTGAGAGCTCACAGCTGCAATGTCAGACCCGGAGGGGCCCCTGGCAGTAAGGTAGGTGAAGGTCAGGGGGACTGGAGCCACAGCCTGGGGAGAGGGCCTAGTGGGCCCAGCAGCAGGGCCCCTGCAGGCTCCTTGCCAGTTGCCTCCCAGAGTTCTTTCTACTCTCTCAGCCCAGAGACGGCACTGGCAGGGCTGCTCTCTGCTTCCCCTGAAAACCCGGGGGGTCCTAGAGACACGAGAAGGCCTCATCAGGGGCTCTTCCCTGGCCGAGGATTTCGGTCCGCTCTGGAGTGCTCAGTGGAGCAGAGAGTCACATCTCACAAGCAGTGGTGAACCCTCATTTCTGGGGGATTCTCTCAGGATCCCTGTGCCATGGGATCAGGTTCCAGAAAGGAACTCTGAATTTCTGGCCAGGCATGAGGACTTGGATACCCAACTCGGCTGTCCTGGGTCTAGCTTACCTTTCCAACATCAGGAGGAGGTTTCCTGCAGGGGCCTGGGATGTGGATGGAGACACGTGTATATCTGCGCTTTAGGGAGAGGGGAGGGGCCTGAGGGGCCTGTCCCTTACTATCAAAGTGGAAAGTCCTCACCATTCGCCTACTTCACCCAGAAGGTACAAGGGGCCGAGGATCCGGGACTCAGACTACCTGTGACGGGTTTTCAATCCCATGGCCCTTGAGGACCAGGCTCTCATTTGCAGCATACCAAAACCTGATTTTCGTGTGTGTGTGCGCGCATGCGTGTGCGTGCATGCATTTCTTCATTTAGCCATTTGGCAGATGTGCCCCAGAGAGATGTTGTGGCTGGGGCCAATGAGCATGGGGCAGTGGGACACAAGCCAGAAGCTCAGACCCAGCCTGCCCCCTGGGGGCCTCAGGGACTGCAGGAGGAGCAGAGCTCAGGGAAGACAGGACAAGGACCCACATGACTCTGGTGTGGAATGAGAAGATGGGCTGAATGGGGGTGTCCGGAAGGGGTCAGAGTGCAGAAAGAGGAAAAGAGCTTCATAGAAGAGGCCACATTTGAATCGGTTTTTTAAAGATGAGTGGTATTTGGACAGAGTCTGGGACGGAAGATGCCTCCTTAGAGAGAATACCGTAGGCCAAAACCTGGATCCTGGAAAATACAGGATTAGTTATTCCAACCCACTCATCCCTCGGTTCCCAGTGAAGGCAGTGGCAGGCTCTGCAGCAGATGGGGTTGGTGGCTGTACTAGAGAGTTTAGATTCCTCAAATCCACGCGGAAGCAAAGCCAATGGTTGGAATCAGCTTTACTGCATATGTGCCAGTGAGAATCTAAAGGACAGATTACCAGAGGTGGAGTGTCTGGGACAAAGGAGGTGTACACTTCTCACTGTGGCAGCCTTGTTACTCGACCTCTGCAGAGCCCCTGTCAGTTGGTTCTTGAGTGAGATCTCTCAGTGCTCTCGATCTGCCTTCTGCCCCTATAGTGAGACATTCATGCCCAAAAATGTGCTTGGCGTGGTGCCAGGCCCATGGAAGCCCTTGGAACGTGCTAGCTATTTTTATGCTTTCTCTGGGTCTCCAGGCAGCCTTTCTGTTCCCCCAGGAGCCAGCTGGGCTTCCTGATTCTGTCTGGCCATGATTCCTGTTGCTAGAAATGTCTGTCTCCTCCACCAGCTGCGTGTTCTGGAGATCAAGAGTTTCTCCTCTTGCCTGTGCTCATTCCCAGCAGCCGGTCAGTGCCTGGCTCAGGCAAGTGCTCAGCAAGGGTTTTTTGTGGGACTGTTGGATACAAGGAAGGTGTGTCCTGTCTGCCTGTCTTTCCCTTCCATGAAACTGGGCTAGATTGTCTCAAATGAGAGTAGGCCACTGAAACCACACCACGCAAACTGGTATGCCTTATGCATTTCAAAGACAAGGACAGGCATCCTTATATTAAAGAAAAGAAAGCTAAAGGTCAGAGTGGGTGAGTGGTTAAGTCCTACTCACAGAGCATGCTAGAGATGAAGCTGAGGCCAGATCCAGCAGGGCTGACCTTCCACACCATCTCTAGCCTTGGAGCCATCCTGGTTTGGACAGAAGAACCATATCCATGCTCAGAGCTCTGCTCTCAGCTGGACGTGGTTCAGGGTCCCTGAGCCGGGCAAGCATGTCTACAACACATTTTCTGTGTTCCCTCCTTCCCAGGCTCCAGTCCACGGAGAGAGCCCTCACAGTCCTCTATGTGAGCTTGCACCACCCCACGCAGGACCCGGCCACCTTTGCCAACGTCCCACCGCAGCTGCAGCACGGTACCAGCCCGCTGCTGGTGGGGCGGGGCCCGGAGGCCCACCTCCAGCTGCAGCTCCCCCGCATCTCCCGTCAACACCTATCGCTGGAGCCCTACCGGGAGAAGGGCAGCCATCTGCTGACCTTCTGCCTGAAGGCCCTGAGCCGCAAGGGCTGCGTGTGGGTCAACGGGTTGACTCTGAGGTTCCTGGAACAGCTTCCCTTGAGCACGGTCAACAGGATTGCCTTCTCTGGCATCCAGATGGTGATCCGCATAGAGGGAGGCACCTCACCAGAGGCCTTTGTCTGCTGCTTTCATCTCAGCCCCTCACCCCTGATTCACAGGCCCCAGGCTGAGGAGACTGATGAATGGGAGAACACCTCCCAGGGGTAGCCTCCTCCAAGCTCTGGGTGGTGGGCTCCAGATCACCTGGGGCTTGTCCATGGCCCTTCCCTGCCTAGCCCTGGAGGAGGAGCAGAAACACAGCTCCAGAAGGAGACCTCAGACAGTGTGCCGTGCTAGCCTCACTGGGTGCCCAGAGCTAGTCTTGCCCATATTAGGACTTGAACTCTTGGAGCAACGCCCTGGGAGGTTGACCAGCAAGACCTGCCTGGTAATAATGAACTGATTCTGCAAATTCACACAGCCTGGGGTGAGGGGTGGGGGGCGCACCCTCCATGGTTACAACTCTGCAAGGTAATGGGAACTTCATATACTTTTAGAGGCCCTGGGGGGTTCTGAGAGCCTCTCTCAAGCCTTTCTCCACCTTTCCCTCCTCTTGTCTGCCTAGGAGTTACTTTATGTTGCTAATTTCATGTGCCTCTTAAGAGCTGGAGTTTGAGGTTGCATCAGGAATGCGTGGACACATGTAACAATTACGTTTGTGGTAGCTCCGGGTTACCTTGGGCTTTCAAATACCCACAGGCACTCCGGGCTTAAGGAAGCCTGCATTTAATAAACTGCAAATATTTCATTCCGCTGGCATACCCAGTAGGACTCTCTGATCCCCAGATGGGCTGCACACTCCCCACGTGGTCACCCAGAGGCAGGGGCGGGAAATAAAGAAGAGGTGTAAGAGGAAATTGGAAAGGTGGGGGCTCACATTTCTGGAAAGGATGTGGGCAGAGCTCAGGGTTTCCTGTGGCTGGGGAGTTGGGGACTGAGCCTGCCTGGAAATTCATCCTCCCGGTCATCCTCACACTCCCTCACTTTGATCCAGAAATGGTTCTGGAAAGGGAGATTCCCAGAGCAATGGGCTTTCAGGACTAATTCTATGAGAGGGTGGGGAGGGAGGTTGTGGTAAAATTCAGCTCAGCTATTATTTTACTCAGAGTGGGTCATATACTAATGGGGGTGGGGCCGTCTTTCAAAAATAAGGGACAAGTAGTGAGCCAGGCAGGCCAAGGGTGGGACAACTTTCTCAGTGAACAAGGGAGCTGAGCACAGGCACTCACTCTCCATGTCATCCTAGTAGCAATGGGAGGTTGGAAGTATCACTTAAAAACAGCAAAGAAGGGAGGGACCTACAAACTCGGGGGGTCATCATCATCCCAGATCCTGCTCTAGGGTATCTGAGACACTGAGGCTGTATGTACAGGCTAGCTCATATTCTCAGGTCTCTAACCACCTACAAGTCTTTCGACACTCCTTACTTCCCACCCAAGAAGAAAAACTCGTTTGCACCCAAAGCAGGCTACAGGGAGATTCAATTGACCTGTGGATTCCTCCCTGAGCACTGTCTTCCTGGGGAAGATAGCAATGGGTAGGACCCAGGCCTGCCCTGGCTGGGGAAGCTTCTCTTTTAATAGGAAATAAGGCAAAGACCTTGAGATTACAGACATAAGGCACAGGAGGGCACGGGATGCAAGGAGAGGGGGCTGTTCAATACATCGAATGGCCCCTCAGGGGCCCCAAGTAGTCCATCACTCAGTCATTCAACAAACTTTCACCAGATGCTTTGCAAAGCCCCAGGAACCCACAGTGATCTAGGCAGGCAAAGTCCTTGCCCTCAGAAAGCTTCTGTGGGCTCATGAAAAACACCGTGGAGGAGCTAATCACTTCATTATTTGATCACCATTGTTGGTGGTGCTGTAAGTGCTGTGTCCTCTGTCCTCAAGCTGGGGTTAGCATCCGCTGCACTATTAAGTCGCCTCGTCTGGTGAGTGCTTATTGTGTGCTCAGCACTCTGCCAAGTGCCGTGTGACTTGCTCAGCTGAATCCTCAAAACACCCGGACCCATCATGGTATTAACACATTGTATCGATGAGGAAACTGAGACTTAGGTCATCTTGCCCAATAGCATGTCACTCACTGGTTGTGTGACCTTGGGCAAGTGACTTAGCCTTCTGTTGCCTCCATTTCTCCCTCTGGAAAGTGGGGGAGATAATAGGACCCATCCACCAGGGATGTTATGACGGTCTTAGGACGGGGCACGTGTAAAGTTTGCAGGGAAGCATTTGTCGCACAGTAGGCACTCAGTACCAGTTAGATACCTACCATCATGAGAGCTGAGAGAGGGAACATAATAGGTCCATAGCCAAGGGCGTACCTGGGATGCGTATATGGAGCTAGAGAAGGTTAGAAGTCTGACAGACTGGCCACAGAGCCCAAGAGCTCATCTGCACTCTGTGATGACCTGATAAAGAATTTTGTCTTTGCCAGAGACCCGGTGGGCAGTCAGGAGAGGACTTTAAGCTGTTGCTTGTACCAGAAGGCCCAGTGTTCAGAGTCTGTGGGGTGGGAGACACCCTGTGAAGGCTGCCAATCAGAAGAAGCCCACTGTTTCGGAACAGCCTTTATATTTCACACACAGATTCTAAATGCGGCGATGATCCTTCCAGAGACCAGAATGTTCCCCCAGCTACTAGAGGGAGCAGAAGCGCACCTATGGAACTGGGAACCCATATCTTGGAGACTGCACCTGGTCTTTGAAGGCGGAACAGAGGAAGCCGGTTGGGGCCATGCACCCCAGAGTCCCAGAGGACAGGAATTTCTGCCACTGAGAGGGGTCCTCTCCCCTCCAGGAAGCAGCAAGTCCTCCCAGCTGGGGGTTTCTAAGGGGGAAACAAACTGCCTCCTGATGAGGAATCTGAGATTCCGAGTCAAGCACCAGGGCATCCCTCCAGGAGCACAGGGCAAAGCACAGGGCAGGCTGAAGGACACACGGCAGAGAAGGCAGGAGGAAGCCAGGACATGTCCGGCTTGTTCCAGACTCTCTTGATTCACAAACTGTCCTTGCAGAACTTCCTGCTTACCTCAGACTAGCCACGAAGCTCTGCTCCAGGCCAGATCCCATTTTCCTTGAATAGAGAACTGCTTAAGTCACCAGGTTCCTGCACCCACTCCCATTGTCACACCTGATACCCCTCTTCTTGGCCCACAGAGGCAGCTTGAGCAGGTCGGAGAAAAACTGCCAGCAGCATCCTCTGTGTTCTCGCACTCCCACACACATGGGGCAGTGCACGTGTGAGGGCAGGTGAGGGGGTGCATGTGCACGACCACACTGACACGAGCCATCCGTGCCCGCTGGGGCGGGTCCCGGCCAGGGCTCTACAAGCGATGGGCTGCCCGGATTGGAATTCCTGCCCTACCGCGTAATAGTTCTGTGATCTTGGATGAGTGACTGAATTTCCCTGTTCCTCAGCTGCTTTTGGAAACCGGGAACAGTAATGGCGCACTATGGTGGTAAAACGAAACCCCTCACATAACACACCTAGGGCAGCGCCTGGCACTTAGCAAGTGCTTGATCAGTTAGCTTTCATTATCTAGTTCAAGGGAATGACTTAAACACAGGGAGACACATCGTCTCAGCTTACACACACATGCACATCCACTACAAAGAGCTACGTCAGTTCCACTCAGGCAACCCCCAGAGCACCACAATTCTCTGAGACCAAGTCTGGAAATCTAGAAATCACCCCCTGTGCCCTTTAGAGCATTTTAACCCTCCCAGTCCTCTGCTTTTCCAAGAATGGGCGTCTTCCCAACCAGTCTGCAAGTGAGACTGCATCCCCTCGAGCCCCATTTCGAGGGAGACCCAGGGAGACCTCGTAACTCGGCAGGGCTGTGGTGGCTGACACACCACCCAGCACAGTCCTGGCTGTGGCCTTGAGCAAGGGAAGCCACAGCTGGGCACCCGCCGTCCCACGCAGGACATCAAAATGCTGTCGCCATCGTTTCTGTGTCTGTTGCCCTGGGAGACTTCGGGGTAGGCAAGGACCATCAGTTGTCTGCACTTGGGTGCCTAGTGGCCATCAGGGAGCTGGCCAGAGAATGGATGGACAGACAGATGGGCAAGGAAGCAGTCACCCTGGCTGTGAGAAGGCATGAGCCAGGCAGGCGAAGGCATGGCCGAGGCTTGTAGTGATGGGACAAGAGACAGGCCAGCCGGCTGGGGCAGCAAGGCCTTGAAGTCGTGGGCAGGCGGTAAGTCTCTGCCTACTGTAGGCCCTGGTAAGTAAAGCCCAGATCCCCTGACCTTGTCTGACCCTTCTGCTCCACTTCCCACAGTGGAGGCCACCCTCCACAGACCTCCTGCCCAAGCACACGCCAGGAACACACTGCCTTTTTTTTTTTTTTTAATTTTATTTATTTGACAGAAACACAGCCAGAGAGGGGACACAAGCAGCAGGAGTGAGAGAGGGAGAAGCAGGCTTCCCGCCGAGCATTGAACTCAATGCAGGGATCATGACTTGAGCTGAAGGCAGAGGCTTAACCATGAGCCACCCAGGTGCCCTGGAACACACTGCCTGCTTAAGCCAACTCCCTACCTGTGCAGAGCAGAGCTGTCCCACAGAGATTCCCTCTGATATAGGAAGCTAAGATGTCACACTGCTGGAGGCACCCACATTTACAAAGAAAGGGCTGGAGAGGGTGCCCCTACTCCAAAGGAGTGGGTTTGGTTGTAGAAAGAGGGGCATTAAAAGTTTCACAGGAGGCCAGGAAAGGAAACATTTCCCTTTCCCCTCAAAAGGACAGTCACTTCATCGAAGTACAAAGCAAGATGTAGTCCAGGGGCTGGCTCAAGTTCTGCCTGTGACTAAGTAGAGCTGAGACAGGATTCAGAGCGAACACAGGACCCTCTCCCTAACAGCCCACTGAGTGGCCAGCTGCTGCCGACAAAGATATGAGAAAACAAGTTAGCCCCATGCAGTGTGGACGGTTCATTGCCACTTTGAGGACCTCCCCCCACCCCCCGCTGGGGAGACCGGCCTCCCCCTGTATCTTCCATGTGAGCTCAGTTCTTCCCTCTTAGCTTCCAGCCCCTGACAGCTGATAGTTCTGATGTTGCCATCAGGTCACCTGGTCCCCAAACTGGACCGTCCAGCTTTCTGTCGCCGTGGCAACCTTGCCCACATTCTGGGGCTTGGGTCGCTGGCCTGCACGCGAGGCCCGAGCCCGTGCAAGGCTTTGGGAGAGCCACAAATAGACCCAACTTCTCTGCCTCTAAGAGGAGATGCCAAGTTAATGAACTCTATTCACATTGCAGGGCTGTGATCCCTTTTACCTTGAACATGAACTCACAGGCGGATTAAAGTGAACTAAAACCTACCATTTGAGTTACATTCTCAGCTGATTGGAAACATGCATTCCCTCCCCACGACTGAGCCTCGAGAAGGGAAGTTATTATTTTTCTTTAGAGTTTGTAAACTCTTTATAGCTGGGGCAGCTTTAATCCTGCTGGGGGAAAAATGATCTGGGAATAAAGTGCTCTCATTTACCTTTGTTTTCCAATCACACGCTCCAGTGCGAACGAAACATCCTAAGTGAAGGGATGTGGGAAACCGGGTGATCCCCGACAGAGGAGTTTAATTATTTTCTTCTTTAAGCACGTGAGCTGAAAAGGCTTTTAAGTGCCGTTGGGCACGACGTTTACTCCACAAAAATGTGCACTTCTCCGTTGATGCTGGCTCTCCCCAAGCTCCTACTATTTTCCGCCTCTTCTTTCCAGGGGCAGGTAGCCTCCATCTCGCCACTGTGCCCAGCTCCAGACCTTTGGGAACTAGGAAGGAGTCTGAGAAAAGGCAGATTTGAATAAAGATCAAATCACAATCCTGGAAGGAGGGAAAGACCCGTGGGGTCTGGAGTTCTGAAAGGGGCTTTCTTCCCTCCTCTTTTCTTTCTCTGATCCTCTGTGTTACCTAACACAGAAATTACACAGAGCAGGTACCGAGCAAAGCCATCATGACGCCCAGGCTCTGAGCCAAGCATTCAAACTGCTGGAAGGAGCCCCAGCTGAGACATCTGCCTCGCTTGCCTTTAAAGCTGTAGAGGCAGGGCGCAGGAGGTGGGGAATCTTCATGATAAAGCAAAGACCCGGGCCTTCCAAGGGAGAACTCCATCAGGCAGCCGGCCATGGGGTTTCCATAATTGCTTCTCTGAAGGATCAGGACGCCATGATATCATTCCTCCATGGAATGGATCCTAATAGGATCCATGGATCCTATGAGGTCGCCTTGCTTGGGGGAAGGGATGGTGGGGGAGGAAGAGAGTGCGTATCAGGATCCAGTGAAGAAAACAAAAACCACACTAAGTATTTTTAAAATGTAACTTGGGGTATGGGGTACACAGACGACGTATCTCAGAAATCTCCCAAAGCAAGAGTTGCTCCCATGACTTGCTCCCACTCCTTGGGCTACAGAGGCAACCTAGAGGGGGTATTTCTAGGGCTAGAGTGGGTGCAGCCTGCACAGAGCTAGAATGACTGTGAATTTTCTCTGCAGAAGCTGGGACCTCAGAGGCAGAGGCCACCCGGAGGGAGCTAGGGCCAAAGAAGAGATGCCCTTGCACCTGCCGCTAGAGACCGTGCCCCTCCCTCAAGGCGAGGGGCTGAGAGAGAGGGTGAAATATCTTGGCTGCCCCCCTTGCCCACCCCTCATGGGCTGAAGGCAGCCAGAAAGCAGCTGGTGAGCAAACCTGGGGAATGCGCCCTGCGGGGTGACTCCCCGCAGTACAAAGCAGAGGTGAGAAGGAAGAGAGGTGAGTCTGAGGGCCAACAGTCAAGACCAGCATGGGGACTGTGCCCCCTGCAGTGTGCCTCAGCCCCAGCCTAGGCCCTGGGCCACCAGAAAGGGAGAGGAAGGAGGGCTCCACTGTCTGGGGTCCTCCTGGAGGCAGTAGGCACACACAAATCTTCCCATAGGTCACCCCAACCATACAACGTTTGGCATCTGTAAGAAGGGAAAGAGGAGGACTCAGGAAGAGAGGAACCATACAACGAGGTCCAGAGAAGAGCAAGGTGCGGCCATCCTGGCCTAGCCCATACAATCCTCTTGGGGTGCCTGCTTTGAAAACCCTCTCTCTTCCCAAGTCAGAGGCAGGGCAGCAGAGCAGGTCCAAATCCTCACTGCCCTCCAGGTATGGACTCAAAAATCTGTGTCATCCCCAAGGCACTGATCCTCATGTATGAAGTGGGAATGCCATCTGCACCCTCCTTCCCTCCGTGGAGGCTGAAACACATGTATATACATCATGGAACTTAGCGTGCATGCCTTGGAAATGTCCACCATTAATGTTGACTGCCCCTCTCCCCAAATGGCTCTTCCTCTGGAAAGTTCTCCTGCCTCTTTCCACAAAGGAATCACCTCCCTCCTAGCTCCCAGCCTGTCTGAGGACACTCAGAGGGGTTTTTGGGCAGTGATTCATGGTATCAACCACAAATGGCATTTCCTCCTCTGGTAACATGCCAGGAACCTCCCCACTGACCCAGCCCCGAGCCAGGCACAGCGTGCGGATGCATCTGTGGATGGACTAGCCCCCTGGCACATGGTATGTCCTCAGTAAGGGTCTATCGCCTGAATGGCAAGAACGTGAGCTAGGAGAAGGAATTGGGGTGGGGGGAAAGCAGACCTTTAAAAGGAATGAGGCTTTGAGAAGAACCGCAAATCACAACAAATCGCTGGGTTGAACAGGGCAAAGTGCACGTTATACAATCACTCAGGAGGGGAAGAGGCCAGAGTGAGCAGTTCGCTCAGTGAGTGGATCCGCTGTGGCTATTGGGACGCTGAGCCCAGGAAGTAAGGACGGATCCCCACAGGGCAAGGCAGGGTGCACTCCCCTGATTCCTCTGCTCTCCGCCAACAGGTTTTCCTGTTTCTAGATGAGTCCTATCGCCATGGTTCACCACAGGTGCCCAGCCCACCACCATCCAGAAACAGACACGTGAGGTGCGGAGCTCCCAGACTTGGACCCCTGCCCCGGGGAGTACTGGAAACAAGCAGGATGGATGCTTGATGTCAGAGGTTACCAGAATCAGCCCTGGACCTCATTACTGAGGAACACATGGTCCCCTGTGGACACTCATTGGAGGCCAATGAGGGAAGCAAATAATCAAGGGGTTCCATCTTTCACTTTTATGTTCCTCTTTCCCGGGGCCTGTGGTTGCCATGCAGATTTCAAGTTGAAATGTCAGGAAAGGCTCCTATCCTCTGACTTCTTCCCCGTTCCACCCCCCCCCACACACACACACAGACTCACACACATGCCAGCCTCTGGTCTCTATCGAACACCCCGGGGAGAGTGTTGGTTAGAAACCTGCAGGGCAATTAGGAGCTGGGAGTTTGAGTTTCCTCAGTTAAAGAAAGAGAAAATACCTCCATCTGAGATTCTCAGCAGGCTTTACAAAGGCAGGGTGAACCTCTGGCTTGGCTCAGAGGAAACACAGAAGCTGAGGAGAGACTTCATTATAAGAATGGTAGGGGGCATTTGGGGGAGGCCAGAGGGTTTTGAATGAAGAGATGCCATACATCCTGGACGCAGGATCCTGGGGATGCTGGAGCAGTTGAGTCTGATGGGAAAGCAGGGGGTCGAGAGCTTCCATTGGGCATAGGCCCAAAGACTCAGAGAAAGTCACCAAAAGCTCAGCAGCACTCCCTTTGCCAATCTCTAATGTCAAGCCTGTGCTGGGAAGTGGTTAACCCTCTCTGGCGGGGCGGTGCGGGGGGGGGACTCTGACTATTGCTTGACAATTTCTGATTTCTGTGATGGCAATTCTCGCACCATGGTCAGATTCAAGGTATCAGGATGACCTGAGCTGGAAAGAGATACCCAGTAACTGTTAATCCCCCGGAGCATAGATACAACAAGATACAGTAAAATGTTCAGGAAACAGTGAGTTTTTCCTATTTGTTAACTGTGTTTTTAATATAATTTATTTGGCTATAAGTTCATGCAATTTAATTTTTAATAATGACTTAGTTTTTTAAATTTAAATCCTATGAATTAACACATAGTGTATTATTAGTTTCAGAGGTAGAGATCAGTGATTCATCAGTTGATTATAACAGTGTTCAATCCATCACGTGTCCTCTAATGCCTGTCACCCGGTTACCTCCCACCTCCCTCCAGCAACCCTCAGTTTATTTCCTGTGGTCAAGAGTCTCATATAGTTTGTCTCCCTCTCTGATTTTGGCTTGTTTTATTTTCCCTTCCCTTTCCCTGTGTTCCTCTGTTTTGTTTCTTAAATTCCACATATGAGAGAGATCATATGATAATAGTCTTTCTCTGGCTGACTTATTTTGCTTAGCATAATACCCTCTAGTTCCATCGTTGAAAATGGTAAGATTTCATTTTTGACGGCTGCATAGAATTCCGGCACACACGTGTGTGTGTGTGTGTGTGTGTGTGTGTGTGTGTGTGTGTACCAGCCACATACTCTTTATCTGTTCATCTGTTGGTGGACATCTGGGCTCTTTCCATAGTCTGGCTATTGTGGACATTGCTGCTATAAGCATTGGGGTGCATGTGCCCCTTCGGATCACTATGTTTGTATACTTTGAATAAATACCTAGTAGTGCAATTGCTGGGTTGTAGCGTAGCTCTACTTTTAACTTTTTGAGGAGGCTCCATGCTGCTTTCCAGAGGGCTGTATAATAATCAGCTCTTACAAGACAGTTTGAGGTGGCTCCAGCACAGCCAAACAGAGAAAGTTGCAGCCCCTGAGGATAGTGGGCACAAGGAAAAACAACAACAACAAAAAACGTGAAAATGCCTTGAAATGATTATGGTGCCTACACAGAAGGACTGGAGAGATCAGGATGTGCCTTTTAAGAAAACTGTACAATGTTTTGCCATTTAAAAGTGAATGTGTTTATATTTATATCATTAGATACTTAAAATAATCTTAAGAGGATCTTAAAGGATCCCACGTTACAGATGAGGAAACTAAGATGCACAAAGGGAATGGGTGCCCAAACCCACTGAGCTGGTAAGTGGGGGGTTTTTGCTCTTCTCCTCACCGCCTCCATCTGTGCACACTTGCTGAGGGGTAGCCCACAAGCTCTGACTGAGTCCCACTGTCAATGCCCACCTGGCAGATGTCACCAGACATGGTTCACGATTGAAGTGCTGTGCCAGGACCATGGAATCCGTCCCTTGGTTTCAAAACATGCCAGCAAGTATTAACTAAGTGGCCATGCTCTCTTCTTTCCTGGGATCCCCCCCTCTCTCTCTCTCAGAGCTCAGGGCAATACAGGTGGCCTGGCATTCTGAGGTCACCTTCTTTCTCCAAAGCAAGGAAAACCGTCTCTTTGGGCCCCACCTCATCTCCCTGCCCTCCTAGACACCGGATGGTGGAGACTCTGGTAAACTGATCAGCTGGGAGCAGGAAGATTTCCAGCTCAGTCTCTGAGCTGTAGCCAACCCTCCCGGGGCCTTCAGGACCCCTAGAGCAGGGCAGTATCTGGCTGGCCAGGCTGTGTGAGCATTACCTGGCATGCCTTTGGGGGGCCCAGACAAGCCACCTCTCCACCCAACAACCCAGAGCAACTGGTATAAGATGCCCGATGAGATCAGGACCCTTGTTTGAGGATCCCATACTCACATGTATGTGACTGGAAACCAGTCCCTACAAAATCCTCCAGGGCAAAGTGAGCTCCTCTCCCACCTCCCACCTTATCCCGGCATGGCTACTACAGCTCTGGCTTCTGGGTAGGAAATGCCCCGTTGTCCAGGCCACGTCCCTTCAGTGCTTTGTCGTTTCGAATTTTCTGGCATGTAGGTTTTGTATGCTTGGCGCTTTATGGCCGTTCACAGTGTAATTCTGTTCCTGCCTGCCATTCAATTTGAATTAAATATCAAACAGATGTGAGTCACTTTTTTGCTCTTTTTAAAGAAAAAGTTTAATATTAGGGAGCATGCCCTCCTATAGGATCAGGAAAGCTGTTCAGAGAAATAAGCCCCTTCAAATTAAAAAAGAATCACATTGGTTAATGTTAAGATGCTTTCAAGTGATACATTTCGAAGTGCTAAGGGAAGGTGTTTCCAGCAAGCTATAAAGCAGCCAGGAGAAAAGAGGAGAAGATATACGGCCACAGGCCGATGGGGAAATTGGAGCTCAGAGAGGGGCAACCCCACCTGGGGAGGAAGCTCTAAACTTGGAGATGAAGTTCGCAGATGATGGCAGGGGAGGCCATCTTCCCAAAGGCTTGGGGGATGGGGAGCTCTGCTCTCCGCAGCCTGTGTGGTCAGCATGGGAGGGGCGTCAGAAGGAGAGTCAGCCTGACCTGGGGACCCATTCCCCATCCTCACATATTTGCGCCTGTCTGGCGCATCTCCCCCTACCGTAGTCCTAGGAGTGATGGTGTAGTTGAACATCTGAATGGTGTAACCCTTTGGCCCCCACTACAGTCTCTTGAATAGTAGTGTCTTTGGCCTTTTGTGGGTCTAGGACACCTCTGAAAATGCAGAAAAGGCTATGGCTACTTGTTGGACACAGGAACGTGCTTGAACTTGCATACAACCTCAAAAGCCCAGGGTGCCCTGATGTAGACCGCACCCTACCCCCAAGATAGCCATGGCAAGGAATATTTTATCACCAGGACACTCAGCCCACAGGACCTCAGCCCCTCTGTCACAGAACACAGACCTACATTGTCCAGCACCCATATGCCCGGCACCATGCACAGCCTTTTCACGTGCCGGTGGAGCTGGTCAGTCTCCAAAACCCCTCTGGCTTCTTGGCAATGTGCATGCCTGGAGCTCAACGTTATTGGACCTGCCGCCATTCATGGCTATGAGCCAGGGCTTCTCCGGTGCTGGCTCAGGCCCTGAGTGTTTCCATGTGGTCCTTTTACTCACTGTACCTAAAAGGCAGCTCTCCAGCTACAGCTGGCTGATTGCAAATGACATTTCCATGTGGTGGGGGAAGAGGGCCAGGATGCCTCTGATTCCAGCTGGTTCTGGACATCCTATAACTGGAGATGAGGCTCTGCACATCCAGTGTTTGCCTGTAGGGATGATGCGCAAATGCCCTGAGACCCTGCTCCACAGGGAGCACAAGGCCCTGCTGATGAGAAACAGAACCAACACTTCCTAGAATTCCGCAGACAAAAGAGAAGGTTGAGTGGAGGGATTTAGAGCAAAGAAAAGCCTAGACTTTGGAATCAGACAAAGTCTGGATCCTGGCTCTACTCCTTACCAGCTCCATGACCTTGGGCAAGAGACCAACCTCTCCCAGCCCGGTGCCTCCTATCCATTAGCAAGAACACTGCCCGTCTCGTGGGGTGTTTGGCAGAATGAAACCAGATGATGGATGTGGGGCACAGCGCTTACAGTGAGTGCTCAGAGTTTGGAACTTCTCCACCTTTGCTGTTCCCTCCAAGATCACCAGTCCTCTGTGTGATGGTTCTTGCGGGGGTTTAGGGTGCCGGGAGGTGGGTCAGAATCAGGCTAACCCACGAAGTAGCTATAATGATATCCACAGGAGGAGCTGGAGATGCAAAGAGAGGGGATGTGAGTTACTGTTTCATAACTGCAGTCTTGTGGGGAAGAAAGAGATAGGAATGGAGGAAAGCAGTAGAAATATCTGAAAGTGGTTTTAAAAGAGGAATCGAAATTAACAGGTCATTGCTGCTGTTTCAACTGTTATTTTCCATCTGCGGCAACTCAATAAGTAGGACTGGAGAGCCATTCTGAAAGCTCCAGGGGAGAGGGAGTTGCCTCTGAGAAAGAGGGGAGGCTTGGCTCCTGCCCTCCAGGGACTCAGAGCCAGGTCCAGATTCTAGAAGTATGCTGAGCGCAGACTAGCAAGGGCAGAGCTGGTCAGAAGCGGTTCCTGGGAGAAGGAGGATGGAGCTATGCCCTGAATGATGGAAAGTATATTGAGCGAGAGAGATGGTCACCCTCCTTTTCTTGCACTGTACCAGGCAGGGGTCCCAGGACAAGGTGGCTGGCTCTCGGGGCTCTCAGTTTAGGCTCCTTCCAGCCTTCAACCTACATAGCCACCTGGGGCAGCCATTCATTTATGTTTCATGAAGAATGCGAGATTCCCGCCTCTAGTATTGCTCTGGTGCCCAGCCGTAGAGTTCCTCACTGCCATGAAAACACAGTTCCTTCACCCTACAGTTAGGGGCAGCCATGTGCCGGTCAGAGCCCTGGGGACCCTTCCCACCCTCCTCAGGGGCCCAGGCCCACATGGTGTCCTGACAGAGACTTAGCCCCATTTCCCCCAGATTGCCCAGGACACCAGAACCTCATGAGGGTGGCCGCACTAGCTCCAATGACCGCATGCCTATGCCCCCCACAGGGGCTGAGCCCCAGCCAGAGGCTTTTCTGTGGCCTTCGAGATCACATGCATCTTGTCCTGGACTGATGACATGAGGTCTCATTCTAGTAGGAACTTGATAACTGATAGACACTCATATCTTTCTCTGTTCTTATTTCTTTTCTTTTTTTTTTAAAGATTTTATTTATTTGACAGAGAGAAACACAGCCAGAGAGGGAACACAAGCAGGGTGAGTGAGAGAGGGAGAAGCAGGCTTCCCGCCGAGCAGGGAGCCCGATGTGGGACTTGATCCTGGGTCTCCGGGATCATGACCTGAGCCTAAGGCAGTCGCTTAACCAACTGAGCCACCCAGGCGCCCTCTCTGTTCTTATTTCATTTTCATTTTAAATTATGCATTTAAATATCAAATGACTTAAATATATTTACAGAAACAATTACTTGCATCACCCTCCTATCTTCCTCAAGGTACACATCTTCCAACCATTGTAATTAGAAGGCATAGACTTGTTTTCTTCAGCTGTTTCCTGGGCCTTTACGTGGCTTCATGCTTGTCAGAGTGCTCTTATGGACTATCCTTATTACATCAACGACACACCTCAGTCTACAACCAACTGATGGATACTTTCATTGGTTACAATTTTGTTATGTCTAAATTACACTACACTGTCCAAAAAATTATTCTCCTTTTGAGGGACTCCGTTGGGGACATTTCCAGGTGCTGGATACTCAGTTGAGATCTGTGTGAAGATTCTCTGTGTGCTCATCACGGACCGTGGGTATCTCATTCACCCGATCCCAACACAGCAGAGTTTATTCCTGTGACGCCCCTTAGAAAACTGAGGTGGGTGGAGTGGGGATAAGCATTTGCCAAGAGTCACCCAGTGTAGCTCCCTGCTCAGAATGCCCCTCCGTCCAGGCATGCTCTGGGTGGAGCAGGAGGAGCCCCTAGTGCCTCTCCCCGCACAGTGAGTGACCCATGGAAATGCCCTGATAGCAACGTGAAGATACTATGGAAGGAGGAAAGCTGCTTCTTTAGCCTCCGGAACAAGCCCTGCATAGAGCTGTCTAAGACCAAGCCCAAGGCTGCCTCCCCAGCCCCTCCAGAGACCCTTTAGGCAAGGGAGGGAGTGCTTTGTGGATCTGTAAGCCCATCAGAGGATGTGCAAATGGGGGCAGGTCAGCCACATGAAGTGCTGGCTACAATGTGTAAACCCCACCTCGGGGTGCTGCTAATCTTTCAGGTCAGGCCTGGTGCCACCAGGCGCCCGCTGCAGGCAGGGGCTGGAGTGCCTCCTGCCAAGTCACCTGCATGACCCTGTGGCACAGCTGGGCAGTCATAGGGCTCCCAGGGCCAGCTGCGGGACCGTTCGTCCGTACCACCATCTGCCCTGCCGTGGCCTGAGTGCCCTGTCCAGCCTTCCCTGCAGGCAAAGCCATAGCAGCCGCTGGGCCACAGAAGCCTTGGGCTCACAGGCATCTCTGGCCCCCAATTGTGCCCCTGGGTGAGGTGCATGGGACTAACCAGAAACACCTGTATACATGGAATTTCCTGCCCCAGTTCAGCCTTCATTTCCTCCGCCAGTAAAAACCCAAGGCGTGCAAAGGTGAAAGAAACCAGCCAGTCAATCACCCAGACGACGGCCACCAGGGCCGCAGAGACAGGACATTCTAAATTAAATTTTAATTCCCACCCGATGGCCTGGTCAGGGCAGCCATGATTCAAACCGTGCGACCGGCCGCCTCGGCCAAGCAGATGCCCGCTCGGGTCCTTGCAGGAATTCACCTCCCTCCTGGGCCAGGGGACGGTGGTGTCTGCCTTGGTCCTCAGGTTGTAGAATGAGACCCTAAGAATGAAAGGGATCCCCTTTCCCCTCGACCTCATTGTGCAGCTGCAAAGACTGCCCAGCCGATTAGCAGCTAGCTGCCCTGGGCTGTTTGAATTATTAGGTGCTGGGGAGATCAGAGCCCACCAGTGACTCGGGGACATTTACAAAGACAACATCAAAGCCTGAGGAGCCCAGAGCCAGAGTGTAGGATAACGGTCAGAGCTCGAGGGTCTGTGCTCTGTCCTGGCCCAGCAGGTATAGGTGAGGAGAGAGTCATAAAAATGCCTCCGTTTTTCCAGAAAATTTTTCCAGTGATTCCCCGCCGGCAAGAGGAGGGGGGCTTGGGCCAAGAAGAAGGGCAGTATTGAGTTGCCCGTTTTATGGTCAAACCAACCGAAGTGATGTCTGAGCTCATGACTTGCCCAGCCTCATGGCCGGCTGAGAACAGGTCAGCAGCCTGAGAATGGTGCCCTGATGGAGTCCTGACTCTCTTCCCCCCATCTCAGCCGGTGATGGGAGGGGCATGAGAGCAGCCTGGAGAGGCAGCCCTGAGGTCACACAGACCTGGTCTCACAGCCTAGCCAGTGTCCTTAACAAGTCACTTCTCCCAGCATCAGGCCCTTGGTGCGTCAACTGGGAAATCACGGCAGGCCCTCCTTGTAAGACTGCGAGCCCTAAGCCGGGGAGGTGCTTCACGCTGCGGCATGTGACAGGCCAGGGGGCCAGACGAGGCAACCTTTGTCTGATTCCCTGCCAGTGGCAGATCAGCGACAGTCACCAGGGGAACAGAGTGAAGACCCGATCTTCAGAAGCACCTGGCCCCATTCTGGATACCCCAGGCCCCACTTCCCATTCAGCTCCGTGTGCAAGACGCACAGGTTCCCCCTCCCCACCTTGTCTGATCGGGCTCCTCATAGAGGAGGTCAAACAGGAAGATGCATCACTGTTAAGGGCAGGAGAGCCAGGGGATGAGGCGAGCAGCACAAATCCTTCCTAGACCTGGAGAAGCACCGTCTAGGGCAAGCGGCCAGGGGCTGGAGGCCATGACTGGCTCCCTGGCAGAGAACTGCAGAACATTCATTGGGAAGTGGAAAGCATCCCAGCTTTTTAATAGCTGCCATCTGCCATCTTTTTAAAATAGCTTTATGATTTTAAAAATAATATAGGCTCATTATAATATACTACAAGTACTCACCATAGCATAAGTGAATTTCACCAACAATGTCGAGCCAAAGAAGCCAGATATGAAAGAGAGCACACTGCACTCATGAGCACTCATCGATAGAAAGCCTTAAAACAGGCAAATGGAATCCAGTGCTTAAGTCAGGAAAGGGGTCATTCTGAGGGTGGGACTCATTGGAAGGGGACACAGGAGGGCTTCTAAGAGGTCTGTTGATGTTCTCTTTCTTGATCAGACTGCTGGTTACACAAGTATATTCACTTAGTGAAACTTCGCTGAGCTATATTATGTCTGTAAATGTTACTGCATGCATGTTATATCAATAATAAATTTCCTGAAAATAAATTAATGGGTCGGTGGCAACACTGTATATACAAATAAATAGACATAAAACACTCATGATCAGTGTAGAAAATGTGGTGTGTGTGGTTTTTTTTTTCCTGAAAAGGGAAAACTTGAAAACAGGTCACCTATATCACCATATAGAGTTAATTCCTTCAATATTTTAATATTTTTTCCTTCCCACCTCTTCCCAGGTATGAGGTGTGCTTATTTATATATTTAGTATTATTTTTGTATAGAAAATTGTCTGTACAACTTTTTTCTTAATATTATATTGTAAGGATTCTTGCATGCATTTTTTTGAGGATTTTATTGATTTATTTGACACACAGAAACACAGCTAGAGAGGAAACATAAGCAGCGAGACAGGGAGAGAGGGAGAAGCAGGCTTCCTGCTGAGCAGGGAACCCCATGTGGGGCTCGTTCCTAGGACTGCAGGATCATGACCTGAGCCGAAGGCAGGCACTTCACAACTGAGCCACACAGGCACCCACTTGCGTGCATTCTTCTTCTTCTTTTTAAAAGATTTATTTATTTATTTATTTATTTATTTATTTATTTATTTGAGAGAGAGATAGTGAGAGTGAGACAGAGCATGAGAGGGGAGAAGGTTAGAGGGAGAAGCCGACTCCCCAAGGAGCTGGGAGCCAGATGGGGAACTCGATCCTGGGACTCCAAGATCATGACCTGAGCCGAAGGCAGTGGCTTAACCAAGTGAGCTACCCAGGTGCCCTCTTGGATGCATTCTTAATCACTTCTGAAAGTGATCTTTAGGGAGTTGTAATATGTCACTCTATGGGCATGTCATACATTTACCCCAGTGGTTCCCAAATACAGTCAAAGTTGCCACTCCCTCTGGGGCCATTTTGCAAAGTCTGGAGACATTGTTGGTTGTCACAACTTGGTGGTGGGGTGGAGCTAGTGGCATCTAGTCATCTAGATGTTGTTCTTCATGCTGCTGGACATCTTACAATGCCCAGGACAGCTCCCACAACAAAGAATTATCTGCCCTCAAATGTCAATGGCTGAGGCTAAGAATCCCTGAATAATTCTATCCTTATTGTTCTACCTACCGGCTACTTTCAGCTTCTCCTGTCATGAATGAAGCAATAACACACCTCCCAGATAAAATCATTCTGTGTGTCTCTTCCTCCTTAGCGTCAGTTTCCGTGGGCAAGTTCAGTACTATGGCCACTTGAAAGAGCTTGATATATATTTCTGGGCTATCTTTCCCAGAGTGGCCTCAGTTTATACTCACCGCCTGGCCCTTCCTCTATGTCTCTAGTGACAAACGAGACTTTTTGTCTTCTAGAAGCTCACAGACCTCCCCGTACCTAAAACTGACCATCTTTGCCTGGCTGCGCTCTTTCACTATGGCCCATCCTCTTTCTCTTAAAGCCTCCTAAAAAGCCGGTCCTCATTCCTCTCCCCTCACCCTTATCCCTATCCCCACCCCGGAAGCCGCTGACCCTCCCCACTCTACCGAGACTGTTCTCAGAGTGCTACAGGCTCCCCTTGAACCAAATGTCAAGGTGGATCTTCAACACTCAGTGTACCCAATAGTCTGCCGTATCAGCAAGCTCCCCACCCATCCCTCTGAGAAGATCGCCAGAAATTCCCAAGCCCGCAGCCCTTCAGGGTCCATCCTCCCGGGGCTCAGACGCCACCCTTTCTCACCCAGGGGCAGGGGTAATTCCAGCCCAGACTGCCCTCCAAAACTCCAGACCCGCCTTTCCAATGGAAACAATGTAACTTGGCCTCTTTCTGGCTAGAAGACTTGAACCTTCCAAATTGCACCGTCTCTGGGTGAGCTTTCTAAAATAAAAATCATAAGTGCAATATATGGATTGGCTTTGAATCCTGATATATACAAATCAACCTTGAAACAAACACATTTTGGAGACAATGTGGGTAATTTGGTCATGAACCTGGTCTTAGATATTAAGAAATCCCTGTTAATTATGTGAGGGGTGATAACGGTAGTGTAGTTGTGTGTAAAAAAAAAAAAAAGAAAGAAATCCTAATTTATAAAAGATGTACGCTAAAGTTTCTAGAGAGTGTGACTTCAAGATTTGCCTTAAAATATTTTAGCAAAGAAGAAATACATTAAGAAACTTTGGAAATGGGCGCCTGGGTGGCTCAGTGGATTAAAGCCCCTACCTTCGGCTCAGGTCATGATCTCAGGGTCCTGGGATCGAGGCCCGCATCGGGCTCTCTGCTCGGCAGGAGCCTGCTTCCTCCTCTCTCTCTGCCTACTTGTGATCTCTCTGTCAAATAAATAAGTAAAATCTTAAAAAAAAAGAAACTTTGGAAAAATATTAATAATTGTTCATTTTAAGTATGGGCTTGTGGAGGTTCACTATACTCTTCTCTCCAATTTTTATGGAATTTGTCGTACATTCTAAATACCCCAAAAACTGACCACCGTGCTCTCCTGCTAAGAATATTCCAGTATTTTCGGGTACCTAGAGGATCCAGTCCAGACTTGTAAATGTGTCATGCCAGCCCGAGGGGTCAGGACACTTTCCATTTTTCAGCCTCCACATTGACAGATGATTCTCTTCACTGCATGGAGAACACAAGGACTAACCCCGTCCTCTCTGCCTAAAAAACTGTACTCATTTTCCAAGAGTCTCTTCAAAGTGTCCCCTCATTTCTGATTTTCCCTGAGTCCTCCAGTCTCTGACCCTGGAGGCCAAGCTTCTGGCCCTCCCTCTACACCCCTGCTTTGTCCACTGAGCAACTATTTTATGATGGCCAATTATCCTGGGATCCTCATCCCCCTCACCCCACCGGGGACCGAGCTCCCTGTGGGGAGAGTTGTGTCTTGCTCACTCCCACTTCCCAAGACTGGTGCATTCCCAGAACTTGGTCAAGATTCAATAGAAGTCAGGGGAGTGAATGAGTGAGCCTCTTTCCTTCTTCCTCTTTCCCTCCTGGAGATAAACAAAAATTATATTTGAGTTTTCCAGGCGGAGATTTTTCTGTGCTGTTCTCTAGATGGGACATGACTAGAATCGTTACTGAAAATGAGTTTCAGGAACTCGGAGTAGACGTGTAAACCAATCTCAACGAATACTTGAGTTGCCAGGCAACATAAGGACACAAGAACAAACTCTCAAATATCAGCCCAGAGATGTTTTGTAATTGCTCAGGGTTGCTCTCTTTGCTAGTAATCTGATTACTTACATGCTCGGACAGGCAGCGTCAATAAATATGGTAGATTGCACTGGTCACTGGGAGGAGAATGCCAGAACCGAGATCACGTCCCTCTGATGAAAAAAGACCAGTCCTGACCCTAATCCCGGGAGAATTAGGGAGAAAGAATACAGAAGGACCAGCTCTAGAAGGGACTGGAACCCCAAGCCACTTCCTGCCCCTGGCCTTTGCTGGAGCCAACAGACAAGCTTGGCTGGGAAGGGGCAGGCTGGAGAAGGATGCGGGCCAGGGCTCCACAGGCTGGCAGGGAGGCGGACAGACCCCACCACAAGCCACAGGATTAGTCCTCTGCTCCCAAGACTGCCACCTTTAGGTGTAGCCTCGGGAGACTTGTGTGCCCATTCTCGCTCAGCTGGTTCATGGAGTGGGCATGCCTTCCTTCCTCCCAATGTGTGAAGTGTGAGTGTCCTGCCTCAGGAAAGTGCAGTAGGCCCTTCTCTTGTTTGCTCGTTTCCCAAGCAAAGCAGGTGGCATGACCGACTCCACAGTCGCATGTTAAAGGAGGCCCTTGGATTACCCACTTTGGAGACCCTTGGCAAGTCTGCTAGAAAGGCCCATCATGGGCCCCACCCTGGTCTAACTGATTCAACAAGTCAAGGAGCGGGTCCTTGGAGCCTGCCTTACAGTTAGCTCTTCTGGTATTTTTTTCCTAAACGTGGTAAAATATATAAAAGTAAGATATTCCATTTTAACCGTTTTTTCAATGTTCAATTCAATGCCGGGCATTAATCACCTGGACACTGTTGTATGACCCTTTCCACTGTTCCCCAGACTTCTCCATCACCCCAAAAAGAGGCTCTGCACCCATTAACCAGCAACTCCCTCAAGCCTCTTTACCCCTAATCCACTTTCTGACTCTGTGAATTTGCCTAGTCTAGATAGTATGTGTAAGTGGAATCGTACTTTTGTCTTTGACTTATTTCACTTGGCATAAATATTTTCCAGGTTCACCCATGTTGTAGCATGTATCAGAATTCCATCCCTTCTTCTGGTGGAAAACCATCCCATTGTAAGGCTGCACCATGTGTCGTGTACCCATTCTTCTGTTGATAGATGCTTGAGATTCTTCCACGTTTTGGCTCTTGTGAATAATGCTGCCATGAACATGGGGTGCTGGTATCAGCCCCTGGTTTCCAATTTTTTTGGTGAATGTACCCATGAGTGGAATTGCTGGGTCACATAATTCTATATTTAACTTTTCGAGGGACAGCAAACTCTTTTCCTCCAGGAACTGCACTATTTTATACCCCCCCAAAGATGTGTGAACGAGGACTCCATGCCCATCCTCACTAATGCCTTTTATTTTCTTTCTTTTTTTTTAAGATTCATTTATTTATTTTAGCAAAAGAGAGAGTATGCACTAGCAGAGGGAGGGACAGATGAAGAGGGAGAGAAATCTGCAAGCAGACTCCATGCTGAGCATGAGGTCTGACACAGGGCTTCATCCCAGGACCCTGAGACCATGACCTGAGTTGAAATGAAGAGTTTGACGCTTAATCAGATGAGCCACCCAGGCACCCCACTAACATTTGCTATTCTCCGCGTTTTTGATTATCACCATCCTTGTAGGTGTGACATGGTATTCTCACTGTGGTCTCCCTTTGGGTAATTCTGAACATTCAATAGAGAGAGACAGGGACTCATAATAAAGAGAAGGGGTTCTGGATCACTTTTCAAAGAGTGAGCCTTCTTCCTCTTTTGCAAACAAACACTGTTTCCTAGGGCTGAGCTCAGTTCAGGGGCCCATCCAGGGTACCTCACAGTCCTGAAGAGAATTTGAGGGGTTCAAGGGTTGTGAGGGTTGAGGAAACCCCGGGGAAGACGGGGCCGCTGAGTGTGACTCAGCTGGGGGCGGAGCCATGGGCTTGGGACCGTGGAGTTGTGGAAGCTTACTGCTGGGGATCCAGTCTTATTAAGCTTTTGCCAGGGGAAGGGACTGAGTCCAAACTTCTCTCCAGGGTCTAATTATTTTAATTTTTGGCTCTGTAGGTTCACTTTGCCTTTTAGGAAGAGTTGCTATGAGAAGGCACAGCGGGAAAAGCGCCATGCAGCTTTTAATAAAATGCCACATGAGTCAGGGGTGGGGAGACAAACTTCTCTACTTCTCCTCAACAGCGTCTGTGGAATAGCACTTGGTGGGCAAGATACCAGGCTTTGGGTCCAACAATCAGAGGGGTTTTCTTGCATTCCAGGATTGCAGTCCAGGCTAAGTGAAAATCTCTCCGGAGGCCAGGGATGTCCCTTATTGCCTGCCCTCCGTCACCCTGATCAAGAAATGGCTGCCCATTAGCTGAGTGCCTGGGAAGGGTGGGGTGAGATCCAGAGCTGACCCCTGAGCCCCCGCAGAGGCTGCCTTCTCCCAAATGTCAAATCGTGCCAGAAGAAACGCTCACTGTTTTAGGTAGAATTTTGCTTCTTCGGCAACCCCAGGGCCAATTAGCCCAGCAGAGCTCTGTGGGTAAGCACACTCTCAATGGGACTTGTAAGAGCCACAGTCAAGAGATCAAATAACCCCTTTGCTCTCTGTGCAACAGGCCTGGACTCCATCAGAAGGACACGCCCAGCCAGCCAAGACATAACTTCGGTGCAGACAGCAGGGCAATGAGGCAAGCAATAAAAAGGCCTAATCTCTTAAAGCAACATGAATTGTTGGCGAGAACATAAGGGGAAAGCAACATTAGCCAAGGATCATTTTCCTCTTGTTATAAATGCCTGCTGACTGTTTGGAAAAACCAAAGTGGGGGAAAAAAAAATCCTGCTAGCTCCAGTGGGCAGCAAGATGCAATTTACAGAGTTTTCACAAGTTTCGGTTTTCCCGAGTTTCCAATAGCTAAGTAGTTAGTCTTCTCGAAATCATTAGTGACTACCACAGGCCGAGGACTTCTTCCGTGATAGGCATTTTATACTTAATAGCTTGCCTATTAAGCTTGCCTACCCTCTGATTCTAAAAAAATTAGCAGTACCCACCATCCTCTGTCAGTGTGGTTCAGTGTAAGTAACAGAAGTCGTTCTAGATGTTTCCAGCAAAAGGGGGTTTTTGTACCAGGAATCAAATGCTTCCAAGACTCTGATAAGGGCTGGGTGACAACCATCTGTCCACTAGAAGGACTCATCACCTAGCTGAGACTTCCAGAAGCTCTTACAGCTGCCACCACAACTTCCTCTCCCAGCCTGAGGCTGGTGACCTTCTTCCTTGTCTGCTCCTCAACTGCCCATGGCCAAGCTTGCCAACACCCTCAGCAGGAGGAGGAAGGCCTTCCTTAGCTCCACCTTCCAGACCTTCCATGAGCACCATCAACTAGTAGAATTTAGTTGCCATCCAGAACTCCAGCTGCAAGTGAGTCTGGGGGGGGGGGCGGTTTCCAGGCTCCTTGAAGGAGGAGCGTGGGCAAAGAACGAAAGCACCTCTCATCCCCATCGTTCAGGTTAAATCACTCAGATGGGGTCACGCAGCTAGTGGGTAGTGGAACAATGACTAGAGCGCAAGTCAGTGGGATGGTGAAGCCCATTCTTACCCACGGATTTCTGAGAAATTAGAAGGAAAAGCACTCTATATATTCTAAGCATTTCTACTAATTATAATTACACTGGGGCTAATATTAGATCTCAGATTAAATTGCCAGGAGATTGAACTGTAATGATACTGGCAATTGTGAGAAATGAATCATTTCGGTTTCAGGGGGAGATGATAAAGAAGGCATCTGTGGGAGAAAAAGAAACGGGACTAGTCTGAACTTAGCCGCAGGATAAACCTGTTTCCTCCTAGATCCTGTTCCTGGCTACAGGTCCTTGGTCCCCTGCCACGGGTAGTCTGGAAGAGCTTTGCGGCACTGTTGTTGAAGGGTCAGCACAGAAACACAATACACACAGCTTACTGACCCTTAGATGCTAGGCACTGAGGATCAGCTCGTTGCATCTGCACGACATCTTGTAAGGTACGCGACTGTCTCCTCTGAATTTCATAGATACAGAGGATGAGTCTCAGAGAGGTTAAATGACTCACCCAAGGTCACACAGCCAGCCTGTGACTAAGTCAGAATTGGCACTCAAGTCTGTCCAAGTCCATATGTTACGTCCTTTGGCCCTATTTATGGCGTGCATACATACCCCATTGACTCTACAGCCCCTCGCAGCACGCACAAAGCTGGATTAAGCCAAAACACTGGAACACCAGTTAGGTAAACACTACCTGTGGCACAGTACTGGGGAACAACACCCAGTACCCCAATCTGGAGAATTCAGTGAAGACAGACCTAGGCCTGGGCACAAGCTGGTCCTAAGGTATGTCTCTACGCAAGGGATTTTTATTATATATTCTCCCCCCTGTACCCCATCCTGTACGATTTGGGACAAATCCTAAAACCAAGTTGTTTGAAGTTAAGAAAACTTGGTGTCTTGCTGATCCAAACCTCCCATTGTATACACAGAGAAACAGAGATCCTGAAAGAGGAAGCAAACTCCCAAAAGTAATTCAGATGCTGGAATCAAGGGGAGGGCAAATCCCAGGTGGCTTTGGCGTCTCCTCACCTTCAGAGCTAACATTTAAAGGAGAACCCACATGACGTATTAACAACTCAGTACCCTTAGAATATCCTCTTTCACCATCAAGAACTCTCCTGCCCCATCCTTACGTGTTGGTTTCTAAGATAGTGGTAATGTGTTTTCTTTCTTTTTTTTTTTTTAAAGATTTTATTTATTTATTTGAGAAAGAGAGTGAGAGAGAGCATGAGAGGGGAGAAGGTCAGAGGAAGAAGCGGACTCCCTGTGGAGCTGGGAACTCGATGCAGGACTTGACCCCAGGACTCTGGGATCACGACCTGAGCCAAAGGCAGTTGCTTAACCAACTGAGCCACCCAGGTGCCCGGTAATGTGTTATTTCTTGATGGAGTTGATAGTCACATGACTATACTGGCCTTGTGAGAATTCATTGAGTGGTTTACTTACTTTTTTTTTTTTACTTTTCTATATTATGTCAAACTTCAGTGAAAAGCTCTCTTAAAAATGATATTGGCCAATTATATCACCCCCAGGATGAAGAAAATATTCTGTTTTAACTGAAAATGAAGTTCCTTCTCATCTTAAGAGGCTGAAAAAATCGTATGCAACATTGCTATCAACTCAGTTATTTGAATAAACTGAGTAGAACAATGATCCAAGGAGGTTTGGGGGCTCTTTGCAAAAGCAGAGACATTCTTTTTACTTTTCCTTTGGAAGGCAGAAACACACACATGCACAAACACACAAACACACACACAAATGAGACCTGTGGCAGAGACTTGACAGCTGTTCACAACCATTTACCTATTCCTCCTGGGAACCCCTAGGCTACCCTTCCCAGGCTCCTTTGCAGGTTGGTGAAGCCATTTGACTAGATGCTGGCCAATGAAGTATCTGAAGGACGTAGAAGTGACAGATACAAATTCCAAGTCTGGCCCACAAACCTTCCCATGTGTAACCATTGACTATCTTTCCCTAGCTACTGGCTAATTAGAGAGTTCTCTGAGGCCCTAGAAGAGGGTGGGGTCATAGGACAGAAAGAAGCTGAGTTTCTGTGCCATCAAGTGGAGGAGAGCCATGTAGGAGAGTCTCCTGACCAGGAAAACCTTCGCTGGGCCACTGCACAAGCAAGAAATACAATTTATTGTGTAGTGAAATGTGCTGCTTAGTTGTTTCCACAGTTAACCTACCCTTAAAAATACAAGAGTGATTTTGAAATTCAGCAAATCCAATTCTCCAAATCACCCCTACCTTCTCAACCTTGAGCCATCCCCAGAACATTTTTTTTTTAAATCTGAGAGGCCAAAGTGGAGTCTTGCCTGTTACTTATTGAATCTTAATGCAGAGACCACTGTAACAGATACAATTCACCAGTCCCAGGTGAGTTAGGGCAAGAGACCAGAGGAAAAGACTCATTGCAACAAGATGTGATAGTTGGCAGCCCTGTTTTTCTTCTAACTGCTCTGTCTCCTTTGGTGACAGTGTTCAAAATGGCAGCATTCTCCACCCTTTCTACACAGGGGCTAACTGCTCCATACCACCAGGGGGCAGTGCTCGAATAGCCCGCGCACACAATGATAACTGAATCATCGTCAAAGGGAGAATTAGAGTCAATTTTTTAAAAAGATCTATTTATTTATTTGAGAGAGCAAGAGAGCTCCTGTGAGTGAGGAAGAGGGGGAGAGGATCCTGAAGCATGCTCCCTGATGACCTTGGAAGCCATCATGGGGTTGCATCCCAGGAACCTGAGATCATGACCTGAGTCAAAATTGAGAGGGGGATGCCCAGCCACCGAGGCCCTCAGGTGCCCCAGAGCATTTGGGGAGGGGGTCAGTATCTATGGAAAGCATCATGGAAAGGTCCCTGGGTGATGGAATGGGGGACAGTAAGAAAACATCTTTGAGAGGCACCCCTCCCACTTCTATCTCCCTTGCAAGTGTTCCGACTAGCTCTCTCTAATTTTCCCGCATGTATTAAAGTTGTCCAGACTACCAAATGACTTCACCATATGTGGCATTTAAGAATCAAAACAAACAGGGGGCTTGGATGGCTCAGTCATTAAGCATCTGCCTTTGGCTCAGGTCATGATCCCGGAGTCCTAGGATCGAGCCCCGCATGCGGTTCCCTACTCGGTAGGAGGCCTGCTTCTCCCTCTCTCACTCCCCCTGCTTGTGTTCCCTCTCTGTGTTTCTCTCTGTCAAATAAATAAATAAAAACTAAAAAAAAAAGAAAACAAAAAAAAAAAAGAAGAGAGAGACAGAGAGAGAGAGGCAATACAAGAAACAGACTTTTCACTGTACAGAATCAACAGATGGTTCCCAGAGGAGAGATGGGTGGGGGGATGGGTGACATAGGTGATGGGGTGAAAGAGGGCACTTGTGAAGAGCCCCGGTGTATGGAAGTATCAAATCACTATATTGTACATCTGAAATTAATACAATGCTGTATTGAAATTACAAATTTGATAAATAAAATTATAAGTAATTATTATGTATGATCCTCCATGAGAATTTGTCAAAACCGTGACTTTTTTTTGGAAAATATATATTAGAAGAAGAAAAGGAAGAAGAAAATTCTCCAGTTGAAAGATTGAACTGCATGTGGCAAGGAAAAATGTACTAAAGTACCTTCCACCAACACTTAAATGTGGAAAGCAGTTAGAAAACAAAGACACTGAATAAAAATAGAAATAAAATGAGAGGCACGTGAGGCGCAGAGCCCACTCTGGTCTCTGCCGGGCCTGGGGTCTGCCAGACTCTGTAAGGAAACAGCAGTTTCTCTGGTTTCTTATAAAAACCCAGGCTTGAGTTCCGCTTCTTGGAATGGAGAACTAGCTTTTCTCTAGACCCAGCTTCTAGCTGAAAATAACTAGGAAAAAAAGACAAGAAATATACATGTTCTAAACGGTTTGATGGCAATAAAGAGCAACACTGAATTTCCAGAAGCAAGATCTCAGAGAGAAGAAGAGCCTAGGAATCTGAGCCTGATTGATACATGGCGTTCTTTTTCCTCCTGAGGTATTAGCCAACGCAGGCTTTCTGGTTGAAAAGCTATCTGAGAGTGGCAGCTGAGAAGCTCAACAGAACTTTCGACAGCCTCCCCTCAGTTTGCAGGAGCTAGGGCTGGAGGTCTGCCAATCAGGAAAGGGTGTGAGGAGTCACACAGGTTTTCAGTTGGGGTCCCAAAGATTGAGAACCTAGAGTAAGAGAGTCTTACTGCAGATTTCCTAGAAGAGAGAGCCAGAGGCAAAAGCTTGCATGCGGACCCTTTACTAAGAAATGCACTAGCAGGGAGGCTGGAGTGAGGGAAAAAGGGAAGCGAGGCGGAGCGGAAGGAAACACATGTGCAGGGGAGGGCACTCAGCCCCACAGAACACGAGTGATCAAAGGCAGGGAAATTCAGATCCCGTAACAGACTAGAGCAGGAAGAGACCTAATGACCAAACACGAAGTGGTATCCTGGAACAGAAAACGTATGTTAGGGAAAAACTAATGAAATCCAAATAAGGTACTGAGTTTAGGGAGTAGTCATGTACCAGTGTTGGCTCTTTGGTCGTCAATACACTACAGTAGTATAAACCCTTTGTAATAAGGGAAAATGGGTGCAAGGTATGTGGAACTTTCTTCACTATCTTTGCAAATTTTGTCACTCTAAAACAAACCCAAAATTTTATTTAAAGAAAAAAAGAATAAACAGTAGTTTCTTTTTTCTGCTTTTTTTTTTGACAAGTAGATTAAACCAAATGAATTTTCGCTTTGAAAACACCCATAATAATGTCCTGTGGGATTGTAAATATGCATTTAATATTACTTGTAATTAAATCATGCACATGTTAAATATTAATACACATAAACACATAATTTTATTCTATTATATACATAATTAAAACATACAGCAATAGAAAAGGGAGGAGGAAGGAGATAAATGAAGTTAAGAAGTTCTAAAATCCTCATATTATACAGGAAATTGTAAAAATATTCATTTATATTAGATTTTAATAAATCAAAAATGCATATTGTAATCTCTAGATTCATCACTAACAGAATAGCTGTTAAATATGTAACTCAAAACTAACAGAGAAAAAATAGAATAATAAAAGTATATGATACGAAACAGCGTAAGAAAGGAACTGGAGAGGTGCCTAGGTGGTTCAGTCAGTTGAGCATCTGCCTTCCGCTCAGATCATGATCCCAGGGTTCTGAGATCGAACCCTGCATCGGGCTTCCTGCTCCACGGGAAGCCTGCTTCTCCCTCCCCCCTGCCTACTGCTCCCCCTTCTTGTGTTCTCTCTCGCTCGCTCTCTCTCAAATAAATAAACAAAATCTTTAAAAAAATTAAAAAGAAAAAGAGAAACGAAACATAAAAGAGGTGGGACAAATAGAAAATAAATAGTAAGTTGCAATGCTTAGCCCCAAATATCAGCTGTAGCGTTAAATATAAATGATGAAAACATTCCAATTAGATCTCTAAGAGCATACTTAGAAACAACAACATTAACCAAATGCCACTTTAAATATACACTTTTACTATAAGGATACATAATTATTAAAAATTAATAGGATTGGGGGGGCTGCCTGGCTCTGTCAGTGGAGTGTGTGTATCTTGGTCTTAGGGTCATGAGTTCAAGCCCCATCTTGGGTGTGGATCCTACTAAAAATTTAAAAAATAAAATAAAATAAAATCTGAAAATAAAAGTAATGGATGGAAGAGACATTCAATTCAAACAGTAATCAAAAGGCAGCTGGTGCTGCTAAATGGACTTTAAAACAATGCATTACTAGAGATAAAGAGGGATAATGTATATGAAAAGGATCAATCTACTGGCAATATGTAACAATTCCAAATTTGTAGGCACTTCACAACAGAGGCTCAAAATATAAAAAGCAAAACTTGAAAAAACTAAAAGGGAAAGAGACAAGTGTACAACTATAGTGGGAGGCACTAATATACTTCCCTTGGTAACAGAACAAGCAGGAAAAAATCAGTAAGGATTGAAGAGAGTGAAACTACACAATAAAACATGTTGACCTAACATACATAGACTACCTCCCAATGTGAGAGAACACATATACATTCAAGTGCGCATGACCACTGGCCCAAATTGAACACATATGGAGCCATAAGGCAAATTTCAAGAAATTTCAAAGAACAGAAATCATACAGAAGATAGTCTTTAGCCACAGTGGAATCAAGTTAGAAATCAGGAAAAGTAAAATTACTAGAAAAATACTTGAATGTAAGTGATATACTTCTAAATAAATCCTGGGTCAAAGAAGAACTCTCAATAGAGAGGAGAAACCCACTGAATAACATTGAAGACACAGCCCACTGTGTGCTGTGGAATGGAGAGCTTGCACCCCCTCCAAAATTCCTATGTTGAAGCACTACTCTCCAATGTGATGGCATTCAGAAGTGGGACCCTTCGGAGGTCATTAGGTTTAGTTGAGATGACACTGGTGGGATTCCCATGATGAGAATAATGTCCTTCTGAGAAGAAAAAGGGACCAGACTCCTCCTTCCCTCTGTCTCTACCATGTGAGGCTACAGCAAGAAGGTGGCTGTGTGCAGACCAGGAAAATGGTCCTCACCTAGCACCTTGATCTTGGAAATCCCAGCTTCCAGAGCTATAAACAGTAAACCACCCACATTTATGGAATTTTCTTATAGCCACTGGAGCTGGCTGAGACACTGTGGAATATGGTCAGCCTGGGCTTAGAGGGAAACCAATACCCCAGCCCCGGGAAGTTAGAATAATGACCTCAAGTTCAACTCAAAGAATTCCCTCTCCAGGTAGATAAAGTCATTTGTGGCAAGGCAATGCCCCTACTGAGAAAACTTAGAAACACCGACAACTTATAAAAATCATATATTCAAAAGCATCGGAGAACTACGGAGGCAATTGCAGGAAATAAGATTTCACTAAGGAGAGATCTCTCCCCAGACAACTGCAGGGTATACATTCCCTTCGAAAGATGTGTATATGGTCAATTCATTTTCAATAAAGGTGTCAAAACAAACCACATGAAATTTTCTCATTAACTGGCACCGGAACACCTGAAGTTCCAAATGAGGGAAAATGACTTCCCTGCTTCACACTATACATAGATTTAATTTGCCATGGATCGTAGACCTAAATGTAAAAGCTAAAACTATAAAGATATTAAGGAAAATATTCTCATGCTCTGGGGCCAAAGATTTCTTAGATAAAACTGGAAAGAAAGATGTACCCATAAAAGAGATCATTGATAAAATGGAATTTATGGAAAGTAAAAACATATGTTCATCAAAAGACTGTAAAGAAAGTAAGTGGGGAAGCCACAGACTGAAAGAAAATATTTGCAAGATATATAAGAAAGAGTTAGCATCCAGAATATATAAAATCACTTACAACTTAACACTTAAAAGAACAAACAATGCCATAAAAATAAGCAAAAGACTTGACAGACATTTCACAAAGGAAAATATTTGAATGGAAAGTAGCAATAATGTGGAGCAATCAAAATTCTTCCGTTGCTGGTAGGCACAAAAAAGGGTGCAACTATTTTGGGAAAACTCCACCAATTTCTTCACAAGTTAAATGTACTCTTATACTTTGACCCAACAATTCCAATTCGAGGTGTTTATTCAAGAGATATAAAAACATGTTTGTGAAACAACTTGTTAAAGAATGCTCATCACAACTTTACACACACACACACACACACACACACACACACACACACCCCAAACTAAACATCCATCCATAGGAGAATGAATACACAAGTCATGATATATTTATACAATGTAATGCTATTCAACAATAAAAATTCACGAAGTATTAGCCCACACGGCAAAATGTATTGATCCGCAGAACAAAAACAATCAAAAACAATGAAGCATGAAAGAGATACTGCATAATTCCTTTGTATGAAGTTCTAAAGCAGGCAAAACCAATCCAAGGTGAAAAACATCAAAACGTAGTGGCCTCTGGGGGTAGAGATTCACTGAGAAGGGACTCAAGGGAACTTTCTAAGGGGATAAAAATGTTGTGATTGTGATAAAGGAGACAATCAAATGAGGTACACATTTGTCACAATGACACAGCTAAAATACGTGCGCCTCCACATATGTACGTTTTAACTACCTTAAAATAAAAGAACTATTAAAATTATTATCATCATAATTTGTATTGGTCAGGCCACACCACATTGCCCATCTTTTAAGAAATTGGTTTTAACTGGGCATCTAAACTGACCAAAGCTTAAGTCAAACGCTATGAGTTACCAGATTCCATCAGAGCATAGTAGAGTATTTTTCCTAACTGTTGAAATTGCACCTGCTAACTTCCTTCCTCAGAAAACAATTGGATTAATCTACACCAGGAAGAAGCAGCTGAGAAAAAACAACCAATTTCACCAACAGAAAACCCGTTTTGCTTGTCAAAACACTTGCTTTTCTACATATCCGGATACTCAGTTTTGGAGGTTTGTATTCTTCCGTGTTTGATTTTGTACAAGAGATTCTGAAGTTCCAGGTTCCCTTTGTTCCCATTTCCAACCAATCTAGACAAAACAGCCTTTGGTTTGCACAGTCCATCTTCTGAGAAACATTGACAAGTCAAGCTGTCAGGCTCGTGCTATTCATGACTTATGAAAGTTTTCCTTCAATATTGTTTTCTCTGTAGCCACACAATCTATATCTATATCTACATCTACATCTATATATTTGATGAGGGAGGGGCAGAGGGCGAGGGACAAGCAGACTCCATGCTTGATCTCACAACCCTGAGATCCTGACCTGAGACTAAATCAAGAGCTAGGTGCTTAACTGACTGTGCCACCCAGGGGCTCCTCTTTTCTTATTTTTAAAGAAAAAACATTAAAGGCCATTGTGCAAAATTCCTCATTAAAAAAAAATCAACATCCTCATCATGACCGTCAAGGTGAGGTATGGTTGGGAGATGACCCAAGAATGGCCAAATTTGTAATTGTCCACAGGAATTTGTTACACTCTCCTCCTTACTTTGTAAATGTTTGAATTTTTCCATAATGGCATTTCTTGTTAATGAAGGTGTAATAAAGAAGTTTTGAGACTCCTTTAAATTAGAAAAAGTAGAGAAGTAGTTGCCAGTTCGTTCTTCTTTTCAGGAAAAATAAAAACGATCCACATGGTAACACAGATATGCAGGGGAGAACGACGAGCACCAGGAAGGAAGGGTAAATACGTGGGTGAATGTCAATAGGACTGTACAAAGTAATCCTAGAAATGTAGTGGAGTTTAAAATATATGTAGGAGATTTATGAGAATAATGAAAATTTGAGAGGGCTAAAATATTCCAGGTAAAAATAGTCCAGGGTTGTGTTATAATTGAGAAGACAGAAAAAAATGATTTCTTGGTAAAATGTCAAGGACACATCTTGTAGTATGTGTGGCAATTTGTTGTAACAGTAATCAGAAACTAATATAGTATCTACGGAGGATGTTTGGCAAAACCATTTTTTTTTAAAGATTTTATTTATATATTTGACAGAGAAAAACACCGTGAGAGAGGGAACACAGGCAGGGGGAGTGGGAGAGGGAGAAGTAGACTCCTCACTGAGCAGGGAACCCGACACAGGGCTCAATCCCAGGAGCCTGGAATCATGACCTGAGCTGAAGACAAATGCTTAACGACTGAGCAACTCTGGCGCCCCGCCAAAACCAAGCTTTATTATCATAGTGGCAAAATGTTGATTTTCCAATTCCAGTCTTTCCTTGACATTTACTTGTTGTTTTAGTATTCTATTAAAGCAAGAGAACTTCTTTTCCTCACCTTTATAAATACATATTTTTAAACATGCATATTATATATAAGTATATGCACATAGGTATATATATGTATGAGATTTTTTATTCTGAGTATGAACTCACGAATTGCTCACATTGTCCCAGATGTGGCTCATGGGTGCTCTTCAAACTGGCTGTTTTGCTCTTGTGACTTGACCCCTTCATGTGTGTGTTGTGGTGTGTGTGTGTGTGTGTGTGTGTGTGTGTGTGTGTGTACGTCTCTTACTTTCTGGCTTAATAAGATATTTCAACCTCATCTTGTACACCTTCTGTTGTAGCCTTGGAGTCAGCCATTTCTCCAAGAAGTCCTGGGTTCTTTTAGTAGGAAGTAGTATTAGAAGCCAAGATATGAGTCCTAGATGTGCTTATTGCTATAAGGGAGGTCTTTGCTTCTTGGCCCTTTCAACAGACAGAGCTAGGAAACAAATGTATGTATATACACATACGCACACACATATATACATGTGTGTACATATGCAAATATGTACACATACATATTTATGTATATTTTAGTTTATTTTTTAATTTTAAAAAATATTTTATTTATTTATCCCAGAAAAAAAGGGAGTGTAGGGGGAGGAGCAGAGGGAGAGAAACGAGGAAACTGCACTGAGGGAGGAGCCTGAGATAGGGTCCATCTCACGACCCTGAGATCATGACCTGAGCCGAAACTAAGAGTCAGACGCTAAACGGACCAAGGCACCCAGGTGCCAAATATTTTTGTATATTTTATTTGTTTATTTATTTGTTTGTTTATTTATTTATTTATTTATTTATTTTAAAAAATATTTTATTTGTTTATTTGACAAAGAGAAACACAGCCAGAGAGGGAACACAAGCGAGGGAGTGAGGGAGGGAGAAACAGGTTTCCCGTCGAGCAGGGAGCCCAATGAGGGGCTCGATATCAGGACCCCAGGATCATGACCCGAGCCGAAGGCAGATGCTTAACAACTGAGCCACCCAAGAACCTCTATTTATGTATATTTTAGAAGTACGTTCACACCAACACCTCCAATCCCAATTCATTATCACAGGGCTCCTTCTTGCCTTCCTTCATTCCATATTTTTTAAAGATTCGTTTATTTATTTTAGAGAGAGGGAGAGAGGCAGAAGGAGAGAATCCCAAGCAGACTCCCTGCTGAGCATGGAGCCCAACACAGAACTTCATCCCACGACCCCAAGACCATGACCCAACTCAAAGCATGAGTTGTTCACTTGCGTCCAGAGCCACCCAGACGCCCCTCCTCCATTCCACATTTATATATCCCTTCTTCCCTAGTGAGAACCCTGACTCCCAATAACAACATATTTAGTCACTTGCTAAAACCGTAATCAATCTAGAGTTGTCTTAGAGTTGATTTTTCCATGTCACTACAAAAAACAAAGTCAGTACAAATGGTTCAGGTTTTGTTTGTAATCCTTCCCTGATGTCCTTTCTCACCACTGACTGAAAGTATCAAATACTGTGTTCCTAAATAAAGTGGATTACTGCCTTCTCATTGCCCTCAGGAGGACTATGACATTCACTTGAGATATGCTCGGGTTCATTGGTCTTAGTTTGATTTCAGTTCTAGAAATTGTCTCCCTGTCCATTAGTACAGATGCAAAGTAGTTTTTTTTAAGATTTTATTTTATTTATTTGACAGAGAGAAAGACAGCGAGAGAGGGAACACGAACAGGGGGAACAGAAGAGGGAGAAGCAGACTCCCCACTGAGCCTGGAGCCAGATGCAGGGCTCGATCCCAGGACCCTGGGATCAGGACTTGAGTGAAAGGCAGTCACTTAATAACTTAGCCACCCAGGTGCTCTGCAAGGCTAGTTTTTGAGTATGTAGAGCACGAACCTGCTTCTGAAAACCACAAGTGTGCAAAACAATATACTCGGAGAAATAGCTCAGTGTCCTTTTCTTTCTGTCCCTCACCCTTCATAAGCAACTATCTTCAGTGTTTTCTGGTTTATCCCTCACCCCCCGCCCCACCATGTTGCCCTCTGTAGAGAGAACACATATGTGTCTTCTTTTCCCTACATTCTTACACAAAACATATTATCCTGTATATGCTCACTCTCTGTGATTTTCACTTAATGATATCTCCTGGAAATGATCTGTAATCAGCATAAAGATCTTCGTCACTCTTTTTTGCAGTGTGTAGCACTCACTGTGTGTACGCATCATAGCATATTCAACCAATCTCCTACACCTGGATATGTAAGTACTTGCAATATAGTCCCATGAAGCAATGAATAACCCTGTGGGTTTGTATTTTCCCACCACTGTGGTGCATTTTCAGGGTAAAATCTACAAGTAGAATTGCTTGGTATGGGTAAATGCAGAAATAGGTTTATCAAATACTCTGGAAGTCCCCTCCACAGAGCTGTAGCATTTTGTATTCCTAGCAGTAATGTATGAGAGCCTGTTTCCTATCGCTCTGCTAACTGAGCCCAGTCTCCAGCTTTTGAGCTTCGGCCGGTCTGATAAATAGATATGGTATCTCAGTATAGTTTTATTAGCACTTTCCTTGTGAGTGGAGTTGAACATCTTTTCAAATTATAAACATTATTTTTATATCTTTTTGTTAATTGTTCACATCTTTTGGGCACTTTTTTAATAGTTTTAATTTTCCCCCACAGTTTTCACAATATGTATATATATGTTATATATAATATATTATATATATTATATGTGTGTGTGTGTGTGTGTGTGTGTGTGTGTGTGTGTGTCTATGATTGCTATAGGGGGTGTCTGGGTGGCTCAGTCATTAAGCATCTGCCTTTGGCTCAGGTCATGATCCCAGGGTCCTGGGATCAAGCTCCACATCAGGCTCCCTGCTTGGCAGGAAGCCTGCTTCTCCCTCTCCCACTTCCCCTGCTTGTGTTCCCTCTCTCACTTTGTCTCTCTCTGTCAAATAAATGAAATCTTTTAAAATATGTTTAGTTTATATGACTGCTATGGACTGAATTATGTCCACCCACAGTTCATGTCAAAGCCCTAATCCTCAATGTTACTGTATTTGGGGATAGGGCCTCTAGTAGATAATGGAAATTAAATAAGATCAGAAGGATGGGGCCCTAAACCAGTAGGAGACACCAGAGTGTACCCCCAACCTCCACCCGCACCCCAGCCCTCACCTGCACTCCCAGCGCCGGCACACAGAGGAAAGGTCATTTGGGGGAAATGGCTTTGCTTCGGAAGAGAAACTGAATGGAACCAGAACCTTGACCTTGGATTTGACAGCCTCTGAGCTCAGAGAAAATTCTATTTTTTAAGCCACCAGTCGATGGTATTTCTTATGGTAGCCCAAGCAGATTAAGGTAGGGACACTACTTTTTATCCGTGTTAAGTTTTTCCAATATTTTCTTCCAGCGTGTCATTTGTCTTTTGACTTTCTTTATGTTGGATTTTTTTCCGTGTAGAAGTTTTATTTTATTTTTTATGTAGCAAGGGAGGAGGAGTATAACAACCTTTCAAAGAATTGTGCATATTGTTCTCAGATTCTATACAGAAACTTGACAAGTGATAGATTCTTAAAGTTGCATAGATTATTAAAACATATCAATGAACTTTTCATACTCTGTAACATTGTGCTTTGAGTGGATTTTCTTCTTAACATACTCATGATGCTATAGTATCATACATTAGTCATTTGGAAAATACTAGTTCACTAAGTTGTAGTATTGTATATCAGATATATAAGACCTTTCCAAATGTTGGCATATTTTATTATACAACATCAAAAAAATATTTGTTAATACCATCACCAATCTCATCAGAACATTTTTAAATATTGGGAAGCTGTCAAATCATGGTGGTGGATATAAAATGTTTAAATCTACTTCATTTGGGACATTTTTAAATAAGTGAAACCAGCTCGCTCTGTGCGTGCGTGTGTGTGTGTGTGTGTTGAAGAACCCCATGACCGTTAGCACTTTGGGGCCACTGCCTTGATGCATCCCGAAGTGCCAACAGTGACTCATCAGTGCTTTTTTATCATAAGGGCAAAGGTCATCATGGTGGAAAAGGCAAGTAAAGCCTTAGCATTAATTTTTTAAAGGATTTTATTATTTATTTGAGAGAGAGAGAAGGATAGAGGGCCAGAGGGAGAGGGAGAAGCAGGCTCCCTGCTGAGCAGGGCACTCAACGCGGGGCTCGATCCCAGGGCCCTGGGATCATGACCTGAACAGAAGGCAGACACTTAACTGACTGAGCCACTGAGGCACCCCAAGACCTTAGTGTTATTGTGAAAGTACTTGTGACATGCAGATGCTGTTGAAGTGTCTCAGGAACCCTTTAGTTGTCCATGGGCCACACACCAGTGCTCTCCAGGTTGTCTAAATTCTTCACATTGTGTTTTCAATTCAGCATTAAGTTCACAGAAACGATATTAAATCTAGAGCCCCGAAAGAAGGAATACAGCCCTTCTTCCTTGTGATGTGCACCCTAGGATGGTTTTCCTCAGCCTCTTTGTACTCCTCTTGGAGAAGGGCATTAAATGCTTAAAAAAATGAGATCGGGTGTGGGTTGTTGGAAACAAGGGAAAGTGTCAGATGTGGCCGCCAACTGCAGATCAAAGAGAGAACTTATCTCTGAAGTAATCAAGCAAGGAAGAAAGGCTCCAGCCAGCAGAGATGACAAATACACCTGTTTGATGGAAAAGTGTCCCTTTGTGGGGACAGACGATGGTGGGGGAGAGGTTTATCAGAGGTTTTCTTTCCTGGGATGCCGCCACACCCAACTCCCTGGAGCGCACACCCACTGTTCTTAGTGTGATACGTGCTAATCAAAAGTTTAGGAATGAATGGAGACTCATTGGCAGCCCTTCCACAAACAAGATCAAGCTAAAACAAGGGAAAGAGTGACCCCCACAGATCATCAGAGGTCTTGGAGAACATTCAGGGTAGGGCAAAGAGGTATTGGGCAGTGCAGGAATGTTCAAGCCTGCCCACTGGAACACCCTGTCCTGCCTTCTCTGGAGGGCCATTTGGCGACCCATATTAAAGCTTCAAGCTGTGACTTTCTGGATGGAGCAGTTCCACTTGTGAGAACTTATCCCCAACAGTCAGATGCGCACAACGATATATCTCTAAGGGGATATTCATTGTGTCTTTGTAATAGAGTTAGAAACAGCCTGAAAAGAAAAATAAAAACAAAAACAAAAAACAGTAAGGAAAACAGTAAGTAAACAGTTGATGGAACAGCCCAGGATGTTTGGAACAGTGATTCACAAAATGGGGTCTGCAAGGCCCCAAAGGTCACTGACACCCTTTCCAGGGGTTCCACAAAGTCAAAGCTTCTCATGATAATACTAAGACATTATTTAGACATTCCACAGTCTTGCTCTTTGCACCAGTGATACAAACACAATGGTGGGTAGAACTGTGACTTAGAGATCAGCCAGGGTGCCAAATGACACTGATAATCATTTCGTTCTGTATTGTCAAGCACTTGCAGGAAAAAAAAAAATATTCCACTTAAGGATGTCCTTGATGAAGCAATAAAAAGTATTAATTGAATCTTGATCCTTTAGAACACATTTCTAAACATTCTAGGTGACCAAAGGAGAAGCATGGATAGAGCACTTTGTTCATACTTTAATGGGCCTGTAAGCACTTTTGCCTTTGTGGCTCCTTTCCTCTGTATCAATGATATAAAAATTACATTTTATGACCACATTGCTATAAAGATAGATAAATTAATATTATTAATTAAAATGTTTTTTTCTTCTATCTAAAAGAATTAACTTGCATTTTCTTTTTCTGATTTTAAAGGAAAACCTTCTGTGGATCCATAAATTCCTGTGAGCCTCATCAATGTTCCTGTTGGAGAGGTTGGGCCTGACTGACACACTATGTTTGTTCAGACCCCGTTAGGGGCAGGGCTGAATTCTCCGTAAGGCACAATTTTAATATCTGGGGTTAATATATTTGTCTTTATATTCATGCAGGTTTTTAGTTCATTTTTTTGGTTTTGTTTTTGTTTTGTTTTGTATTTTTAACAGAAGAAGGGCCCAGTGAATGCAAAATTCAGCTCATAGAGATCATAATTCAGTCTTGGATATGTGGAGGGCATTTTCTTGAAAATGCACGAAATGAACCTGTCATTTCAAGGAAAGTAGTTAACATTACATTGCCAGTGATAAATTTGAACTTTCAAGCGAAAATGACAGTTTTGGGATACCTGTATTTTGTTGCTATAAGCTATAAGTTATTTATAACTTAATCATACCTTAGAGTCTTTTGATGGTATCAGTACTGATGTTAAGGAATGCGATTTCCTGATATTGTACAATGAAAAGTGTTCATTTGGAAGATAAGAAAAGCTATAGAACTCCATTAAAACAATTCCAAATGACCAATGTATGATTTTACCAAATCATGCTAAAACATCCATTGAAGATATAAGACATACTAATAGACTTTTATGTTACCATTACCAATTTCAGATTCTGCATTGCAATTAACATTTAAGAAACTACTACTTCTTGAATTTCGGTGTAATATCAAAGAATAATCTGCAAAAGAATCCAAGGAGGCTATTAAAATCCTCTGCTTTTCCCCCAAATACATACCTGTGTATGGCTGGATTTTTTTTTTTAAGAATACTTCAAGACAGGTAGCAGCTGATTGAATATAGGGACTATCAGAATCTAGCTATTGTCTATTACATTAAACATTAAAGAAATGTGCAAAATTGCAAAACAATGCTACTCGTATTTTTTGTTTAGAGAACATATTAGTTTTTCATACAAACACATTATATAATTTTTATATTTAAAAATGAATAAATTAATAAATATTTAATATTTTCTGTTTTAATTTCTAATAAAACAAATTTTGATAGATACAATCTTCATAAACAAAAGCTCTTCAAAGTCCTCACTAATATTTAAGAGGATATAAGGGTTTTAAATCCAGATAGTTTGAGAACTGCTATAGTAGAATAACTACCTGGTAAAACGTTCAAAAAAGACCAGTAAGCTTGAAAAACCAGTGACAAGCAGTAAATGCAGTAGAAACCCAAATATATTTAATATTAAGTAGTTATGGATACAAGAGCTTGAAAAAGAGTGGTGGTTCTTTCTCAGTGGCTTACTAAGGAGATTTTTATATTTTGCGCATTTTTATTTTCCAAGTTCCACATTGTAGACATGCATTTATTTTGCAAATGGAGGGGGGAAAGCTGATGAAACCTCCCCTGAGCCAGATTAGGTGAGGGGACAGGTCACCGAGGAGGTGAAAGAACAAGGCATACAAAATAAGGAGGAGAGAAGAGAGAGAAAAGGTAGAGCCTTCTGGAGAGAGGAGGAGAGGGGGCCTCTGCCTGAACAGCTGAGGGGGACAATACTGTTAGTGAGTTCTATGAAAACGGTTCACTGTAGAGTGGTATTGGGGGTGGGATGGCTGAGATCATCTCTTTGGGGGGCAGTATAGACTCTAACTCATGGACGGTGGTGTGGGACTGAGTGGGGACAAAAAGATCCACTCTGCATTGGGGAATGTGGAAGCCTGGATGAATACAGGGAGGAAACCAGCACCCCAGAAGGGATCCTTCAAGCCTGAGTCACAAAAACTCAGGTCCTGGATGAAGCTGGCTTTGAACCCCACTGCCCACCCTCTCTGTGATCTCAAGCAGATTTCTTGGCCCCTGGAATCTGTAGTGTCCTTATCTGTAAAATGGGAATAGAAATGTATGGGAAAGAGCCTGCCTGTGATGAGGGTGAAATTATGGGATATATGTGCTCTTCACTAAGAACCAATGCTGGAGTGGATGTGAATGAGTTACGTCTTAGCCTCCTGAGGTTGCAGACTGGGATCTGTTGGATGGTCATACTCTGTGTCTGCCCTTGGCCATCACTGTGGACCTGGGGAAGAAAAATCCCCAAGTCTGTCTGCTGCCAGGACACCAGCAGGATATAGGAGCCTCCCTCTCTCCACACAGGCCTGGCCTTCTCTTCAAACCCAGTGTTGTCTCTTGCTAAGGTTTGCAGGAGTACCTCCTACATTTTGGACCAGGGTCTGGATAGTGTGGCAACCACCTAGAAGGTTTCTGTCTCTGGGAAGGAGTCTTGCATGGGCCTGGCACAAAGCAGTTGCTCAGCGAGTGTTTGTTGATTGAATAAATAAAGTCTGGCATACTTCTGACTTCCTGTGGCCCACAGGAACCTCACCTGTTGGCTGACCCCTGCCAAACTGAGGGGCCTGCCCAAGGACCTAAAGAAGGACAAAGCAACAAGGCAGCCGGTCTCTGCACCTTCCCTGACACCGCTCTGTAGCTTCCCTGAGGGGGTCTCACACATTCTTAATGCTTTCACTGGGGACCCAAAGAATCATCATTTCTCCAGTTTCACCTCCTATTACTCTCCCCTTCACTCATTTCACTCCAACCTCACACTCATTTTTCCTTTCTTTCTTTTTTAATTGAGACATGGGGCACCTAGGTGGCTTAGTCAATTGTCTGACTCTTGATTTCAGCTCACACCATGATTTCAGGGTTGAAAAATGAAAAAAAAGTTTTCAAAGCAGGGTCCAGTACAAGCCATTCATATATTCATTAATTTAGTTAAGTACTGAGGTCATACTTTGTGCCACATACCAACGTGGGTGATGAAGATTAAGGAGTGAACAAAACAGGCAAAAATCTCTGACCTCTGGGAGTTTGAAATCCAGTAGGGAAACAAAGACAAGAGACTAAAGAATTGACATGTCCGATAGTATAAATGCTGTGGAGAAAAATAAGGCAGGGAAGCTGGAGAGTGTAAGATGGGGTAGTGTTTCAAATTTTAGAGATGGCCTTCTGGAGAAGGTGACATTTAAGCAAAGACCTGAAGGAGCAAGCCATGCTGATGGGGGAGGGGGAAATGTTCCAAGGTGAAGAAGAGGAAGTGCAAAGGCCCTGAGGCAGAAGTGTCTGAGGTGGTCAAGGACTAGTGTGTTCTTACTACAAAAAGAAATAATTATGGGATGTAATAGAAGTGGTCATCATATTGCTACATATAAATGTATCTGGCCAACCTATTCCTTAAATTTACACAGTGTTATATGTCAGTTTATATCTCAATTTTCATTTATTTATTTTTTTAAGAGAGAGCAAGGGAGCCTGGGGCGGGGGGGGGGGGGGGGGGGG
>PITA01000694.1:0-78898 GCA_004023965.1 Spilogale gracilis | reverse complement strand
ATCTGGGAGCGGTTTTGGATTAATTCTCTAACGTCTTCCCATCACATCCAGCAAGGTACACTAAACGTCACAATTCTTCCCGGCGGGGTGTGTATTATTATTTAAATGTAGCCCACAGCTGGATGCTGAGGTGGCTTCCCCCATCGCATTTTGCCCAAGAAAGGGAAGGAAGTAGAGAGAAGGCCCTATTTCAGTACCCTGGATGGGGCACTAACGCCTTTGGGTAAGAAATCAATTTAGGAATATATAGATGGGCTTTGTAGTGGTTCCTTCTCTTTCTGCTTGTGTGCAGTTAAAAAAAGGAAGTGCGTGTGATAATCACTTTTGATGTTAGTAAATCCCAACTTGGGTCGTATAGTGAAGGCTGGGTGAATCAAAGTAGCTAACCGCTTCCACAGACAAAGCAGGTCCAGACTTCGAGGTCACTATAAAGAAGTCCAAGGGAGCAGAAAAAGGCTTGACCGGGGCTTGCACCAAAAGACAGCGGCAAGTTCTGACGTGCGCTGGAGGTTTGCATTGCTTGCTGGTAACAGCAATTATGCCTCCCCCTCCCCGGATTAACCAGAAAGCTTCTAGGGTTGGGTCAGCTACAGTCCCGTGCTCAGGCACACAGTAGGTGCTCAATAAGTGTCTCTGGAGACACCGGGGCTGGGAGGCGCGCCGCAGAAGCGCCTCTGGCAGGGACCAGAGCCCTTCCGAGCACGGAGCTTGGGGCGCGCCCGAGCTCGGGCCCGACCCTGCGTCCGGCATCCAGCCTCAAGGCGCAGTGTCGGCGGGCAGGGCCTCCCGGCTGCCGGCACACACACCGACCGACGTCGCGGCGGCGGAGCGCGGAGGCCGCGGCGCGCGCAGCCGCGGAGCCGGGGTCAAGGCCGGGGCGCCCGGGTGGCGCGGGAGGGGTGGCCGGACGCGAGGGGACGGCATGGGATGTGACGAGCGGCGCGCTGTGCATTGTGGGAATCCCGGGGCCGCGGCGACTGGTTCCAGTTCACTCGGCAGCGGAGCCGGGCGGAGGGGGCGAGCGTGCGGCGCGCGGGCGGGAAGCGAAGAGGCGGGCGGGCCAGCGACGAGCGCGGAGAGAAAAGGCGCGAGCGGCCGAGAGGGCACGGGCCGGACACCTAGCTGCTGCCGCCGCCGCCGCCGCCGAGCCGCCCGTAAGTGCCGCGCGGGCCCCCTCGCCGCGCGCCCGGTCCCCCGCCGCCCGGTCCCGTCGCCGCGCTCTTCCGGCCGCGGGGGCCCGGGAGCCGCCGGGCCTGACGCGCACGGACGGCGCTCGGCGGGCTCGAGTCGCCGCGCTCCGCGTGGCTCACGCGGGGCCTCGCGCGCGCACGGCGCCCTCCCAGGCCCGGCAGGGCCGCGCTGGATTCTCTTTGGTTTTGTTCAAACAGCAAACCCGGAAGCCAACTTCTCTCCTAACCGCGTCCTCCTGCCCGTGTCTTGGCGCTTTTGTGGGAAGGCGACAGTGCTGGCCTCTCTCCCGGCGACCCTTCCTGGGGCGGGTGGGCGAGCTGAGCCAGAGGCCCGGGGAGGCCCCGCTGCGCTGGCCGGCCAGCCTGGGCCTGGGCGACCCGGAGCTGCGGTGCACGGAGTTGTACTTGGTGAGGCCCCCGCCGGCTCGCGAATTGCCGGCTCCGGGCACAATAAGTCGGGCCCGAGAGCCAGGTGGCGGTGGTGCAGGCGTCTGGCTCGGTCTCTGCGGAGAGGGGAGGGTTGGCGGCTGGGGGATACTTTTGGGATCGGAGCCAGGCAGGGCCCAGGAAGGGGTTGTCCAGGGAGTGGCTGGAGAGGGGACGCGGGAACCCCCCGCTGCCCTCGTTCGTCTTCTGATCCGCCTTTTGTTTGCTTTGTGGCTGGGAGTTTTTTTTTAAAAGGTAACTCCGGAAGGCTATAGGCTCCCAGGGTGGAGAAGGCCGGGAGGGAAGGGACTCACTGGGGGTGGGGAGGACTGGGGAGGTGAGCGCGCTGGTTGCTGCTGGCGGTGTCACCTGACAACAGGTGTGCGGAGTGGCGTGCCGGCCTCTGCTCCTGCTGGGACCACAGATTACTCAGGGGTCTGGTCAGTAGATTGGAAGGTTCTTTTAGAAAAGATGTTACGGAAAATACTGCTGAGTTTGAAAGCAAGAAATGTCTGTACAAACAGCTAAGGCAAACTTTGGATTCAGCAATTATAATTACCATGAAATCCTTGCAAGATTTTAATGATCCAATAAACAGCATGTAAAAATAGACAATTAGAGGAGCCTTCCTGCTAGCTTCTCTTTTTCTTCCACCTTTGTGGTTTGAGGTTTTACCGTTAAAGAGAGGGCAAAGTACCTTGTCCCAGGCTTCCTGCTCAGCGGACTGGGGGAATTTCAAACAGCTTTAGGTTCCAGTGGGAGACTCTAGTTGTAAGTTAGGCGCGATTCATATACTGCAGGCCACCTTTAGTGTACCCCTCTGCCTTCAGAGGAGTTACTCGTTCTGCAATGGCCACCTCATCCCTGCAACTGGAATTTATACCCCTTGTACACAACTGACTAAAGTTGGGCAGCATCATCCCAGTCTTGCACACGAGCCTCTCCAGTGGGGATAAATATGTTTTAAAATCTTGGTTTTTTTCCTCAAAACAAAAACAAAAACAAAAACAAAACCCAAACCAGAAAATCCACGAGTCTTTAAGTTTTAGGAGGAGAGCAAGAGTTCTGCATTCTGTTACTTTGTTTTAGCCTGTGGCAGTTGTTCATGCTGGTCCCAAGATGAAGGCATTAAGAAGGAGGGAAGAGTTTAATTGAAAATTATTTGAGGTAGGGCTTCAGTGAGAAGTGGTCTGGAATATCACTTGTGACACTCTAACACACAGCCCCAAGTTACTGATGTGGTCTGTACCAAAGGGGCCAGGGGCAGGGGGTGGGACATCTCCATCTGCCATTTCTTCTGGTCCCAGTGAGAACTCCAAGACCCCTTATTCTTTTCCGTAGAGAGGCTTGGAGTACATGTATTCAGGGACCTGCCTCTAATACCTTTAGACCTAATGCTGCCCCTTGTCATTTAAAGGTGATTTATTGAAATAAACCAAAGTGCAAACTCCAAGCTGGCAAAACACAGTAAGAACCTGTATCTGCTACTGATGAGAATTACAGCAGCTTCTACTATTTGTTGGATTGTGCCTTTGGATTTGTGTTAGGTTTTCCAGAGCTCCATTCTTGGCACATGTCCGGGGAAGGAGCAGGGGTAAAGGGGGCCCACACCAGTCATGTGGGTCCTTCCCCACATTCTACAGTTTTAGAAGTACATTGGGGGCCATCCCAGCTCTTATGAGTGAGCCCATGTGGGTTCTGAAGAGTCGTATAGCTTGTTTGCTTGGATCAAGCCTGCCAGATTCATGTTTTCTAGTCTTCCAGTAAATAATTCCCGAGAATCAACTCTGAGTCAGGCACTGGAGACAGGAGCATGATCAAGAAATGCCCAGTCCTCATCCTTGGGAAGATGATGCAAGGAAAAGACAGGCAAGTGACTGTTGCAAGGTTGGTGCAGAAGGCCACAGTAGCTTCCATGGTAGTCCCCAGAACAGTGACATAAACAAGCCCTTCCTGGTTACAGAAAGACGAAGTAGGAGTTGACTGGGCAAAGTGGGCAGATGTGGACAAGTGTTTGAGGCTTGGGGAACCCCATGTGTTGGTTGAGTCTTAGAACAGTGAGAATAGAGGTCATATGGGGGAACTGCTGGAGGATCAGGACGGCTGAATCCTAGAGGGAGTCAGGTGAAGTTAGAAGAAGCCATTGAAGGCTCTGAGCAGGAGAGAAATGTGGCCAGATGTTCTTTATTCTTATTGGGAATACTTCATCCATTCAGCAAAAGTTGAATGGCTTCTAGAAGCCAAGCCCAACCAACCAGGGTCCTCCTCTAGCGAAGTTCACATTTAAACTTTTCCTTTGATAGCCTTCTATTGAAATGGCTCTCTTAAAGTTTGTCACAAGCTTTAAAAGAGAGAGGAGATGTGAAGGAAATTTTCCTCTTTGAAGGAGGAAGATAGTGCCTTGTTACTGAAATGTGGTGCCGATTCCTTTAGTGCAGATTACAAATTTGGGGGTTTACAGAGGTGAAATTTTATTCCCAGACTAGCCTCCTGGAAACTCTTTCCTGAATAATACTTGTGCTTGGCTTCTGTTTTTTTTCCCCCCACCACAAAAACCTAACACATAAGGAAGATAGTGTGCTGGAACAAGATTTGCGGTTTAGGATTTATTTATTATCTCAATTTGTCCTTCTCTCCTTGTTTGTCATCCCTTGGTTCACTAAGGGTAGACTCTAAGCTTTTTAATCATCTGGCTCACTCTATGGTGTAGTGTCTTGTGAATGGAGAGAGGTGTTTTTCCTGATTGGCCAGAGTATCAGGACAAGTCTCTCTTCTCAGCCAATCAGAGGTCTGTTTCTGAAGCCCAGCTCTGTGAGTGATAGTTTTGTAGTAGATCCTCATGCCTCTGGGGACGTGACAGCAGTGACACTGTTAATCATCTGGTATGATAGGAGTAAATGGAAGAGAATGCCGTCAACAGGATTAGTGTCCTGTGCTTCACAATTAAGGGTCTCAGGTTTGCCGTCAGGATTGGAGTTGATGGGAAGGTGACAAATGCATGTGGACATGTGGGCATTTAGCCAGTTGCAGGTAGAGTGGTGCGGTCCTCCCTCAGGAGCAGTGACTTAAACCACTGATCACTCAGATTACCCCCTCCCTGGGTGCTGGAAATAGGGCCCTCTGACTAGCAGCTCCCCAGCGTTCTGGTCAGTATTTCATTAGGGATCGATATGCACGAATCCATTGCTTAGGTAATAAAAGACTTCACAACCACCACTTGTAGTGCCCTAATTAAGAGTTTAATATGCTTTAGCCTTAGCAGAGGTCAGTCACTTACAGATGTGAGGAAGGTAAATATTTCCTCCTGGTATCTTTCATCTTTTACTGAGCCAGTCTTGTGGCAAAAGAGAGGCGGCTGGAGCCATAGAATTATCCTGGAGTGGGAAGGCCTCTTCGTGGCTCCCACCTTAGCTGTCGGGATGGTTGCGTTATTCTGTCCTGGGAATCTCTAAGGTGGCTCACAAGCTCCCTGAATTTTGAGGGTCTGAGTTCCCACAGGGGTTGGTCAGGTCCACAAAAGGTCTCACTGAAGGTCCCTGACTGGTGTCCCACTCGTCACATCTCTGAGTCCTGTGGCCTGTAGCCTTTGGAAATTCTGCCCTCATCTTTGTCAAGAAAACCCCATCCACTGTAAATGCCAGCTAATCAGTCACCATCCAGCCGCCCTTTGAGGACCTACCAGGGAACAGGCAGGGTGTTGGGGACCTGGAGGTGCACTGGTGAGCAGAGCCGACTGCTGCATCCCATCAGGACACACAAGGAAATTGGCAGTGATGAGACAATGTAGCAACTGCTAGGTAGAGGAGGTTGGTTTCAGAATATTTATATAAATTGGATCTAGAGTAGCAATCAGGTTAGAAGAAAGGGCTGGAAACTGCACTTCCAGAGCACTTTATTTTTATTTATGAAGATTTTATTTGTTTATTTGAGAGAGAAAGCATGAGCGGCATAGAGAAGAAGAAGGAGAGGGAGAAGCGGGCTCAGCAGGGGAGGCTGACTCGGGACTCGATCCCGGGGTCCTGAGATGATGACCTGAGTCAAAGGCAGACTCATGCCCACCCAGGCTCTCCTGCAGCACACTTTCTATAAGATTGAGAAAAGTAACTGAATATATTAAAGAATGGTGGCGGGCTAAGGAACTTTATAGGGGATTTGTAATTGAGTTCAGGGGAATGTCCACAGAGGAAACAGGAGCACTTTGGCCTGGTGGAGCCCTTGTTAGAAACAGGGAGAGAGGGGCTGGAGTTTAGTGGGGCTTTGTGTGCAAGGCTGGAGTGTGGGCATAGGGCTGCCCCAAACTAGACTTGTGACTGGAGGGCACAAGGCATAGCCGCAGCAGGAACACCAAGGAGGGAGCCATGTGAAGGGTCTGTGTCACCCGACCACTGGGTAAGCTTGCCCCAGACAGAGGGATGGAGAAGGTGTTATAGACTGAGATCATGGCATGTGCCAAAGAGTGAAGATAGGAATGAAGGTAGTTCACAACTCAGCGAGGAGCCTGTTAGGGTGCCCTGTTGTGGAGGAGTGGGACAGGGTGGTAGTAGGTAGGACAGCCCTTTGTCTCTCTTATCTCTCCTGCCCTTCCTGATAGTAGAGGGCTTGTCATTCTCCTGTCCATCTTATTCATGGCACCCTCACAGCCAGCCTTCTTACTAGTCCTGTCCCATGAGGACAGATGACGTGCCCTGGCCCCATCTCGTTTGTGGGAGGCTTGTGGTCAGAGATTTGCCTCTTGCTCAAGCCTGGCTCACTTCTCCATACAGCCCTTCTCCAACAGTGTGTGACTCTGGGTAAGCTCTGGGTTTCTGCTAGCAAGGTTTGTGTCTATTGTGACTGATTTATAGTCAGGGGAGTTGCTGAGGTAAAGACCACAGATATCCCTTCAGGATAACCCACAGAATCTTCATTTCCTGGCCTGGTAACAGTCAAAAAACTCAGCTAAGCTAGTGTGCTGTGATGAATGGAGGCCAAGGTTGCCTGAAGCCATGTCACTGTCTTCAAAGCATGTGGGACCCTCTCTAGGGGTGAGGACTTCTGGTTTCTTGAATGGGGTACCCTCCTGGATGATCGGTCCAGTAAGGAAGGACACGGTTTTGTCAGTTTGAGAAGATAGTATAGCTGTTTTTCTTCTGAGCAACATCGGTACCTTGAAGAGAAGTCAAGTGTGTTAGAGGCCACTTTTTCTGTGATAGGGGACCGTCCATCTCTCAGAAGAGGCTGGATGCAGGACATGGGTCAAATAGGGCCCAGCAGGCTTTGGCTGGCTGTTCACATCCTGGCTTTGTGGTCAGCTTTCAACTTGGTTTGTTATGTGACAGAGACTGGCTATTTTCTCCTCTGGCCATATGACCAAATTCTCATCAGTGAATCACGGTTAGTAGTGGTGTGCTCTCTCTCCCCCACCAGGCCTGGCCCTCCAGGGCCTCCATGTATTATCCTCCATGGCCTTTTCCCTTCTGTGGTAACACTAGGAGTTGTACACTGAAGGATTGGAGGGGTTGGGTCCATGACTCATGTGGAGTAGCACCAGCCAATCATGGAAACCCGCTTTGGGCTTTACCGAGGGAGAAATAGGCTGTAGGGGCTCGTTTGTTACAGCAGCTGGTGCCGTCCTAACGCACATCAGTTTTCCAGGAGGCGACTTCTTTTCACATGACACACATTGTTGTTATTTTTATTGACTTTGCTGAGCACTCAGTCAGTGCTTGTCAGGCCCTGTATATACATGTTTTTGTTCAGTTCTCCCACCAACTGTTTGCCGTCTGTTCTGTCTTCATCCTCACTTGACAGATGACAAGATAAGCTCCGAGGTGACATTGTATCACATGCCCAGGGACACGAAGGCAGTAAGTGGCAGAGCCACAGCCTGAATGAGGCCAGTCAGACTTTGGAATTTGTCATTAATTTGTCATAGTGCTCAATGGCCACATCCACCTCTACCTCTCTCTCCCCATGTGGGGGCCTGGCTGTGGCCGCCCCTGTCTCCATAAACCCCTGAAGAGTGGGATTGACCGGGTGGACTCGGGTTTATTTGGAAACTGCCCAGCTACAAGGTGATATTCTGGAAGATATTTTTAAAGTCAGCACGTACCACTGCATGTCAGGAGGCTGCATGGCTTCATCAGAAATCTCTCCAAGCTGTGGCTGCAGCTTGGGGACCTACAGTTAGAAGGGCAGAAAGAACATGGGGAGGGGTGAGAAGCAGGAGCTGTGTGCAGCCCCGGGGGTGAGGGGTACGGGGTGGGGAGTGGGGGGGATGAAGATGTGGGGCTGCTTTATCAGAAGCCTGGCTGCAAATTAGGTGTGAAGATGTTCTGTCAGCAGAATGACACCTGAGGATCTATGACACTGAAGGTCCTGCTGGCGACCCAGGGACTTAGGGAGAGCTGACTGCAGCCTGGCACCAAGGCGCTTGCAGTGCAGTCAGACTGGCGAGGCAGGCACACAGATAGGTGCCAGAACGCGAGCTTCAGGAACACGGAGCAGCAAGTGACGCCGGTCCATGGTTCGGTCCGAGGACAGGGGTTGCACGAGGGCCAGCACAGTGGGTTGGCAAGAGGACAAAGGGCGTCAGAGGCAGGAGAGACATTCTGGACCCTTCATGGCATGGCAGGAAGTCAGGGGTGGCCTGGAGCCTCAGCTCCAGGGTAGGAGTGGCAGGAAGCAGTGCCGCGGAAGCAGGTGAAGGATGCTGTTTGTAGCCCACTCCGGGTGACAGGGAACCCGCAAGGGGGCACATATCCTCTGGCCTCCATATAGAGAGATCAGAGCTGAGGATGATGGTAGGTGAGAAGCAGAGAGAGCTAACTCAAGGCAGGGAGGCTGAAGACAAGGGAAGAGGCCCAAGAAGTTAACGAGGTAGGTTCAATAGAGCTTGGCTCGTGGCTGGGTGCTGTGAAGGCGGGCAGAGAAGTGGGGCCCAGGTTGACTGCGGCTTGGTGGCTTGGTGTGTGAGGTTGTCACTGCTGGGGCCGAGAAACCCAGAGGACATAGCTCCAGGTGCCCATGGGACTCTCCAAGTGGGTCCTTGCCCCAGGCAGGCCGAACAGAGCTCTGGGGCACCACAGCCAAGTCTGCACCCAGGAGGCTCCAGCATGTCCAGGTAAAGGCTGGAATGGAAGGGAAGCACCAGGAGCATCACTTTTAAGGAATGAGCATTCTAGGGCCCATCGGGTCCCTGAATCCTAATGGCTCCTCTCTGGGGCAGGACATTGCCCAATGCCCATAGAGACAGCCCCAAACATACCCAGACAGCTCTGCCTGGAGATGGGAGCTGTCACCTGGTTCTGGTAAGAACAGGGCTGGCTGAGCTGTGTGAATCATCACTGACCATAGGCCTCTGCTGCTAAAGGAGGGGAAATATTCAGATCTGAAACTCCTAGTTCAGAGGGTTGGTCTGTGAAACACATTTGTAGTAAAGCAAAAGAGTGCCAGGAAGCCCCATAACAGCTTTCTATGCAGACAAACATGTACACACGGGTGTAATATACCATTTCCAGCACAGACACCTGGGGGGAGGGAATCTTTCAAAATGGAGCCCATCACAGCAAGAAATGGAACCATTTAATTGTTTCAGAGAAACTCAGGCTCTTCTGGACTCTCTTTAGCATGCAATGATCAGTTGAGACTTGGTGCCCCTTAATGAGAAATCTAAGGTTCTCATCATAATTGTTTAGCCACCCCACCCCCCAACATCTATCCAGAGCTATCTCAGTTCTGTTAGAGTGCCCGAGAATTCTGCTTTCTGCTGTTTTGGCCATCTGTGTCAGGCAGACAACTTGAGGTGATCTTAGGGGTTGCCCTGATGTTATGTGGACCACGGTGTGTTCCAAATACAGGGTTGGGTGTCAGAGTAAGAAGGGCTTCTACCTCTGTGGCCTCCGCTGGCATAGTGCCATGGCCTGTTGGAGCTGGAGTGGCCCACACACCCTATAGCCTGACCTCAGTTTACCAGTAAATGGGAGTCCTGCCCATTTGTTTCAGTGGTTGAATATAGATGTCCTCCAGAAAATGCTTGCCCAGTGCCCAAGGATAGGCTGAGGCCTCTTCATAGCCCCTCTCCCAGTACCCTCACTACATTTCATGATGATCATTTAAATGACTGTAGGTTTATTTCCTCTCTCTTTCCCACTGGCTTTGGGAGAATAGGGATCCCACCTACCTTGTGTCCCCTGTCTCCATTCCCCAGCACAGTTCCTGAAGCGAATGCATAAATGACTGGAATGCTCTCAGCAAACATTTGAGACCTTGAATGCTCTTAACACACATGTAGACCTTCATGGTGCTCTGCTGGGAGTCCAGGCAGGGGCGGCCCTCTGAGAGCCTGACTTCTGATGGGAGAGACGGGGGCATAGCCACATCATTGTGACATGAAGAGCAAGGCAGCCGAGGGGATGGAGTGGCTGTATTTGAGCACTCAGGGAAGAGTTGGCAGAATGCAAATGAGAGGGATAGTGGCAGTTCTGGCCAAAGGGCAGGGCCCCTGCAGGGGAGGGCATTTACAGGGAGCTGTGTGTGACTCCCCCGGTTTACCAAGTTTGGACCACTGGAGGTATAAGGTGAAGCTGGGTGGGTGTGCCAGGCCTAGATTTCTAGGACATTGCGTGACCAGCCAAGGGTGTTGATTTTTCTCTGGGAATGTGGCAGCCAGAGAAGGCTTTCAGACCAGGGCCGTTGACTATTCAGACTTGTATTTATCACTCTCAGAGGGCAGGGGGATTGGAGAGTAGGGCCCATGATGGGGAGACCTCTTTAGGAGATGTTTTTGATCCTTTGGTTCGTGATGGCCTGGCTTCATTCACAGTCAGGGTGGACAGGAGAGGCCTTCCAAGAGTTGATGGAGACAGAGTATCCTCCAGACTCGAGTGGCATTTTGGATGGGGATGGGGAGGAGGAGCAAGGAAAGACAAGCAGTTCTCTGTCTTCTCTAAGGACAGGCCCAGCTAGTGGCCTGGAAGTGTTCTGAGGGCCTGTGATTACAGCCCATCATTCTGCCGAATTCTAGTAAGCTGTTCTTGCCCCCCACGGAGAAAAGATCATGGGGTAGAGATGCTGCTTTCATCAGATGACCTAGGTGTCAGACTTTACATCATTTCTGGGGGCGGGTGACATAGTTTTCTTTCATGAAGGCTTGGGCACATTTATCTGCCCTGCTCTCAAGGATGTGAAAATGCAGTTATTAAACAAGTGTGTAGGACGTTGCCAAGAAATCCCATTTTCTTTCACATCATGTGACATGCAGGCAAGGCAGTTAAGAGCACTCACTGTCTGAGTAGCGTTTAAGCAGAAGTGGCCGCTAAAATGGATCTTACGGTATAAAAGGTGAAAAGCATCGCCGTTCTCTTTTCAGGGGACAAAGTTCTCCAGCAGAGTGCACCAGCTGGGCTCGGAGGGCTCTGGCTGCAGGCAGTGGCTGTAGAGCACGGGTGAGGGGGTGGACACCGTCCCCAGGATCCTGACATCTGTGCCTCTTGCCTCCACAGTGTGCTTACTGATTCACATCCAGGGACACTGCCATGTCGAGCCGGGGTGGAAAGAAGAAGTCCACCAAAACCTCCCGGTCCGCCAAGGCGGGAGTCATCTTCCCGGTGGGGCGGATGCTGCGCTACATCAAGAAAGGCCACCCCAAGTACCGCATTGGAGTGGGGGCGCCCGTGTACATGGCCGCCGTCCTGGAGTACCTGACAGGTGAGTATGCCCAAGTCCCTGGGGACACTGCTGAACTCACATCGTGGTGGTTTGCTCAGACACTTTGCAGGGACCGATCCAACCTGTGGGGCTTCTTTTATTTTGAAACTTTCCAAACCTGCAGAAAAGTTACAGAAGCAGTACAACAGACATTTTCACCCAGTGCCCCAGGTGCTAACATTCTGCCCCGTTGGTAATCCGTCTGGAAATTTCTTTAATCTCCCAATATTGGCCTATAGGTTTTTTTGGTTTCTTTTCCTGATCCAGGATCCATTTCAGGATCCTGCATTTCCTTTCGTTGTCAAGTTTCTTTAGTCTTAAGTTGAAACAGTTCCTTAGGTTTTTTGTTTGTTTGTTTTTTTAATTAAAACAAAAAAATCTTCTATGACATGGATATTTTTTGAGGAGTGCAGGCAGTTGTGTCGTGGAATGTTTTCCAGTCCCGGTTGGTTTCGTGCTTGCATTCAGGTTAAGTGTTTTGACGGAGGGATTGCCGACGTGCTGTCACGTCCCTGTCTCGTACCGTGCTAGGAGGCACCTGATGTGGGTTTGTCCTGCCGTCGGTGCTTCACTGGGTCATACAGTTAAGGGGGTCTGCGGGATTTCTGCACAGCCTGATCACCGTCTTCCCCCAGTGGCTCTGGCATTCCTGGATGCTCATACCGGAATCGGTTATTACTGTAGTGGTTACAAAAGAGTGATCTTTCTGTTTCTGTCTTTTCTTCTGCATGTATTAGTCAGCATTCTTCTGTAAAGAACTTACTTTCCTTCTTCCCTTACCCTCTTTCTTTTTTTGGGACTCGCAGTGTTGCTTCATGGACTTCTTTAATGTAATGGGTTATCCACTATCACGTCATTGCTCAGGATGGTGCTCTCAGGTTTGACGTTCAAGCCGTTTCTGCTGTCCTGTGCTATGGCCGCTTCTATTCTTACACGTTTTCTTGCCTTCCCCCACAATGAGATGTTCTAGTCTCACCCTGAATGTCTCCATCCCCAGTCTCGAAATCAGCTATCTCTCTCAGGGTGCACAGAGGGGGAAGGGGTGGGGGATTATTTTCCCGAAAATAACCTTATCGGTCTCACTGTGGCTCCATGGCCACTGTGGGAAGCCAGCTGGGCAGGGATATCACCCCCCATCTGTAGTGAAGAGAAAACCAGCCTCAAAGTGTAAGAGACTTGCCTGGGGCCTCATATAGCCTGTAGGGCATTGAGAAGGGACCCAGATCCTGCTTCGTCATTGTAATGCTTTTACCTCTTAGTGCTCCGTGCACCCTGGGTGTGTGGCCTGAAGGGCACCTACAATTCTTGCAGCCACCTCTCCTCCAGCCAGACAGGGAGATGCAGCAGGACCAGGGGCCTCTTCCAAAGTGATAACAGGCAGCAGGAGAGCCAGATCACTTCTTGCTTCTCCCATCTCTCAGTGAGGCAAGACCAAGGGTTCCTCCATAAAGAACATGGTCATGAGGGATATGAAGTTGTGTTCTTTTGAAAGCATGTAGGCACAAGAAGTCATTGGTATTATGGTTGGGAGGCATCTGCCCTTCTGGGACATTTAAGCCTCTGCTTCTCGGAGACTCTCAGAGGTGGCCTGCCTAGGAGCATGAGCTGGGCTCGATTCTTCTCATGCTAGAGATGAGGAACAAGAGACCCAGAGCTTGTAACACACCCAGGAAAGCCATGTAGAACACTGGTGGTCAGGGCAGAAGTTACTAGATAGGAGTGGAGGACATTGTTTCATTCTGGCTTGCCAGTTTACATGCCCTGTGACCTAGAGTGATTCACTTAACCTCTCTGGACCCCAGTTTCCTTACAACTCAAATGTTGATGACAACCTGTGCCCCACCGACTCTAGGCTGCCATGACAGCCACAGGGCTTTGAGCATGATGGGGAAGCTGATGTGCTGGGCATACCCAGTCAGGTGGTGATTCCTGGCTCCCGAATGCCATGACGTCCCATCACTGGGATGTCCACAGACACTGTCATTAAGTCAAGAACCACATCAGTTGCATTTCTTCCATCAGGCTTCATTTTTTAGTTTGCAGGGTGTGGGACGGGGGTGAGGGGATACAGTCGCTGCAGCATATCTGAGGCAGTTACTGTGTGTGCCGCACAGAAAAGCTGGACGTTTTCCTCATCTGTGCCTGGCTGGCTCTGGAACCGAGCACAGTGCTCATGAGTTCGAGGTCAATGGGCCCATTCTCATGGACTTTGATTCTGTTTGCATCCACACCCATTGTGCCTCTCCCAGCTCTCGCGGGTGTGTGGTAGTGGTCACAGAGGGCTGTGGGATGGCCAGGGCCGCCCATCACTAGTGCTGAACAGTGACTCAAGGCAAACTTTGACTCAGTGTCAAACGTGTTAACCCCTGTATGTTAAGAATAATACATATTTTTACATTTTACCAAGTCCTTCCAGCAGAGCTGTAGTGTGCTGAATCTGAGCCATGTTTTCTGCCTGTATACAGTGCTGAGTCATTGGCCCGACCACTGCTCTCTGCCCGCCCCCCATGGTGCCTGGGCCACATGGTGGACACTTTGGGAGACATACTGACACATTAGTGCTGTGCTTAGTCATGTTGTGGTCACTTGTGCCCTCTTGCCACATGGGGAAATAGCTCACTTTGGGGTCATATCCAGTGAAAACACTGTGTTGTTCCACCCCTCAGAATAGTGCTCCGTGCCTGCACTGATGGACCGGCTGTAAGCACCTTGGGCTGAGATGTGGCAAGCATGTGAATATTTGGAAGTTCTGAGTGTTTGCCCACTCTGAACGTTGGTTTTGTTCTGTGAGTGAGAAGGGGAAGGTGGACAAGCTCTCTTTCCGCTTTGCTCTTTGATTTTGCTTCCCTCAAGATACTTTCCCATTCATTCCACAGACTTTTGAGCAGCTGTCATGTACCAGGCCCCATGCTAGGCTCTGTATGAAAACACAGGAATGACTGCAGCAGAAACGCTTTCTGTTCTGTGCTTCTCATGGTCTAGGCTGGAAGAAAGAACCAAGCAACCCAGATGGTTACTGCCTGGGATAGACATATGGAGAGCATGAGATGCCCAACGCAGGGCCCGGGCACCTGGGCACCTGGAGAGGAACTGGCTCAGGAAGGTTTCTGGGAGAAGGAGCCCGTGGTCGAGACCTGGAGAAGGAGGTGGGGCCCGTCAGCCCCATGAGAGCTGGCAGTGGGGCTGTGCCATGCACTTACCTATGCTCCAGGTGCCTGCTGGATGCCGGCCTCAACCCAGAGCTTGGGGAAGATCAAGAATGAGGGAGAAGCCCACGTGCCCATCCTGGAGCAGCTCAGGGCCTCATCAAGGATTTGGCCCAGTGTGAGGCGTGTGAGCCAAGTCCCAGCTATTCAGCAGGTCCTCACTGAACATGTCTCTGGCCCTGGGATTGAAGCCAGACAAAACCTTTCCTCCCCGCAAAGAGCTTTCTGTCCAGAGATAGGTACAGGCAAGAAGGCAGTGCTGTGGGTTTGTTAGGCGGGAGAGGCTTGTGCTGGTCTAGCTGTCACCCTTAGGGGGACTGTGTTCTCTGCGCGGCCCAGGCTCATCTAGCTGGTGCACAGAGCTATAGGCCCAGTGATGGAGGTGTGCTGCCTAATGCCCTTCGACATGGCTGGGCCAGGCCTCCTGCCTTCAGCCAGAGCCAGCAGAGAGGGGAGGGGCCTGGATGAGGTTGCTAATGGGACCGCTGAGCTACCGGGGTCCTGCTGGGACTCTGTGGCTGGGGAGCAGGGAACTGATATCTCCTTGGTGGCCAGACCTGGGGACCAGATGGGATGCCACAATGTTTAATGGATGTCACATAGAGGAAGCAGAGCTGGATGGTTAAGGTGTGGACAGTTCTGTAACTGTGGCCTCAGGCTGGTTGCTCACATTTCTGGGCTGCAGTCTGATTATCTGTACACCGGGGTTTGCAGGGACTGTCCTGCAGGGTGAGGGGATGCGGGGAAGGGCTTATCCCACACGCACACAGTTTAAGGGCCCACATCTGACCCTTAGCACTGGGATTAAGGTAGAGAGAGGAGGAAGTCCCTAGTACCCCTGCTCCAGTGGCTGAGATTACTTCCCTTAGGGGTGGTGACAGGGGCCGTCACTGCCCGCTTATGCGTGTCGTCCTTCAGCTGCTCAGAACACGTGGAGCCTCACCGGCACTCCTCAGCTCCCACTCTCTCTGGTTTGTTCAAGCAGCACTTAAGTCCTCCCCCCAAAGCCTGTACCAGCCTCAGCACCAAGATGTCCTGTTAGCAAACTGTTCTGTCAGGTGTTGGAGGCCCCTTCCATTCTGGGCGCCTGGCACATGTGTGGACATCTCCTTGAAGGATTTTTCAGCTAGCCAGGAGCCAAGCACGCCAGAGCTGAGGCCACACCGACATTCATGTCTAAGCCAAGAGTGGCCATTCAAGCCAGGGGCCATCAGAGTCCAGTGACACTGCTCCCCGCCAAGCAGAGCATGTCATCAGGGGTGAGGGACCCTATTCTCCTCCTTGTGGCCTGCTCCAGCCTGGAGTAGCTATTGGGAGGAGCTTGTAGCCTTGCATCTTGCTCTGAAACGTGAAGCTGGCCTCTGTTTCTCCTCTTGGGTCTGGAGCCCAAAAGGTAAAGGCAACGTCTGGAATATGCTTGGGCATGGCCACCAGACAGCTTCTTTCCCAGATCTGTGTTGGCCTGGTTCTGCTTCCCTGCGGGGCTCTCCATAGTTCTTCCCAAGGAGTGTGACACTGTCTGCTCTTCCTCTAAGTGGCTGGGATGAGCTGGGCCTTATGGACAGTGCATCGAGGTCTCTTAGCCAGCATTCGTGCTAACGCCGAGACACACAGTACATAGAAGTGTTACTGCGTGGAAACGGAAACAGTTGGGGCAGCCCCTGCCCAGCCATCATCTTCGCCCCCGTGGTAATGTGGTATGGGTCCCTTCTGTGACATTTAAATGATAACATTTAAGGGACAAGGGAACTGGACTTGGGTCAGTTCGAAAACCTCTGGAATCTCTCCCCTGTGCCCAGCATAGCACTGCTGGAAGGTCTATGAGACGTGAAATGAGCAACCTGTGGCATGGCTTTTGCCCCAGTGAAATGTCCATCAATGCTGGGGACACATCAGCCCAGAGTCCAGTAAAGGAATAGGGCAGACAAAGGGAGAAGTACAAGGTTCTTGAGTCCTACAGTTGAGGGGAGGAGTGATAACCGGAAAGTGTGGAAGAACAGAGAACAAGCACCCTTGTGATTTGTTGCTCTTTTTTTTTTTTCTTAGATGTCACTTGTTTATTTTAAAGAGAGAGAGCATAAGGAGGGGCTGAGGAGCAGACAGGGAGGGAGAGGGAGGAAGAAAGAATCACAAGTGGATTCCGTACTCAGCATGGAGCCTGACGTGGGGCTCGATCTCCTGACCGCGAGGTCACAAACTGAGCCAGAATCAAGAGTCAGATGCGGGCACCTGGGTGGCTCAGTGGGTTAAAGTCTCTGCTTTCAGCTCAGGTCATGATCTCAGGGTCCTGGGATCGAGGCCCGCATTGGGCTCTCTGCTCGGCAGGGAGCCTGCTTCCTCCTGTGCTCTCCCTGCCTGCCTCTCTGCCTACTTGTGATCTCTCTGTGTCAAATAAATAAATAAAATCTTTAAAAAAAAAAAAAAAAGAGTCGGATGCTTAACCAGCTGAGCTACCCAGGCATCCCTGATTTGTTGGGCCTAAGTCATGGGTCAGTGTGCTGTGGGGCAGCATTGCTCCAGCTGTGTGTAGCAGGAACTAAGTGAAGATGACTAGATTCCCCTCTTTTGAGATGGATATATGAATAACCTTAGATGAGTTTTTCAGCGAAGGAATTTGTTTTAGTTTGGGAGCCACCAAGAAGTAGCTGTGCTTACTGCAGGACTCTTCGGAGCCTTTAACATGTTGATGTCATTGTGAATCCCCATGAGAAGGAACTGTGATTAGTAGTGGTTCCCAAACTTTCATTGCAAAAGTCTCTCAAAAGGAACACCATGTGGTAACATGCTGCACCATGCAGTGTAGGGGGCCCTGGTACGGCTTACTCCCATGACAAACAACACTGGGAGGCAGGCTGAGTGAAGACAACTGAAGGCTCTCACCAAGAGCGGGCTTTGGTTTGTTGTGTCACTGAGGTGCAGAGCTTGGCTCAGAGGTGCCCAGCAGTGCCTCAGCATTCACTAGGTGAGGTGGTGTCTCGTGAAGCCCTTAGCACATATTTACTAAGCTGAGCTGCTCAGGTATTAACTCGGTGATGGCCTACGGGACCCCAGGTCCCGTGCCAGGCAGTGACGCACCCAACTAAAGTCCTGGGCCAAGGAACTTACTCCCTGGAAGGGAAGCATCTTTGGAACCATTTTACCCAACCCCTGAGAGAACAGACCCGGCTCCTGTTCATCAGATCCAAAAAGACATGCAGTGACATCCCTTCCTTCCTACCGTCCTTTCTTCCTTCCTTCCCTTTTTCTCTCTTTCCTTTCTTCCTTCTTCCCTTCCTCCTTTCCTCCCTCCTTCCCTCCCTCTCTTCCCTCCCTCCCTTTTCCCTCCCTCCCTTCTTCCCTCCCTCCCTCTCTTCCCTCCCTCTTTCTTTCTTTGTTTGTTTCTTTCTTTCTTTCTTTCTTTCTTTCTTTCTTTCTTTCTTTCTTTCTTTCTTTCTTCTTCCTTTCTTCCTTTCTTTTTCTTTTCCTCCCTCTCTCCCTCTCTTTCTATCTTTCTTTCCTTCCTTCCTTCCTCCCTCCCTCCCTCCCTCCCTCCCTTCCTTTCCCAGAAACCCTGTCACATAGCCTGATCACAAACCTTATTCTGCAAACTTACCTCCTATTACGTAGGCTTCTTTGCAAAAATCCAGTCCACTCTTAGAGGGTTTCTCAACATTGAGGAGGATGGAAAGCTCTCAAGAATGAATGTTGATACCTTGTAATAAGTATAGACCCTCCCAAGATAGCCACTGATGTGGGTACCTTAAATTGTGATCCATTTAAAAACCCATTGTTGTAGGATTGCATTTCCACCTCTCACAAGATAAGGCTGTGGCTAGAATTTTCTTTTCTGTCTTCTTTGCATCTTATCTACAAAATGATGAAGACCTCTGGATTTTTGTATTACTTTCTTTTTTTTATTTTTAAAGAGATCTATTTATTAGGGAGAGAGAGGGAAGGAGAGAGTGGCGGTAGGGTAGGGCATGGCAGAGAAGGGTAGAGGGAGAAGGGAGAGTCCCAAACAGAGCATTAAGCACAGAGCCTGATGCGGGGCTCAATCTCATGACCCTAAGATCATGACTCAAGCTGAAACCAAGTCAGTCCCTTAACTGAGTGAGCCACCCAGGCGCCCTAGACTTTTGTATTCTTAATCCCCCACTCCTTCCATTTCCCAAGCCCTGCCCCTCTTAGCGCCCTATTTTAGATCTGGTCCTCCCTCTCCTTGTCTCTTGTCAGGGACCAGGGCCTCCCCCTAGTCCAGCCGGCCCCTGGCACCTTCTCCTGGAAGATGCTGTAATGGGAAGCTACTGTGGTGAAGTTCACAGGGCCAGCTCCTGATCTGGGGAATAAGCAGGGTCCCCTGGGTGACCTTACGGCCCCTTTGCAGACTAAATGGGGCCCAGCCCTTGTGCCTGACTGCATCCTGCAATAAAAGCCCCAGGAAGAGAGGTGACTGTTAAGAATATACCTTGCAGTCTGCCTTGGCTGATGAAAGGATCCTCCTCTTCCTGAGTTTCAGCTTGCTTGATTTCTCATCCGTAAGTGGGTTGGACGTTGCATGCCCCTTTGGTGTTAGGGCTTGGGCTGCACTCTGGCCCTGTCCTGTCGTCTAGGTGCAGGAGAGTGAGCCCTCCCCGTCAGCAGCACGCCCTGGTGCACACATTCTCGTTTCAGCAAACACCCGTCACATTTGGTGTTTCTGACCTGGGAATGGACCTGACAGGCTCGGCACATTGCGGGAGGCTGAACCTGCCCTTGGTTCTGTCACTTACCTGGCTCTTTAGCACTTTCCCATCCAGGACACCCGAGTGTGTCCTGTACTCATGCTGCTAAAAATAGAGCAGGAAGAGGAGGACAGTCAGGCTGGCTCCGTGATGCTATGAGGCCCCCTGAGTTCCTCGTGAGTCTCTGGTGTATTTGCCTGACCACCCCTACCTTAGACTCTCACTTCAGGCCAGGACCCAGCTAGCTCTTTGTGCTGCCCTGGGGCTCTCAGCACCCCAGAATGCTCACTGTTCTGCAAAGCGCCTTACTAGCTTCATATTCCTAAACAAACCACATGCGCACGCAAGCACACACATGTGCACACACACACGAAAGGGAGGACTAGGGATTTTAGTGAGCCAGAGGGCGGCAACTAGAGAAAAGTGGGAAACATCGAAGTTGAAACTAACATGCTGGATACCCAGTGCATGCAGACAGTATTTAAACGCATATTCGTGTTTAAAAACGTAAGAAGCTAAAACTCATTCATAATCCCACCACCCAGAGGTAGCTCCTGGCACTGGATGCCTTTTTTGTGTGCCTGCATGAAAGGGAGTTATATTTTAGCCCAGTTATTTGTTTTTATTAATATCTGCTATTGATGAGCTTCATTGATAGCCAGTCACAGCAGATCATCACCATACATCATTTTGCAAAGCAAATCGCAAGGTAATTCGGGAGACAGTACACGGGCAGTCCTCCATCTGGCTCTCAGGGGAGTAGATGATTCCATGGTGGGAGAGATCAGAGGAGTGCTCAGAGAAGCAGTTTAGAGTCACTACATGCTTTTGACACTTTCCTCGTCAAGTGGTGTCAGATGGCCATGTGGGACAGGCCTCAGGGCTGGAGGAGACATCTTGGAAACTGCCAAGGGGAGGGTTGGCATTCCCAGAGTTTTGCTACCCCCGCCCCAGATGTGGAGGACAGCAGGACAGCATGTGTCTCCCAGAAGCACGTGCACCTGCCATGGAATGCAAACACTGAGTTCTTATCTGTCTACCACCCAGTCCTTCCGAAGAGTCCCTGAGGGGGCCTGGGGCCTACAAGAGTGTCAGCGTAACCTGTTGCACTTCGTGGAACAGCGGCCCTGCTTCTCCTGCTTTCTCGGGGCAAGGGCATGGACTGTGGCACGGGTGTCAGAGAAGGGAAAGGCCTTGTTGCTTTCTTTCGCAATCATTTTCTCCCAGTCTGTGACTGGTCTTCTTATTCTCTTAACAGTGTCTTCCACAGAGCTGAAGTTTGTGACTGTAATGAAGGCTAGCATAGCACTTTTTTTTCATTTTTTTTTTAAGATTTTATTTATTTGACGAGAGAAACTAGAGAGGGAACACAAGCAGGGGGAGTGAGAGAGAAGTAGGCTTCCTGTCGAGCAGGGAGCCCGATGCAGGCCCGAACCTGGACCGCCGGGATCATGACCTGAGCTGAAGGCAGCTGCTTAATGACTGGGCCACCCAGGCACCTTCTTTTTTCATGTTTTGCTCCTTTGATTTTGTACCTAAAACCTCGTCACCAAACACGAGGTCATGAAGATAACATAGGAGTTTTATAGTCTGGTATTTTACATTTAGGTTTGTGATCTATTTTGAGTGAATTTTTTTGCAAAGGATGTGAGGTCTGTGTCTAGATTCACTTCTTTGCATGTGCAGCTGTTCTGACCTCCCTATTTCCCCGAAGATGTGCTGCACTGCCTGGGAACACCCAGTGCTCAGGAAGACTCGCCGTTGCTTCACCATTTCCCCATGAGGGGTCCCGTGCCACTTTCTTTTCTAACACTGGGGTCTGCAGATGCAGAGACAAGTTCCCTAGCAAGGATTCTGCTTTCACTGGGGCCAGTGGAGAAGTCCACAGCAAAACTACACCTGTTTCTGGATTTAGGCAGTGAAGAAGGTATGCCCAAAACTAAGTGTCTCTTTCATCTCAGGCCTTCTGTCTGGGGTCACTTTACTTGTGATTGAAGTCCATCATTGAGAATTTCATTTTGTGAGGTCCTTTGGTGATAAATTTTCTCAGGTGGTGTTTTTGAACATTTTTCTTTTCTTTATAAAGATGTTATTTATTTATTTGAGAGCACAGCAGGGGAGAGGCAGAAGGAGAGAGAGAAGCAGGCTCCCTTCTGAGCAGGGAGCCCAATGTGGGGCTCCATCCCAGGACCCCAAGATCATGACCAGAACCAAAGGCAGATGCTCAACTGACTGAGCCACCCAGGTGCCCCTGAACATGCTTCTATCACATGTTACTGTTCTTTCTTCAGTGTCTCTGTTCTAGGCTCTTTCTCCTTATAAAACACAAGTCAAACATATGTTAGTGTTCCATTCATTTTTCTGTATCTGTTCATCTCATTTATAGTTTTTATTTCTGTCTTGCAGAATTTATTTGTGGATAATTATTTCTGCTCTGTCTTCAGAACTATCTCCCCATTTACTAATTCTCTCTTTGGCTATATCTTATATACTATTTAATTCAGTCACTGATTTTTTTTTTTTTTTTTTTTTTTTTTTTTTTTTTTTTTTTTTTTTTTTTTTTTTTTTTTTTTTTTTTTTTTTTTTTTTTTTAGCGAGAATACTGTGCAGATGCCTGAGTTGCAACAGGGAGGGGAGGAGGGAGAGGGAGAGAGAATCTGAGGCAGGCTCCACGCCTAGCATGGAGCCCAGCTCGGTGCTCGATATCCTGACCTTGATTGAGATCATGACCTGAGCCAAAATCAAGAGTTGGGCGCTTAACCAACTGAGCCACTCAGGTGTCCGCAGTCAATGAGTTTTTTATTTTTGCTCTGAGACTTTTATTTCTAGAAGTCCTTTTTTTTTTTTTTTTTTTTTAATCTGCTTGGTTATTCTTTATAATTTCTTGTTTTTCTCTTCATTTTCAAAATTTCCTTTATGTCATATATAATAACATCAATTTGAATAACTTGTTTCTTTCAATTTTATTAAGGAATAAATGACACATATAACTCTATATATGGAAGGTGTACAGCCTGATGATTTTATATCCATATACATTGTGGAATAACTACCAAGTTTATCTGAATAATCCTAATAATGGTAGTCTTTTATCATTTATTTTTGCGATGATTTTGAATCATCATTCAGAATGTCTCCTTCTCTCCAAGATTACAAAGGAATTCCCTCATGCTTTCGCTTAGTATTTTTATGGTTTAATTTTTTTACCCTTTTTACTATGATCCATTTGAAATTAATCCTGATATATAGTGTGAGATAGGGATTGACTTAATTTTGTTCCAGATGGTTACGCAGTTACCTCAAACAGTCAATTGAATATCCCATCTTTTCCCTGGTGATCTGAGTTGCTGCTTTTATCATACATGATATTTCTAGGTATATTTCTATCTGGACTTTATTTTCTGTTTCACTGGTCTGTCTAGTTACATCATTTATGTTTCTCATATTTGGTGGGTCTTTCATTGTCTTTAATTATTTTCTTTAGTAAGTGATGTATACCAATGGTAGAACTCAGATCTCCCCACAGAACAGACAGTAAGACCTGTATTTCCTTTCCAGCTCCTTTTCCTACCCTGTTCTCCTCCCAGGAGACAGTGTTATTAGTTTCTTACATATGTTCTGTATTTTTCTAAAGATAGTTTTCTTCTCCCTTTTCATTTCAAAATAAATCTTAAAAATGAAATGCCAAGAAATAATGAATCAGGATAATGGGTACATGTAATCTGCAGAGACTGACATTTATATTTGAGCCCGAACCTTGGTTGGAAGAACCTGAGGGTTGCTGCTCTGCCCTGAACATCTTCCCAGAACCCCCAGGGTTCTCTGCCAACCCTGAGACCTGACTTGAGCCTGTGAGGAGGGCCCTCATGGGGCTGCCTTCCCCTGGGATGACTGCTTTATAGTTCACATTGCCTGCCACAGAGCCTGAGCCGTGGCTCTAATACGTGAAACCAGGCCAGTGCCTTGGAGAATGTGGCCGCACTTCCATCCTCAATCAGGGTCTGAATGCTGCAGGGCTTGGTTCACTCATTTAGCGACCTATTTGTGAAAGAGTTACCAGGCTCTGACCAGGTGCAAGGTGCCATGCGGGGTATGGAGGGTCAAAAGAATCTGTGTTCATTTCCGCAGGTCTGTAGTGAGTGTCTCTGATAGGTCAAACTTACCAGGGGCCATATTCCTGATCCCAGGACTGGGAATGTGCCTTCCCCACTTCTCCTTCATCACCGTGAGCTTGGCTACCAGCACGACAGCTCACCTTCTGCAGCTGCTTTGTGGAAAAAAAAAAAAAAAGTTTTTCACTGAAGGATCAGAAGACCAGTTAGAGGATGATGAATTTCAGGAGGTAGGAATGTTGATAATGTCAGAGGCTGCCAGGACATTGATGAGAGGAGAGCTGAACTAGCCCCCTGGATTTTTAAATGAAGCCGAATTAGGGTTATGCTAATGACACCCAGGCATAACCAGCCAGCCAGAGGAGAGGGAAGTGGCAGGCTGCGTGTGGGTGGCAAACGGGAAGGTGCTGCGGAATCTTTATTAAGGGCTCATCTCTCACCTCTGACATCAAAGCCTCCGAGGATACCTCAGGTATACCTTGAAAAGGAGAGGAAGCCAGGTGCTGCCTACCTGATTTAAATAGAGCATCCCAGGAGGGGTGCTAGCCATACCCCAGGGCTTCTCTGTGGATGACCAGCTAGAATGGTTTTAAAGAACTACTTACTGAGAGGAGAAGGAAGTGATAAGAATTCTACAAATATCTTCTCTCTTGGTGATATTTTAACAGAAAGATATCGACTAATAAAACATAGTCCTCTCGTTTTCTGTGCTTGCCTGAAGGCTTCTATGTCTAGTCAACCCAGAATAAAGCATGGTGAAAGCAAAAAACCACTCCTCAGAGCTATAAATACACTGTAGCAAGCAGACAGACCCAAAGGGCACTAGCCAGTCAGCCTCCCCGCTTCTCCCTGTCTCCCTCTCCCCACCGCCCCCTCCCGTGCTGGCTGCCAAGGAGATAACTCGGCCTCCCCTGGGATTTGCCTGGGATTTGCCGGGCTGCTCAGTCTGCCTGCAGCCCTGACCCTGCCTCCCACCCCCTTCCTCAAGTGTTTTTCTTCCTTCATTTCACATCCCATCTTCCTTTTGAGGCAAGTGTCTTCCGTGTGGTGGCCAGGAAGCGTGTGCTCTCTGGTACGTCAGAGGCCTGTGGTGGTGCCTGATGCCGAGGGGGTCCTCTCGCGGGATTGCTGTCTTCACCATGAGCGGTTGGAGACGCGTGTAAAGTGGCCTTTACAGAAGCCGTTTAGAAATTTCCTCCTCAGAAGGAGGCTCTTGTTCTGCCAGAGCTCACATTTCTTATGTGCAGGGCGATGGGAACCATGTGGGAATGCAGGGCCTCTGGGAAAGGCTAACCGTGGGCCACCCTTGCCATGGCTGTCCTGATGAGTGCTTCTCGTGGTAACTGGTAACTGAGGTAGTCTGTGGTCGACATTTGTGTGCCACTTCTGTAAATCTGGGGGTTGACTGCTGAAAGTCAGTATCAGATAATGAGGACACTTACCTTGAGCAGCATCAGTTTCCTCGCCCTCCCACTGCCCCCCCAGGCCCTGGAGGTCCCTATTCCAGGTGGAGATTGTGGCTTGTGGTTATGTTAGTTTGGGGGGCATGAGGTCAGTGCTTTGAGTACTAGGCAGAGGCAGGCCGGTTTAAGTAATGAAGCATCTGCGTTATTAGTGAGCACTTACTATGTGCCAGGCACTGGCTCAGTGCTTTACATTTGGTAACTCACAGACTCCTTGAACTGCCTATTTTGCCTAGAAGGAAACTGGGGCTTCAAGCCTAAGTTGCCTCTGCAAGGGCACTCTGCATAGTAAACCATCTTGAGAAGAACACCTCCTGCAGGCTATCCTCAGGAGTGCAGGCCTTAGCAGTTACCAGGAGAGTTGGTGGCGCTCAGGGAGGGTCCCTAGGTCCACTTTGCATCTCTTGTGTCCCCAGTGGACATTGCGGGAGAATGGTATGTGCCCAGTCCTGGAGGGCTGGCTCGGGTCCTCAGTGGAGCCACAGCCTGGCTGAGGTAGATGAAGCCTTCCGAGAGAGGCATTTGCCGGTGACGTGCAAGGGCTGGGAAAAGTCTTGGGGTCTGGCCTGGGCAGAGGGGACAGGGGTCCTGCACGGATGGGCCTGGAAGGACAAGGGGTCACTGACAGGAAGGAGATGGGTTTGAGCATAGGAGGACTGGTGGCCATTGGCATGAGATGTGCCAAGCTATAGAGAAGAGGCAGACTGGTTAGTGTTGGGAGTGCTGGCTGTATCAGCAGCAGGACAAGTGAGGTTCTGGGGGAAAAAGGAGCCACAGAGTCCTCAGAGAGGGGAGGGTAGCACCCCATCTGCCTTGTGGAGACTCTATGGCTCAGTGGCACTGAGGGTGAACTGGAGGGCCAGGAGCTTTTTGCCCGATGTCCCTTCATCTTCCCCTTAAGGAAGAGGGGGTAGAATTCTGGGTGACATAGCTTACAGAGGACCCGTGGCCCTCAGCCTTGGGAATCCACACGAGCAGACAGGGCCAGCACCACCTCTGCTATGACACACTCGCACAACTCCAGAAACAGTCATGGAAGGGACCTAAAAACTCCACATGCTCAGAACTCTTGTGAGAAGCAGGATTAAGCAGGCAGGGACAGATGTCAGGGCACGAGGGTGACACGGGGTCTCAAAGGTGGGGGGCACATACACCATAGTTACCTCTTCTCATTTATACTGCGTTTTCATTTCTTTCATTTTGAAAAGATAATTGTGTACAAGGTAACAGCACGGAAGAGGGTAAAGTATCTCCCTCTGATGGAGTCCCCGACTCCCCCCACAGGAGGCACCAGGGTGGCCCCATCTTGGTGAACACACGCATGAGTGCGGGGGACAGACCTCGCCTCCACCCCCGACACCAGGGCAGACCGCCATACACACTTTTCTCCTTGTTTTCCTCTTTAAAAGTCCATCTGGGAAATGGCACCGTGTTTTGGCTCTTTAAATGAGTTTCCTCTTACGTTGCACTCTTCAGATCATTTCACTTCAGCAAACCTCTCTGAATGTTCATCCCTTCCCCAGACGAATTAAGAACAAATGGCTGTGATTTTCCATATCCAAACAAACACAGGTATTAACCATTTCCTTGTGAATTAACTCAGAGTCCTTGAAAAGGAGTGAGTGGCAGGGCAGAGGGCCTTGCCCAGCTGTCAGCCAGACCCTGGGCAAGAGCAGGTTTCTCTGGGGGCTGCCCCGGCACAGTCCTTCCGCCTTCCCTGCTGGGCCTTGACTCGTGTTGTCTCAGCAGCTGGCTTTGGTTCTGCCTGTGCCCTGGCGCAGGCTCTGTGAGGGTCAGACCAAAGCCCCAGGCCCTTTCCCTCCACTGAGGACCCGAGCCAGCCCTCCAGGACTGGGCACATACCTTTCCCCCGCCTGTGGGGCCACCCCGGGTGCTGCATTCTGTCAAGGTAAGTCTGGCAGCCCTGAGGTTAATCGAGTTCAAGTGCATTTTTCAAACATATGTAAACTGTTAAGTGTAACAGCAAAGAGTAAACCGTCAGTGAGGAAACACCAGGTTTTCTATATTGCTTTCCTCCTCCACCACCTCCTCCATCTCTGACACATGTGAGAGCGCCTGTGCATTTAGCCAGCCCATTATTTTGATGGAGGAACCCAAGGAAAAGAAAGGATAGTTTTTTCCCCTAGAAATGAAGCCTGCTGTACTTGGCATGTGTGGTTGTGGCCTCTGAAACAGTAGCTGACACCAGCAGCTGTGGTCAGCATGGAGCTTGCAAAGTTAGGAAACCTCACCTGCCTGAAGGTGACCTCATGATCATCTCCCTTCCATAGAAAGGGAAAGCACGGCTCCAGTGTGTATGGGCATGCCTGTGGCGAAGCGCAGCGGCTGGGATTCACACCTGGGCTGTCTGACAGCAGACCCCAGCTCTGCTGCAGCATCCTTGGTGGCTGCTGCCCTCGGCTGAAGACAGACCGAGGAGGTGAGCTGACAGAATCACGGGAGACTCGAGAAGACACGCGAAGGCTCTGTGGAAAGGGAAGGGAGTCACGCACGGGGCCGGGTTGGTGGGTAAGAGGAAGCTACGTTGTTCAAGAATCCTCTCTCTTTTTTGTTGATGTGTATAATGCAGAATTACTTACTTTTTACTTTGAAATCAGAAAAGCAGCCTATTTTAGAAACTCCTAAATGAAGCCATGTTTCTATCTTACTATGAGACGGGGGGAAGGTGGGAGACTAGACCAGGTGCTCATGGGTTCTTAGGAGGGGTCTGTAATGTTGGCTTAACGGCAAGGGACAAGTATGTGTCCTACTTGAACACCTGCAGAAAACAACAGAATGGCTTCTTGTTACCAAATACCTTGTATCCTGCACACACATGCAAAAATTCTACCTTCTGTTACTGCTGTTTTATTTTCTCTTTGGAATCCCTGGTTCCTTTGAGGCCCTGGACAGACAGACTGGAAAGCTTTGCTGGGACCCATGAGTGAGGCCCCGCAGCCTTGGGTTTCAGACTCTGTCGCTCATCTCCTGAAAAGGTGAGATGTGGGCTGGTGGATTCTGGGCCCCCGGAGGAATTAGAGGAAAGTGCAGTGCAGTCAGGATGCAGGAAACTCTGAGCAGTCACTCCCCAATTGGGGTTGATTGGGTTAAGGCTTTCCAGAATGGTGTAAAACAGTTCTGAACTCTGTGAACTGCTGATGGAAGCCCAGTGGATTGAAATACAATAAACAGATTGCCCGTCATGTTGTTGGCTTTGTAGCAAATAGCTGTTTTCTCCTTGGGATTACATGAACATTTGCTTTCCTTTGATTTCTGGTTGTTCTTTTCAATCTCTTTTGTTAGCAGAGATGCTTCAAACAGCTCTGGAGAAACCCCTGCCTTTTGCCTTTGCAAGGTTTGTGTTTAGAGTCTGGTGCAGCCTGCACACGTCACCTGTTAGCTGTTAGGAGTCTAATTCTGTAAGCCATGACTTCATCTCCCTCAAGGAAGATAGACGGAATGCTTCCCTACAACAGAAATGGTTCAGTTCAAGATGTTTGGGGGCCAGGGGAAGACTCTAAGCCTTTAGTCTCTGGGTGAACTTGGAAAGGAGACCTGTCAAAGGTATTCACATTCAGACAGCTGGTCTATAGCTGAAAAGGCCACCAATTAATGCCATTATTCATGGTGGTGGGAATTGTGTCAAGTGGCCTTAAAGCAGTCGTGCTCCGAGGGGCTGGGGAATGGTGGGCCCAGGGGTGTCTGCACAGCGCCTGCTGCTCAGAGGAGAATAAGGGTGCCTTGCTGGGCCCAGCCCCTACAGATGATGGATCCAGGGACTCCCGACTTCCCTGACTGGCCCTGACCAAGAGTGGGAACCAGAGATATTGGGGTGTCTTGCAAGTAAGATCTTAAAAAAGATCTTTAAAACCAAAACATAGCTTATAAGCTGGCCAGTGTTTTTTATCATTTAAATCGTCCCCATGCAGCGTTTATCACTGGGAACCTTACCACACCTGCAGTGCTCTCCAGAGCTGACCCCAAGTGCTCGGGGCCCCAAACCTCTCCACTGTTGCTCATTGGTAACAAAACTGTTCCTGTTGTTGGCCAGGAAGACCTGGCTTGAGCCGGTGGAGAACCTGGTGAGGGGTCTGTTTCTTCTCTTCCTAACTGCTCTTGCCCAGTTTCCTCCTGTGCTTTCTTGCTGATTCCATTTGTTTTGCTTATAGCCCCCAGGGCTGTTGCTCCTGAAAACTCCGAGGATCCAAGCCTTGAGCTCTGGAATCCTTGAAAAGGACTTGTGTCTGTAGATGTGATGCTTTCCCGAGTTTTCTTTTTCCCAGAATCCTTTTCCCTTTAATCCAGGGATGGGGAGTTGTTTTTTTGTTGTTGTTGTTTGTTTGTTTGTTTTTAAAGAGACGCACAAAATGTTCCAAAATTCAAGATGAATCAGATGCAGGAAACTCTCCCTTGCAAGAAGGCATGGGTTCCATGCAAGTTGAGGCAGAGCCAAAGCTGTCTCTGGTTCCTTGGGGTGGTGGCGGGAACCTTGTACAGCCCTGAGCCTGGGGTGCCCATGACCCTGCCGTTGCTACCTTTCACAAAGGTGATGATCAGTTACTAGGAAGGAAAGTGAATGAGGAAATTCCTTGGGTGGCCTGTGCCTCACAACTAGCACCCTCTCTTCCTGCAAGAGTCGAGGGGAACTGTTCCATCCTGCTGAACAGCTGGCGTTGCCCGCCTCCCCTCTTCCCCTGCAGCAGACCCCTTTTCCTGGCCAGGAAAGCCCCCTTGTGATGGCTGATGCCCAAACGGGCCCGAAGATGAGAGGGTGGGCATTCATTGAAGACTTGGCCGGGGTTGAATTCGTACTCTGGATTCCTGTCTTTGTTCACTGTGAGATGTGGCCTCCATCTTTTAGGGCTGTTTAAACCTCCCCAGCTCTCTGCCAGCCTCCCTGCACCAGGTAGACGGGTGTGGAACGGGCTTCTCATAAAAGGTGTGCCTCTGAGGTGCTCTGTCTTGCCTTCTGTCCCTTGACAAAAGAGTTGCCATGGTAACTACCCTCTGGAAAACATGCAGGAGTAAACAGAAGATCATCTCTTGCTCAACTAGCAGCAGTGTGAATCTGAGCCTCTCTTTGTTAGCCCCACCTGACACGTCGCCCTTCCCTCCCCACAGGCGGAGTTAAATGGGCCCACCCGTGGGTTGTAGAGGGTGGGAGGGTCAGTTCGATGGGCGTGCGCAGATGGAAGCAAGAGGGGGTTTGCAGCGGGAGAGGAGTTACGATTTTCTGGTTCCTTCGTGAGGAAGGCAGAGAGATGAGACCGCTGCCCTGCTCTTACCAAGGAGCTGCAGTTCTCCTCATCCCACCAGACTCACCTACTCCTAAGGGTCACTCCCAGGTGGATCCAGGCTGAATTAGTAGGTGAGCGCACCCCTTGAGATTTCCCAAGAGGAGAAACTCTGGCGGTTGAGGTTTCTGCCACAGAGGAAGAGCCTGGGGCACAGGCGGATGATTGGGGGAAGGAAAGCTCTTAGAAGCGAGGGGGAATTGCTGGAGAATTATCTCCAGATTCCTGAGCCATGGGTGCTACTGACAGGTCCACTTCTATCCTTGTGTCACATGCTGCCTGTGTCCCACCCACATGAGTGTCCCAAGGCCACTCAGAGTTCTGGTGACCTCTCCCGACTCCTGGGTCTCTGTGTCCATCATCACATCCTCACTTGCACACCCAGCAAGTGAAAGGAGCAGTGCCTAAATTAAGACCACAGCCACTGTACCTTCGGGAGGGGGGGAGAGCCTTTCACTACCACCCCAGGCAGGAAGAGGAAACAAGCCATGCCCACTTGCCTGAGAAGCCCTGATTTCATAGGGGTGGGCTTGGGACACCATTGTGGGTCTCTGCCTAATGTAGGCCAGGTAAAGCGTTCTTAGCACCTTATGGGGAAAAGGTTGGACTCCACCAGCCTCCTTCTGTACGTCCGTGCTCTGTACAGCAGGTACTGTTGGGCTCGTGTTTCCCTGTGGGCCCAGAAAGTAGGGGACAGTGAGGAGGTGAGGGGACTGTGGAAGCCAGGAGGGATGCCAGCTAGGCAAGAGCTCTTTGGTACCAGCTGTTCCTCTTTGACCTCCTCACCACCTGGGCTCCCCCCCAGAGACTGCTCTGACGCACTCTCTTCTCTGCCTCAGGTGAGGCTCCTACTATAGCTTCCTCCCAGCCACGGGCCGGACCCAAGTGGTGCAGGTGTGTTACCTCCTCCACGGACGAGGAAGGAAGAAGCCCAAGCTTGGGCCCATTTCTGCATTGTGGCATCTGGGGCTTAGGGTCACTTGGGCCTCCAGGAACCCTTTCCTGCTTGGCCGAGATAGGTCCATGTCTGCTGGGCGTTGGAGCCTTCACTTACAGGGAAGCATTGGAGAAACCAGCGGATGGGCCTGCTCCCCCTCCATCTGCCTTCAGGCTGCAGGGGGAACGGTGGTATTGAGATTAACCGTTAAAGGTGGGAAACCTTAACGTGCTGGTTCTCATTTGGTCCTCATGGGCCCCCTCATTATTTGAGAATAATGATTCTCAAATGGGAAATTCAGAGTGAGGGACTCTGGCCTGAGAGCATCAAGTAAGGCACAGGCCTCGTGGTGCCTCCAGGGTGGGGGGTGATAAATGGAGTCTATCATCCGTGAGACGATGACTGGGTCACTGAGTTCCTGCCTTTCCTCGTGGAAACCTGTTCCGGCTGTGAGCTGGTTTTCCACCCCTGTCAGGAGGAGAGTTTTCGTGAAAAGCCAGGCAGCTTTTTAGGGTTTCACGCCCTAGTTAATGCACTGGGTCCAGCAGCTCCTTCACGTGTACCGTGGAGTATCGTCTGACTTTGCTGGAGACCTCAAGTGTTGAGAGCACAAGCCAGAATACTAGAAATTCTTTGGTACTAGGAGGGGTCTGGCCTCAGCCGGGCCCATGGGATAGTGGTCATAGGCAGAGCCGTGGCCTGGGCAGAATTGCAGACATGGGGAGGGGAGTGTAAGATGTGTTCTAGGACAATCTGGGTTTAGAAAATGAGGAAGTGATGATGTTGACATTTACCAGGAGAACGAAGCAGTGAAGGAGAAAAAACTTTTGCCAAGGGCACTGGCTACTTCGGCGCGTTTTTGGTGCAATGGAAGCACCGTTGTCCTGTCCAGTGAGAGCCTGCCCTGAAAGACAGGCATGTGAACCCGAGCACCAGCGAGGGTCCGGGCTCCTGGCTGTCTAGGATGTAAAGTGTTTTACAGTGCTGGGGCGCCTGGGGGGCTCAGTCGTTAAGTATCTGCCTTCAGCTCAGGTCATGATCCTGGAGTCCCAGGATCGAGGCCCGCGTTGGGCTCTCTGCATGATGGGAAGCCTGCTTCTCCCGCTCTCACTCCCCCTTCTTGTGTGTGCACGCGCTCTCTCTCTCTCAAAAAAAAAAAAAAAAAAAATCTCAAATGAGAAAGTTCTGCAGTGTCAAGCATATACGATGCTGAAAGAGTGAAAGAGGGTACTTACATTGCACACCCTGATTTAATAGCATTTAGCCTATCACCACGTGGGCTTTACTCCATTCAGTTGTGAGTAAACTGCAGACGTCAAGATCCTTAAGCCCTGAGTACTTGGGCTTATATCTCCTATAAACACAGTTGTCTGTAGGGTAGTGACATTATGGTCACACCCAAGATGATGAATAATCCTTTTGTATCTAATATCCAGTCTATGTTCAGATCTCAGTTTTGTCCAGAATGACTTTTATAGTTTTTTGTTTGTTTGTTTTTGAAATCAGCATCCCATTGAGCACTGATAGGTTTGACACATTGTGTTTGGTTGTTAGGCCTCTTCAGCCTGTTCTTCTGTATCCTACCTCTTTGGGTTTATGTTCTTAGGATGTTGGTGGACCCAACATATCCTTTTAGTTTTGAGTCTTAATGTGTAGGTGTTCCATGTTGCTTTTGTCAATAGAGACTGGCCACGCCCCCGCCATCCCAGAAACCCACACAGGACCTGCTGCTCAGAAAGCACAGCTCCCTCTCGGGGCCACACTGCGGGCTCCACAGGGTGGGCAGCATGTGCAGGGCTGACTGTGGGCAGCCCGTTCTGGGGAACAGGATCATGTGTCGGCTCTTCCACTTCTTACCAGGGGACCTTCAGCTGGTCCCTTCTTTCTCAGCCTCTGTGTTTTCATCTCCAGAACAAATGGGATGGAGCAGAGGAGCCTCCTGGTCCTACCCAACACTTCTGCAATGAGGTGACTCAGATGACTCAGCTCCAAGGGTAGCAGGGCAGAGCACCTGTGCGCTTTGTGCTTTGGGGTGTCTGCTTCCCGAGGTGGCTGGCCATGCCCAGTGCCGTGAACATGGGGTCCGGGAAGATGCCCGAGGTCCCCTGACACTTTAACATGACCGAATGCTCTCCCCTTCTGCTCCCTGCAGCTGAGATTCTGGAACTGGCGGGCAATGCGGCAAGAGACAACAAGAAGGGACGGGTCACACCCCGACACATCCTGCTGGCCGTAGCCAACGATGAGGAGCTGAATCAGGTATGGGGTGCTCCTCTCCCTCCCCTGCCAGATACTTGGGTGGGCAGTCCCACTGTTTGAGAGACACAGGGAGGTTGGTGTTTGGCTCGCTGTCAGAGGTGTGCACTGTGTTTTGGACAATTAGCAGCTTCTCTGACTCCCCCCTCCCCCACCACTCCCCACCAACCATGCCTGTTTTTCCCTGAGGCTTCATTTGGGGACAGGAGGGAATGAAACAAGGTGTTTGGACCTCCCTGGAGGAAAGATAGTGAAGTTCCAGTGGAGCAAGGGACTCTGAGGTCCCTGTAGAGTGAGCCTGGGTCCCATCAGCATCTTTGGAGTTCAACCAAGCAAAGCAAGAAGGCGAATGGACAGGGCAGACTTCTTTAAAGTCAGGGACAGGGTGGGCAGGCTAACCATCTGCTTCTTTGATTTTCCTGCAAGCTGCTTAAAGGAGTCACCATAGCCAGCGGGGGAGTGTTACCAAACATCCACCCGGAGTTGCTAGCAAAGAAACGAGGATCCAAAGGGAAGTTGGAAGCCATCATCACACCACCCCCAGCCAAAAAGGCCAAGTCTCCCTCCCAGAAGAAGCCCGTGTCTAAGAAAGCAGGAGGCAAGAAAGGGGCCCGGAAATCCAAGGTATGTGATTGGGCAGGGCTGTGTGGGGTGGCGCAGGGCAGCTTCAGGTAGATGAGGTCCTGAGTGGCTCCCTCCTGCTGAGGGCTTATCCAGGAACTAAGGAGGAACACGTGGGAGCTGCTTCCAGAAAGGCCAGCACAGCTTCAGTGGCTCGAATCTGAGTGAAAACCTGGATGCCTGCAGGCAAGGGGGATGTAGGGACAAGGCAGATAGCTGGGGCAGATAGCTCCAGGCTGCAAGGACCCCATCCCTGGCCTGCTAGGGAGAGGCTCACCCGTCTGGGAAGGTGCTGGGTGTGCAAGAGCTTTCTTGTGCAGGAGTGGCTGTCAAGAATCCCACAAAGGCGCCTGCTGCCTGCGATGCTCTTAGAACTCTCACTGTGTTGCCATGCCTGCATATCCTCCTCTGAGCATCTTTAAGGGAGGATGGTTCAGAGAGTTTGCTCTTCAGAATGTTTGCCTTGTTAAAGAAGAAAACAGATGTGTTACTCAGATGCCCCTGCCCAACCCAGCTTGGCCTGAGATGAGGTCCCAGGTGCTTATGTTTTTGTGGCAAGTGAAGCGCTGTCAATAGTGGGACCTAATGTCTTCATGTAGGGGGGAGGCCAGCTAATGGCCAGCCAATCCCCAGTCCTGATCCTCACCATGGAAGAGCAGCAGCCCACCCCTGGGGAGGTCTGGGTCTGTGGAAAGTGGCACTCCCTTGTCTCAGCGTCAGCGGGAGACAGCAGAGCACCTGGAACATGTGTTCTGTGTTCCTTCATCCCTGGACCCTGTGTCTGGGCTCTTGTCACAGCCTCCACGACCAACTAGCTCCTCCTAACAAAATGGAATCTTAAGCTGTCCTGCTCTGCCCTGCCCTGGGGCACCTCCAAAGGTGTGGTCCTTCTGGTCTCCAGCCAGATGAGGAAGAAATTACCTCTGGCAGAAGGTGACCTGGCTATTTTGTGAGACCCTCAGTAGTAGCTTCTTGGAGAAGCCTTGTGGGTCTGATGCTGTGTTGGCACATTCTTCCCACCAGAACCCAAAGCCTTTGGCCAGATGAGATGGGGCAGACGCCTTTCCAGGGCAGGCTGCAGGAGCGCTGCCTCAGTGCCCCACTCTCATCCACCCTCCCAGCATGTCCCCCGCTCTGAGCTGGTCCATAGAGCAGGTCCCCAGCCTCCAGCGTCCTATTTACACTGTTGGCTGGTCTTTGGAAGTTGAGGTGGAAGTGGCTGTACTTTTTGTACGTGCTGCTGGGTGTGAAGGAATGCTTCCCCGAAAACACACAGTCTGAATTGGTCTTGACCCCAGGCCACTGCCCTGCCCCTCCTCACCTAGTGAGAATCACGCCCAGTTCTCTGAGAGGGAAACCTGTTACTGAATAGTGTCTTGGAAGTTCTTCCTGGGCACTGACTCTCCAGCTCCTTCACAAGTCCTAGGGGAGGCTCACGCCCAGGCGGGGATGCCGCAGAATGCTCCCTTACTCGTTTCTGCCAGGTACAAAATTAGCAGATGGGGCTGTTTCTTTCTCCCCTTTCAACATTCACATTTGCGGGGAGGAGCAGGAAGGCAGGGGGAAAGTCGCCTGTACAAGCCATTCTAAATGTTAAAAGAGACTGTGAAGATGCCAAGGCCATCATCTCTGGACCATGAGCCCTGGGGAACTGGCCACCCACAGAGTAGGGCCCTTGGTGCTTGACTTAGCATTCTTCCAGCTGTGGCCCGAGCATGGCCCTTGTTCATGGAGACCCTCTAACTGTGTGCCTTGGGCACTGAGCTGAACTCTGTTCCCATCACCCCTGGTCTTCTCCTAGTAGTTACTGCCTGATGGCTTTCTGGCCTTCCCACTTTATCAAACACTAGGAACGCTGTTTCTTTTTGGCCTGGAAATGAAGTGTGTGTGTGTGTGTGTGTGTGTGTGTGTGTGTGTGTGTGTGTCTTTAGCTCTAGTAGCTATATTTGGAACTCACTGTTTCTAATAACCATATGCCAATAATCACTCAAACACTCAGCTTTCCCCTTGATTACAAAAGCAGGAAGCCTGTGATGGTGGTCTGTTTTTCTTCCACACAATAAAACACATTGTCTGCTTACTGTACCAGTATTTGGCTAACATTAAACCCTGGGGGAAGCTGAAATTGGAACCGTGAACAGCTAATTTTCAAAACATTTGTTTAATGTAAATTGTGGTGTCAGCTCCCAGAAACAGCAGAAAACCTGCATCTCTCGGTTTAAGTGGAATGTTCTGAAAATAACCTTTCCAGGGACATGCAGAGAGAGCCTTAGTAACATGCTAAAGCACTTGGAGTAAAACGGAGTTGGTATTTTTCAAGTGTCAACACTTGAATTCCAAATCATAATTTTCCCCCCAATTCTATGTAATTGGGAGGTTTTGAAAGTCTCCAGTTGTGACGTCTGAGTCAGCTATCGTGGGACCTATGAGAGGAGGCAACAGAACGCACTGGGACTGGGAGTCCAGGGCCTTGATGGTGCCGTGGGGTTCTTCCTGCCTGCCTGGGTGGCCTCAGGCAAGTCCACGCCTCAGTTTACCCCTCCCATAAAACGATGGCATCCGTTCCGGCCTCACGTTGCTGTGCCTGAATATGTGCACCATGTTTCTGACTAGGTAGTATGTTTAAGAGTGGAGATAGTTCAAAGGAGGATGCTCTAAGAACTCTCACCACAGCCCGCCTCCCCAGAGCAGTCTCTGTAATGTTTCTGTACCTTTCAGAAAGTCTGCATGGAAAAGCATAGAGATCTGTAAAGCCCTCCTCATCGTCCCTGCCTTTAAATATAAACATTTGTGGGCACCTGGGTGGCTCAGTAGGTTAAAGCCTCTGCCTTCAGCTCAGGTCATTGTCTCAGGGTCCTGGGATTGAGGCCCGTGTCGGGCTCTCTGCTCAGCAGGGAGCCTGCTTCCTCCTCTCTCTGCCTGCCTCTCTGCCTACTTGTAATCTCTCTCTGTCAAATAAATAAATAAAATCTTTAAAAAAATAAATATAAACATGTAAAAAATGTTACCCTCTGTTTTGGGAGGGTGGTGCAGTGGTGAAGGGTGCCGGCTTGCTTGGCTTTGTGTTGTAATTTGGCCATTGCCTGGCTGCGTGATCTTAGGAAGTGACTGAATTTCTCTGGTATTGTGGTCTCCTCATCTGTGGAATGGAGCTCGAGCACAGGGTGCTTGGGAGCCTGAGGAGAGTGTCAAGCCCTTACAGCAGTGCCTGGCACACACCTTCACCGCTGCTCTTACTTCCTTGCTCTTCTGCAGCTCTCAGCAGAGAGCAAGCTCTAGAGTATTCCATGTTGTAGTTCTAGCATCCTAGATAGGAAGCACAACCGTCTTCACCAGGTCTCTGTGAATGGATGTGCCATTGTTCCAAGCATTCCGACCTGGTGGCATGTGGGTATCTGTGCTTATGCGTCTACAGGACAGAGTCCCCAACGGGAACTTGCTGAGGCAGACAGATTTCTGATGGCTGTTGCTCACCTGTAGAGCATCTGATCCCATTCAGAAATTTCAAACTCTGCCTCCTCCTCCTTTTTTTTTTTTTAAGATTTTATTTATTTGACAGAGAAACACAGCTAGAGAGGGAACAGAAGCAGGGGGAGTGAGAGAAGGAGAAGCAGGCTTCCCACTGAGCAGGGAGCCTGACGTGGGGCTTGATTCCAGGACTCCAGGATCATGACCTGAGCCGAAGGTAGACACTTAACGACGGAGCCACCCAGGTGCCCCTGCCTCCTCCTTTTTAATAGTTAACACCAAAGTTGTTGAAAGAAGATGCCTTCATTTGAACAATAGTCATCACCTCTCCATGCGCTCCTCATTCCTCTTGCTCCTGAGGGTATGGTAGTAAACACAGGCCCTTGCCCTCTGCAGGCACTCACTGAGCTTTGGTCTAGTGAGGAGGGCAGAGTCCTTACAGGGGTGTGGAGGGAGTGCTGTGACAGAAACACTGAAGGGGCGCCGGAGGCATCATTGCCCTACAGAGGCAGTCAGGGGAGGCCTTTCTGGTAAGGTGACCCCCTAAGAGAGGCCTGTGAGAGAAAGCTATATGGGCCTTTAAGTGACTGAAGGAGAGTGCTGGTGACAGAGGACCAGCCAGCCTACCTCTCCTTTCCTAGAGAGAACCCGACATGACTTGGATGTGAGGTTCCCCACATTCCATAACACGCACACCTCTGGCAGTTGGAGAAGTCTAGGATTCCTTCTTAAGGTTAGGTTTCCAAGTGCATAAAATCCTGAAGATTCAAAGGAAGCCATTTATGCTTCAGTGTTCTAGGTTAAAACCCCTTGTCAGAATTTTCACTGTGAGCTACAGGATCATCTTTAGGGGATCTCCAAGAGACCGTTTTTGCTAAAAATTGGAATTAAAAAATTCTAGGATTTTTCTGATTTCTTTCTAAGTTTTTATCTTAATTCCAGTTAGTTAATATACAGCATTCTCTCCGTCTCAGGTGCACAATATAGTAATTCAGTCTCACCTAGGACTTTTCAGACTTAAACCCACATAACCCCACAACTGACTCTACCCTCATGTGGCGATCACCCCCTGAATCATGAAGATAAGCTTGCTCCTCACTGCCTGGCAGGAAGCCTACCATGAATTTAATGGGACACCTGTTTCTTTTTTGAGAAATAAGTATTTAAACTGAAAATTGAATGATGAACGTTTGGATAAGGGATGCCAAAGAAAGGGTTTGGTTCTTGAGAGAAGCTACCATCCTTGCCAAATCTTGCTGGCCTTTTAATGAGCTTCCTAGCTTTCATCAGACATCCGGATGAAAGAGACTGGGCAGCGGTCATCTTGGGTTGATGCTTTCTTATAAGATAGCTTTTTGGACAGTCAGCCCTACATGTTCTTAAATAGGTCTCCCCCTGACTCTGATTGATTGTGTGCTGTTCAAAATGAGGCTGGGTGTGGGTACAACACATGGGAGCTTTTGGATTTGTAGAACAGCAATAAATTCCCCCAAAGTCAATCATTTTGGAGAGTGATGAGGAATATTGCTTGTTAGCTTTCTCCCCCTCCTGCCAGGATCTGAAAAAAATCTACCTCCTGTCACCATTTCATAAAATAGCATTTAAATTCGAAAGGCTGGGCAAGGAAGTAATCCCTGACTACAGGCTTTATGCTTAGGGGAACAGTTACTGTGATTCGAATGTAGTGACCTCTCAGGAGGCACCTGAACACACCTCAGCTACTCTCTCATGGGTTGGGAACCTCCTATGGAAGGGACTCAGCTTGTCTTCCAAGTAGTGAGGCTGGAGAGAACTGGGAAGGAATGGCTTGTCCTGCACAGACAGGGTTTGGCAGCTTTTTCTCAAGGCCACTCGTTTATCATATTTCCCATTTTAGACCCATTTTTCCCACAAGGAATCGAAGGCAGAGGGAAGTTAGGCAGCATGCCCTTGTTATGTCATTAGTAGAACCAGAAATCAAACCAGAATTTCAGAGCCCAAACATCCCGCTCCTTGTATGTCCTGTGACCTCAGTCCACTTACTTGCTTTGGCAGAAGCCCCTCGTTCTGTAGGTGGAGGGCTGACAGCTGGAGGGCGAGTGGAGCCAACAGCTTACAAATATTTTTCTTTAATAACACATTCTGGACTCTCATTGAATTTATTTGTGAATTCCTGATACATATTCTTTTTTTTTTTTTTTTAAGATTTTATTTATTTATTTGACAGAGTAGGCAGAGAGGCAGGCGGAGAGAGAGAGAGAGGAGGAAACAGGCTCCCTGCCAAGCAGAGAGCCCGACGTGGGCTTTGATCCCAGGACCCTGAGATCATGACCTGAGCTGAAGGCAGAGGCTTTAACCCACTGAGCCACCCAGGCGCCCCCTGATACATATTCTTAAAATTTCCACCTCCTCTCCTCTCCAGCACTGTTTTCCAGTTTTATCAAGATAGGCTGAACAAACAGCACTACATACATTTTAGGTGTACGGCACAAGGACTCGACTTAACATCAGTTGTGACACGGTTACCACAGTAAGTTCGGGTGATGCTCACTGTCTCATGTAAATGGAAAGAAAGTGTTCATTTTTCTTCGTGACAGGAACTCTTAGGGTTCACTCTCCTAATAACTTTCAAATATACCGTGCAGCACTATTCACCTGTAGTTGGGGAGCTGTGCATTACATGCTCTGTGTTTCTTTATCTCGTAACTGGAAGCTTGTATCTTTTTTTTGTAGTATTAAAAAAAAAAAAGTATAGTTGACCTACAATGTTAGTTTCAGGGTGTACAACATAGCAGTTTGTCTCCTGTGTCTTGGGTATTGTAAATAATATTGCAGTAAATGGGTGCATCTGTCTTTCCAAATTAGTGTTTTCCTTTTCTTTGGGTACATAAGGAATGGTGGAATTACTGGATCATATAGTAACTGTATTTTTAATTTTTTGAGGAACATCCGTATTATTTCACATGGTGGCTGCATCAGTTTACATTCCCACCAACAGTGCATGAAGGTTCCTTTTTCTCCTTGCCAACACTTGTTATTTCTTGTCCTTTTGATTTTAGTCGTTTGGGTAGGTGTGAGGTGATAACTCATTGTGGTTTTGATGTGCATTTCCCTAATGATCAGTGATGTTTAGCATCTTTTTACATGTCTGTTGGCCAACTGTATGCCATCCTTGGAAAAGTGTCTATTCATGAAACCCACTTGATGGAGCGATTTTATCATGAATGGATCTTGAATTTTGTCACATGCTTTTTTTTTTTTTTGCATCTGTTGAGAGGATCATGTGCTATTCCTTCGTTGGGTTGATGCGTTGCATCACGTTAATTGTTTTGCAAATATTGAACCATCCTTTTGTCCCCGAAATAAATCTCACTTGATCATGGTGAATGATCTTTTTAATGTATTCTTGAATGCTGTTTGCTAATATTTTGTTGAGGATTATTTATGTTCGTCAAGGGTTTTGGCTCTTGGGCACTGGGCCCCTGCTCCCATCCACCCATGCTACCCAGGGTTTGGGGGAAATGTAAATCATGGCACCAACCAGTTCCTCTGACTTGGAGAGAGTTCCAGCAGCTCCCCTGCCATATGGTGGAGTTCTAGGGCAGAATCTTTTTTTTTTTAATAATTAACATAATAATGTATAACTTACTTCATGGGTACAGGTCTGTGAATCATCAGTCTTACACAAGTCACAGCACTCACCATAGCACATACCCTACCTAATGTCCATAACCCAGCCACCTGATGCTTCCTCCTAACCCCTCCAGCAACCCTCAGTTTGTTTCCTAATATTAAGGGACTCTTAAGGTTTATCTCCCTTTCTGGTCCCACCTTGTTTCATTTTTTCCCCTCCTTACCCCCCAGAGCCCCCCCATCCTGCCTCTCAGATTCCTCATATCGGAAATATCATGTGATAATTGTCTTTCTCTGATTGACTTATTTCACTCAGCATAATACCCTCTAGTTCCATCCACGTCATTGCAAATGGCAGGATTTCATTCTTTTTGATGACTGCATAGTATTCCATTGCTTGCGCGCGCGCGCGCGCGCGCGCGCGCGCACATACACCACATCTTCTTTATCCATTCATCTGTTGATGGACATCTAGGTTCTTTTCATAGTTTGACTATTGCGAATATTGCTGCTATAAACATTGGGATTCACGTGCCCCTTCAGATCACCACATTTGTATCTTTAGGGTAAATACCCAGTAGTGTGATTGCTGGGTCATAGGGTAGCTCTATTTTCAATTTTTTTGAGGAATCTCCATACTGTTTTCCAGAGTGGGTGCACCAGCTTGCATTTCCACCAACGGTGCAGGAGGGTTCCCCTTGCCCCACATCCTCACCAACATCTGTCGTTTCCTGACTGGTTAATTTTAGCCATTCTGACTGGTGTGAAGTAGTATCTCACTGTATTTTGATTTGTATTTCCCTGATGCTGAGTGATGGTGAGCACTTTTTCATGTGTCTGTTGGCCGTTTGGATGTCTTCTTTGCAGAAATGTCTGTTCATGTCTTCTGCCCATTTTTTGACTGGATTATTCTTTGGGTGTTGAGTTTTATAAGTTCTTTATAGATCTTCATAGTAGGGCTAGCATCTCTCTCTCTCTCTTTTTTTTTTTTTACTTTAAATTTATTTTTTTAGTGTTCCAAGATTCATTGCCCATGCCCCCCAGTGCTCCATGCAGTAGGTGCCCTCAGTACCCACCACCAGGTTCTCCCATCCCCCCACCCCCTCCCTCCAAGTCCCTCAGTTTGTTTCTGTGTCCAAAGTCTCTCATGTTTCGTTTCCCTCCCTGAATTACCCTACTTCCCATTTCCTTTCCTTCTCCTACTGTCCTCTATATTACCCCTTATGCACCGCAAGTAAGTGAAACCATGTGATACTTGACTTTTTCTACTTGGCTTATTTCACTCTTCCAATCCGGTCCATGTTGCTACAAAAGTTGGATATTCATCCTTTCTGATGGAGGCATAGTATTCCATTGTATATATGGACCACATCTTCTTTATCCATTCATCTGTTGAAGGGCACCTTGGCTCTTTCCACAGTTTGGCGATTGTGGCCATTGCTAGCAGCTCTCTTAAACCAAGGGTATTTTTTCCTGTGCCCCAGGGCAGAGAAATCTGCTCCCACTGCCTCAGGACTCTTCCTCCCTACTGCAGTTCACAGCAGCGAGGGTGCAGGTTCCCTTCATTATCATGTCTCCCTCTCTCTTGCTATTGTTCTCTATGTGGTCTCTTTATCTTTTGTTGTATAGAAACTGTTCAGTCAGCCCTCAGTGCTTCAGAGGGAGTTGCTGTATCAGTAAGTGTAGATTTAGGGTGTCTTTGGTGGAGATGGACTTCACCGTCTTCCCACATCACCGTCTTGGACTGGAACTCTAGGTGAAAGTTTGTACCTTTTGACCACTGATATCCAAGTTCCCCACGAATACACAACTATAAATAAAAAAATGAGGTGTAGGGCCTTAGATGGACTCTGAGCAAGTTAAGGACCTTTTTTTTTTTTTTGTCTTCATAGTACATTTAACTTCATTGGGGTGTGTATATATTTTTCTTTGTTATTGTCTTAACATTTTGTTTGATTCATTTGGGATTACTAGCTGGTAACACTAAGTCTGTGTGTTTCATGGTTGGAATTTACCACCATGTGGTTATCCTTTCTGCTCTGGAGATATTTAAGCTGTTTCCAATTTGAGGCTCCTACCAAGATTCCTGCTACAAAAGTACATGTCTTTTGGTGCACACATGTTGTACTGTCTTGGGGGAATACCTTTAAGTGGAATTGTGGTATCATAGAGTATTTATATGTTCAGCTTTAGTAAAGAGCGCCAGATAATTTTCCTGAGTGCTGGTAAACTGTATGTAGTCCCAATGCAGCAAATGGGAATTCCAGTTCTACATTCTTGCTAAGGCAGGCTAATTTGAGAATTTAATTTTAACCATTCTGGTGGGTGTGCACGGTCTTGATGACCAGTTAGCTTTAGCATATGCTCAAACAAATTTTGGTCCTTTGGATAATTCCTTTTGTGCTCATGTTTTGTGCAGCTTTAAAAATTAGGATTAGCAGGGCGCCTGGGTAGCTCAGTCATTTAAGCATCTGCCTTCAGCTCAGGTCATGATCCCAGGGTCCTGGGATTGAGCCCCATGTCCAGCTCTCTGTTCAGTGGGGAGCCTGCTTCTCCCTCTCCATCTGCCTGCTGCTCCCCCCTGCTTATGTTCTCTCTGTTGAATAAATAACTCAAACGTTTAAAAGAAATAGGGATTAAAAAAAAAAAAAAAGAAATAGGGATTAGCTATCTTTTTTAAATGACTGACAGTACTTCTTTTTATATTATGGATATGAATTCTTTTTCATTGTGATAGAATTCACATGTAAGGTGTATGACATGACAACTTGATATTTGTATATATTTTGTGAATGATCGCCATAGTATGTCCAGTTAGCATCTATCACCATACGTAATTACCAAGTTACTTTTGGAGGGTGAGAACTTTTCAGGTAGACTTCGTTAAGCCACTTTCAAATAGACAGTACAGTATTACTGACTATAGTCACTATGCTTTATATTGCTTCTTCAAACTAGAAGTTTGTAGCGTTAGACCTACTTCACCCATTTTTACCCAACTCCTACTCCCACCCTGTGACCGTCAGTCTGTTTTCTGTATCTAGAAACTGGGCTTTTTTTCTTTCTTTTTATGATTCCACCTGTAAGTAAGAACATACAGTTGTCTTTCTCTGTGATGTATTTCACTTAGTATAATGTATAGTATAATTTCACTTAGTATAATGCCCTTAAGGTCACATCCTTCTTTCATATAGTTTAATAACATTGTATTTTATATAAATGTACATGTATGTATACATAAAATAATTTAGGAGATATGTATAATATGACATAATAAAAATAATAGGACATATTAATAAGGACATATATATTAGAATATAAAGCATGTTAGTATATGTAATATATAAAGATCTTTATGAGATTTTCACATCTTCTTTATCCCTGTTTCCATTGGTGGATCTTAGGTTCTTTTCGTGACTTGGCTATTGTAAATAATGCTATAGTAAATATGGGGATGCATATATCTCTTTGAGTTAGTGTTTTTGTTCAGAAATAAAAATTGCTGGATTATACGGTAGTTCTATTTTTAATTTTCTGAGGAACTTCCATGCTGTTTCCCCTGGCGGCTGCAGCGGTTTACATTTCCACCAACAGTGGACGCAGAGTTCCCCTTTCTCCATGTCCTTACCAACACCTGTTATTTCTTGTCTTTTTGTTGATAACCTCATGGTTGTGAGGTGATATTATGGTCTGAGTTTGCATTTACCTGGTGATTGGTGATGCAGAGCACCTTTTCCTGTATTTGCCATCTGTATCTCTTCTTCAGAAAAATGTCTACTCAGAATCTGAACGCTCTTTCATTTAAATGCCAGTTAGTTAAAATAGAGCGTAATATAGTTTCAAGTGTCCACTGTAGTGATTCAACACTTCTGTACAACATCTGGTGCTCATGATGAGCGCCCTCTTTAATCCCCATCACCTACTTGACCCATCCCCTCACCCATCTCCCCTCTGGTAACCATCAGTTTGTTTTGTAGAGTTAAGAAACTGTTTCTTGATTTGCCTCCCTCTCTTTTTTTCCATTTACTCATTTGTTTTGTTAAATTTCCACACATGCATGAAATCATATGGTATTTTTTCTTTCTCTGACTGACCTGTTTTGCTAAGCATAATCCTAGCTCCATCCACGTTGTTGTCAATGGTGAAACTGCACTCTTTTTCATGGTTGAGTAATAATCCATTGTGTGTATATACTACATCTTTTTTTATCAGTTCAAAACTCAGTGGGCACTTGGGTTGTCTCCGTAATTTGGCTATTATAGATAATGCTGCTATAAACATTGGAGGGGGGTACATGTATCCCTTTTAACTAGTATTTTCTATTCTTTGGGTAAATACATAGCAGTGCGATTGCTGCATCATAGAGTAGTTCATTTTTAACTTTTTGAGGAACCTCCATACTGTTTTCTAGAGAGGCTGTACCAGTTTGCATTCCTACTACCAGTACAAGAGGGTTTCCATTTCTCCCCCTCACCAACACCTTCTGTTCCTTTTCTTGTTGATGTTAGCCATTCTGACAGGTGTGAAGTGATAATTTGTGGTTTTGATTTGCATTTCCCTGATGATCAGTGATGATGAGCATCTTTTCATGTGTTTGTTGGTGATCTGTATGTCTTTAGAAAATGTCTATTCATGTCTTCTGCCCATTTTTTAATTAGATTATTTGTTTTTTGGGTGTTGGGTTTGGTAAGTTCTTTATATATTTTGGAAGCCAACCCTTTATGAGATATGTAACTTGCAAATTTGTTCTCCCATTCCATGAGTTGCAATTTATAGTTTTGAGGATTGTGTCCCTCCCTGTGCAGAAGCATTTTATTTTGATGTAGTCCCAATAGGCCTCCTTGCCTAGAAAGAAGTTGCTATGGCTGATGTCAAAGAAGGTACTCTGTTCTCTTCTAGGATTTTTATGGTTTCAGGTCTCAATTTAGGTCTCTGACCACTTTATAAACAATTTTTTTTTCCTTTTGATAGTGAGTTGTATGAGTTCTTTATATATTTTGGATATTAACCCCTTATCAGATATAGATCATCTTTGGCTTATGATGGGGTATCCTAGTAAACCTGTATTAAGGGGCGCCTGGGTGGCTCAGTTGGTTGAGCGACTGCCTTCGGCTCGGGTCATGATCCTGGAGACCCGGGATCGAGTCCCACATCGGGTTCCCTGCTCGGCGGGAAGCCTGCTTCTCCCTCTCTCACTCCCCCTGCTTGTGTTCCCTCTCTGGCTGTGTTTCTCTCTGTCAAATAAATAAATAAAATATTTAAAAAAAAAACAAAACCTGTATTAAATTGAAAATGCATTTAATACACCTAGCCTACGAAACATCATAGCTTAGCCTAGCCCACTGTAAATGTGCTCAGAACACTAATTTGCTTACTGTTGGACAAAATCATCTCACACAAAGCCTATTTTGCCTATTTTATAAGAAAGTGTGGAATATTTCAAGTAATTTATTGAATACTGTAATGAAAGTAATACAGAATGGTTCTGTGGGTATAGGATGGTTTTGTAACTGTATTAGTCATTTACCCTCATAATTGTGTGGTTCGCTGTGTGCTTGACTACCTCTTGCTGCCTAGTATCACTAGAGAGTATAGTACTACACGTGGCTATCCTAGGGAAAAAAAAGTTAAATTTGAAGTATGGTTTCTGCTGACTGTGTATCGTTTTTGCACCCTTGGAAAGTTGAAAAAGTCAGACAAACCGTTGGATGCCAGGGACTGCGTATGATTTGCAAGTTTCTCTAAAGGCTGACTTTTCATTTTGTTGATGGTTCCTTTGCTCTGCAGAATCTTTTCAGTTTGGTGTAGTCCCACTGTTTATTTTGCTTTTGTTGCCTTTACTTGTGATACCATACCCAAAAAATCATCACCAAGACCAATAAAAAGGAGCTTTCCATCTGTTTCCTAGGAGTTTCTGGGTTCATGACTTACATTCACATGTTTAATCCATTTTGAGTTAATGTTTGTGTAAGATGTAAAATGTTGGTACAGCTTCATTCTTTTGCATAGGGCTGTCCCATTTTCCCAACACCATTTAATTGAAGAGACTGTTCTTTCCCCATTGTATATTCTTAGCTTTTTTGTCAGGAATTGATAATATATATGTGGGTTTATTGCTGGGCTCTCCATTCTTTTCTACTGGTCTATGTGTCTGTTTTCATGCTGATACCATACTGTTTTGATTATTCTATCTTTGTAATGTAATTTGAAATCAGGGCAGGTGCATGATGCCTTCTCCTTCGTTTTTTGACAAGATTGCTTTGGCTTTCAGAGTCTTTTGTGATGTCATAGAAATCTTAGGAATGTTCTGTTTCTTTGAGAAACGCCTTTGGAATTTTGATAGAGATTGTATTGAATCTTTAGATTGCTTTGGTTGGTATAGACATTTTAACAATTTTAATCCTTCCAGTCCATGAGCACAGAATCTCTCTCCATTTATTTGTGTCTTCTTCAATTTCTTTCATTAATGTATTGCAGTTTTCAGGGAACAATACGTAGTTTTCAATGTATAGTTTTTTGCCTTTTCAGTTAAATTGCTAAGCATTTTATTTCTTTGATGCCATTGTAAATGGGATTGTTTTCTTAATTTCTCTCTGATAATTTGTTATTAGCATATACAAATGCAACAGATTTGTGTATATTTACCTGGTATTCTGCAGCTTGATTGAATTCATTTATTCTAACAGGTTTTTGGCAGAGTATTTAGGGTTTTGTATATATATCATGCTGTTTGCGAATAATGACATCTGATTTTGATGCCTTTTCTTTTTCTTGCCTAATTGCTTTGGCTAGGACTTCTAATAATATATTGAATAAAAGTGGCAAGAATGGGTATTGTCTTGTTCGTGATCTTAGAGGAAATGCTTTGCTTTGAGCTTTTCACTAATAAGTATGTTAGCTTTTGGCTTGGCATTTATGGCCTTTATTATATTTAGGTATGTTTCTTCTATACTCAGTTTTTGAGAGCTTTTTTTTCAATCATAAATGGATGCTGAATTTTGTCAAATGCTTTTTCTGCATTTGTTGAGGTGTTCGTATGTTTTTTATCCTTCACTTGTTCATATGGAGTTTCACTCTGATGGATATTAAACTATCCTTAATCCCCAGAATAAGTTCCACTTGATCATGGTATGTTATCTTTTTAATGTATTGTTGAGTTCAGTTTGTTAGTATTTTGTTGAGGGTCTTGCATCTGTGTTCATCAGGGATATTGGCCTGTAATTTACTTTCTTGAGGCATCCTTGTCTGGTTTTGGTATCAGGGTAATGGTGGCTTTGTAATGTAAGTTTGGGAGTGTCCTCCTATATTTTGGAAGAGTTTAAGAAGAGTTGGTATTAATTATTTAAATGTTTGGTAGAACTAACCAGTGAAACCTTCTGGTCCTGGACTTTTGTTTGTTGTAAGGTTTTTGATTACTGATTCTGTCCCTTTACTAGTAACCCATGTGTTGAGATGTTTATTTTTCTTCATGATTCAGTCTTGGTAGGTTGTGTGTTGCTAGGATTTGATCCATTTCTTGTAGGTTGTCCATTTTTTGGACATATAATTTTTCATAATAGTCTCTTATTCTTCATATTTCTGTAATGTCAGTTATAATGTTAATCTCTTTCATTTGTGATGCTTTTTATTTGAATCCTCTGGTTTTTTTTCTTGGTGAGTCTAGCCAGAGATTTGTTGATTTTTATTTATCTTTTCTAAGGGTTAGCTCTTACATTTATTGGTCTTTTCTGCCTTTAATCTATTTGTTTCCACTCTGATCTGTGTTATTTCTTTCCTTCTACTAACTTACAGCCTCATTTGTTCTTTCCCCCTTTTTTTTTCCCCTGCTTTCTTTTGGGAGGTGTTTGAGATTTCTCCTGTTTTTGTTTGTTTGTTTTTAGTAGACTTATATTGCTATATTTTGTCTTAGAACTGCTGTTGCTGCATTTCCTAAGTTTTGATATGTTGTATTTCCACCTGTCTCAGGGTATTTCTTGATTTCTCTTTTGATTTCTTTTGACCCATTGATTGTTGAATAGTATGTAGTTTAATCACCACATATTTGAATTTTCCAGTTTTTTTCTTAATAATTCTAGTTTCTTGGCACTGTGATCAGAAAAGACAACTGATATGATTTCAGTCTTTTTAAATTTATTAAGACATGTTTTGTGGTCTAAAATATGACCTGTCCTACAGAATGTTCCATGTGGTTGTGATTTAAGTGACTTTTGAGTGGAAAATGTTCTGAATATATCTTTTAACTCCACCTGGTCTCATGTGTCATTTAAGGCCAGTGTTTGTTCATTGATTTTCTGTCTGGTTGATCTATCTATTGATGAAACTGGGGGCGGGGGACAGGGTTCATAATACAATATTGTATTGCTGTTTGTTTTTCCCTTTAGGTCTGTTTGTATTTGCTTTATATATTTATGTGCTCCTAGATTGGGCACATAAATGTTTACAATATTTATAAAATATATACAGATATTCTGTGGGTTTGACAAATTTATCATTATGTTATACCCTTCATTATCTGTCATTGTCATCTTTGTTTTAAAGAATATTTTGTCTGATGTAAGTATACCTATCCCTGCTTTCCCCTGGTTGCCATTTACAAGAAAAATCTTTTTATTTCACTTCACTTTTATTGTGTCTTGTTCTTACTTGTGAAGTGTGTCTCTTCTAGGCAGCATATTGATGGGACTTGTGTTTTTATCCATTCGGTCGCTGTATGTCTTTTGATTGGAGAGGTTAGTCCATTTACATTTAAAGTAATTATTGACAGGTATGTACTTGTCATTTTCTTAATTGTTTTTTGGCTGTTTTGTAATTCTTTTCCTTTCTTCTGTTGCTCTCTGCCTTTGTGATCTGATGATTGTCTTTTTTTTTTTTTTAAGATTTTATTTATTTATTTGACAGAGAGAAACAAAGCCAGAGAGGGAACACAAGCAGGGGGAGTGAGAGAGGGAGAAGCAGGCTTCCTACTGAGCAGGGAGCCTGATACGGGGATCGATCCTGAGACTCTGGGATCATGACCTGAGCCGAAGGCAGTCACTTAACCAACTGAGCCACCCAGGCGCCCCTGATGATTGTCTTTAGTGGTATCTTTATCTTTTGTGTATCTACTGTAGGCTTTTGCTTTGTGTTTGCCATGAGACCGATATATAACAACCTATTCACAGTCTGTTTGGAGTTGATAATGTAAGTTTGAACACATTCTAAAACTCTGCGTTTTTACCCTCCCTACACTTCCTGTTATTGGTGTCAGTTTGTATCTTTTAATCTCATGTGTCACTTAAATAATTAGTGTGCTAATTGTCATTCCACCTTTGTCTTTTAACCTTCATATTATCTTTATAAAGGATTAAGTCACTACCTTTAGTATATTCTTACCTTTACTAGTGAGAGTTATACTTTCATATGTTTTCCTATTACTAAATAGCCTAAATACCCTTTCTTCTTAACTTAAACAAGTCCCTTTAACATTTCTAGTATGGCCAGTTTAGAAGCCTTTGGCTTTTTGCGTGTCTGTAAAAATTCAAAGGATTTGAAAGTCTCTCTCAATTCAAAGGACATTTTTGCCAGGTAGAGTATTCTTGGTTGAAAGTTTTTTACTTTCAGTACATTGAATATTTTGTGCCACTCTCTTGTGGCTTGCAAATTTCTGCTGAAAAATCTGCTGATAGTCTAATGGGGGTTCCCTTGTATGTAACAAGTTGTTTTTCTCTTGCCGCTTTTAAGATTCTCTCCTTGTCTTTAATTTTTGACATTTTAATTATAATGTGTCTTGCTTTGGCTCTCTTTGGGTTCATTGTTTTTGGAATTCTCTGGGTTTCCTGTCAGGATTTCCTGATTTTTTTTTTTTTTTTTTTTTTTTTATGGCTGAATGTTTCCACAGTTCTTTATCCATTCACATGTCAGTGGACATGTACATTGTTTGTGTTGAATGTCACCTAAGGCTGCTGGGATCATGAGCTGCAGTTACCTCTTCAACGTAGTGTTTTTGTGTCCTTTGATTATATTCCTAGAAAGGGAACTGCTGTTGGATCATTTGGATTCTACTTTTTAAATGTTTGAGGAAGCTTCATACTGTTTTTCATAGTGGTCGTACCAGTTTACAATGTGGGCAATGGCTTTTATGGAGGAGGACTTGGGCAAATGAGTCATTGCTGAAAATATCCAGTATTAATCATCACAGGCTAAGCCTTATAACTTGGCTTTATAGGCAGCTGCTGACTCATACCAGGGACACAGGGAAGCTGCCACAGCCCCCTCCTTCCAATACAACCAGCTCTGTTCATTAAGGTTTTTCTGCCTCTAGAAAAAGAAAAAAAATCCAAGTATTTTTGGGCATAAGCACTAAATCCTTATCTACTTATCAACTGCATCCCACTCCCCAGCATTTTTTGAGCACCTCCTGTATGCATGGTGTTCACTGGGCAGAGCAGTGATTCTCAAACTTTTTTGCCTGCCTACCTCTTAAAAGAATTTTGACAATCTTTGTATCTCACACATTTAAAATTTATATAAAAACCATTTCATCACTCATTTAAATGTATCCAAAGAAATCGAAACACTATATTGATTTGATTACCTTCATTATTTTAAAAAATATATAGACATGCTCTTTTTTAACAAGTGGAAAATTTACATTACTTTTCTCCTTGAGCCCATATGTCCCTTTCATTTGTCCCACAAAATTTTATCCTGATGCCACACATTTAATGCTGGTGGTAGTATTGCATTGAACTTCACAACAAAAATAATGTATATAAATTTAAATGTTCTTGGAAAAAATTTCTTGATCATAAAAGAAATGTTTTGGATTCTACAGGATTGGATAGTTATCACACTTATTAACACACAGTTGATCAAACCGATAAATATTTTACAAATGTAATAACTATTAAGGAAAAAATATCCTTGGAAAACTGTGTCTCTGGATACTGTATCTTGGAACTGTATCTCATCTATGGGATAGATGGAGATCGAGATAGAGTTTTTAGTTACCTTAAGATGATAAGATAGTGACTTGCTGCTAAAATGAATAGTGTTCAGCATCCTGCATTTGTAAATTTACAGTCATAAGTACTGGGAATGTCTTGTTCACTAAAAGTAAGTGGAAATGGAAAGGATTTTGTTAAAGCAACATCACTCAGTCCCCTGAACTTTTAAGTGCCAAGAGTCACCCAGTAATTCGTTTTAATGCATGTTTTATTTTACAGTTATTTTAGATTGACAGAAAAGTTAAACAGTACAGAGAGTTCCTCAGTACCCCTCACAAGGTTCCCCATCATAACGTCTTCTGTCGCCCCAGTACATTGGTCACAACTAAGAAACTGGTGTTGATACATTACTATGAAGTCCATTAGTCTTTTCTTTAATGATCTCTCAGCTCTTCAGTCAATTTGGTATTTCTCCCATTTTGTTGAAAGCATAGAATTAGAAACATCTGAGTAGTGAAAGCATTTGTCACCCAGCCTTTCCCTTTCTTGTTTCCTGGAAAGTATATCAACAAAGGCTTACAAAGACTTACCACGTCCCTGTAGGTTATACCTTGCATTCTTGGGTCTCTTTCACTTGTCAGATCTGGTATACTGAAAGAATTAGGAAAACCATTGGTGATCATTTTAACACAGCTTTGTTAATACCCTGTTTCTTGATACAATGCCTTTTTCTCAGCATTTATATCCAAACCTTGGAGCTTTAGACTTGGCTCACTGAATTTACAGAACTTGTTCCAGGTTGGCTGTAGACCTTAAATGTTAAAGCAGCCCTTCTTGTTAAAGCAGACCATAGAACTAGACTGTTTTTTCAATGCAAGCAAAAATGTTAATATGTGAATGAATGTGAATCCCTAAACAGCCATGTGGACAGGCACAGGCCTTGCCCTGAGTTTGCGGGTCCAGAGCCTTCCATTAGGAAGGTGTGACCATCCGGAATACCTCGCAGCCCTGACTTCTTGGTTTGCTTGCACGGGAGCAACCCCTCAAGAGGGATGTACTTTTGGATAGAAACTCGGGGTGGGGCAGGAGAGGGAAAAGGTGGAGTGTCTAAACACAAACTACCATTGTTCCCACTATCCTCAGTCTCTGATATATCTGAAGGTGGACATCCCCCAGTGAGGCAAAATGCCCATTTCTCATATGGTCCTCCTACTTAACAGAAACTCATGAAAGACTGGTAAAGCCCAGTATCCCCACTCCCGGGAGTCGGAGGCTGCCAGGCCAGTAATGGGAAGCAGGACCGGGCTGGTGGTACAAGGAGGTGGGACGTGAGACCTCTGTCACAGGTGCACATCATCAGGGCCGATCAGGTTCAGGAAAAGTCCTTTAGAAAGTTGAGGATCTGGAAATGAATTAAACCTCTGGGGACAACATAGCTTGCAGGGCTCCTGGGAACCCCAGGGTAGACATACTAGAGTCTGGTTGGGACGGGGAAGGAGCCCATGAACATGCAGATAGCCATGCCAGCCAGGAGGCTGGGGATTCCCCAGAGGGTAGTGGGGCTCACTAACAGCCACCATAGAGATCCTTCTCCATGGCTGGTTTTCTCAAAGGACAGCTGGGGAGTGTCTTCCTCCTGGGCTGGGGAAGGTTGGAGGGTTATGGTCCTTGGTCTGATGTTTGGCTCTTTGAGAACTCATGATCAGGAACAGTTCACTTTTTCCCCTCAAACTTGAATGGTGTGCACGCATCTAGAAAGCAAAGACCCTTAAGAAACTTTTAATTGGTCTAAGTTAATGAAAGTAGTTGTAGATTATAACTCTACAGTACAGTTTTCCCTTTAAGTAGAAGTATTTTGAGATTACAGAATGATGAAACTACTCTTGGTAGAACTCCTGGACTTCACAGAGCCTATGGCTCCCACTTTGAAAAAGGCCAAAAACTGTTTTGTGCAGGATGATGGGCAGGGCCTGGAAGCTGCACCCCCCCCCCCCCGTTAGAAAAGCCCAGATTCCTTGGGTGTGTGCCTGCGTGGGCCTCACAGTGACTCTTGTGTTTGTGCAAGAAGAAACAGGGGGAAGTCAGCAAGGCCGCCAGTGCTGACAGCACCACTGAGGGAACGCCGGCCGACGGCTTCACAGTCCTCTCCACCAAGAGCCTCTTCCTCGGCCAGAAGGTAGGCAGACGTGCGGCCTCGGTTGGCTCGCGGCCCTGGGACAGCTGGGTGGAGGCCACCTCTGCTGCAGGAAGGCCCAGGGATTCCCAGAGGCCTCTCCTGGCCTGGTGGGTGTGGGTGGCAGGGGCTGACAGGGTGACCTCAGGGAGGGCTGTGACAGGAGCGCTGGGGGAGACTGTTTTGGGGGTGGGAAGAAGAGATAGGGCTGAAAAGAGGGAAGGCCACTCCTGTGGTGGGGGTAGAGGGGTCCTGGGATGGGGTTGGGGCAGCCCAGGGTTAGTCTGCGGAAGGAGCTGCTAATGTGGGATAAACGGTCATGGTCACGGGTCATGTAGCCCTGGCCAGAAAAACAGCCTCAAGTCAAATCTGGGTGTTGGAACAGGAACGGTCTAGCAGGCAGCCCACTCCCTGTTGGAGGGCCCTGCAGGCAGAGCGTCTGAGTCTGATCCAGGGGGCAGGATTGCTTCTAGACATCCTTAGGTAACGGGTAGACTGAACCTCTCGACTTCCTGAAGCCAACCTTTTGTTTGTTTTAACCGTGGGCACTGTATTTTCAGCCATCCCAGTGATGCAGCTTTGCCACGACGCCATGGTTTTGTAAAAGATGATTCACTTTTGTTGAAAATAAAAATGATGCAAAGGCTTTTAAGACCTGAGAGTGAGAGTTAATTAATATTTCTCTATTAACACCAAAAAAGGGGGGGTGGAGAGAGAGGGAATTCCTCTTGTCTTAATTTTTTAATCCGCCATAAAAGAAAATGAAAGGCATGAATTTGACCTTCCGTGTCAATTGCTTTGTGGCTAACAACTTGGTTCTGAAGCTGCATCATTTTTACAATCTCACTGTCAATTTTCTTTCGTATCTCAAGTGACACAGCCCTCCTGCTCCTGCCTTGCAAGTGCTCCTCCTCTCCTTCCCCTTCCTTCCTGTCCTGATTGCACTCAGGCTCTCATGATGCAATTCCGGTGGTGGACCCTGTGTTCCAGCAAATAACCATCCCCGCTGACATTTTATAACCATTATCTGTATTTTGTATGCCTTTTTCAAAGGGAAAAAAAATCAGCAGCGCTTGTCATCTTAAGGTCTGGGGCTTTGCAAGTTTTCGTTTAAGATATTTTTGATTTATTTAAAAAATTTCAACTCAGCAGAGAAGGCAACCACCAGGTCTACTTCCATACCCTTTAACATGTCCTTTGGGTCACATATTGGACGTTGACATAAACTGTTGTCCCAGTTGCCGGGGTTTGAACTCAGGTGTGGACACCCGTGCTGCCCGGGAGCCGCTCCGGTGTGCTTTAGATCCCTGGTGTAGACTGTCCAGCAGGCTGGCAAGCCTGCCAGGCGGGTAGAGCCATTTAGTCCCTCCCACCATCCCCACTGTCCCTCTCCCTTTGTTCCACCCCAGCTTTGGGTGCCCTGGCCCTGATTTCTTCCTTCCCCCTGTGGTTCTTGCTACCTCCTGCTGGCCACCCCAAAGAAAGCCTCCTCTCAGACCTCCTCACACCCTCTTACTGGATGAAGTCAAGTATTTTCATCGTAGCCACACTCAGCCACGCCAGTGTCCATGAATACTCACAGTACTCCATTCAGGGGCAGGGAGACCAGACAGCTCTAGAGAAGTAGTGACACTCTATAATAACCTAGAGGGGTGTCATTTAGTGTTCTTTAAGAAACAGGAAAATGGAAAAAGGAGACTTGACAGAGAAACTCAGGTGCCCGTTACGGATGTCCTAGTTTTGGAAGGGAGGTTCTGAAAGGACGGGATGAGCTGAACCCAGTGTAGAATGGCCCGCTGTCGGAGAGGGAATGGAGTACAGACCCAGACAGACCACCCACCTGGTTTCCCATGTCACGCAGTTAGATGTTGGCAGAGGCTGTGCTCCGCGTTAAATGTGCTTCCACATTAATGACCCGAGATCCACACATCCAGGACAAGGTACCCCCAAATCCAGGACCGCACATGCTCTTCTCCCCAAATGTGGCATTGTGGAATAAGGTGGCACTTCAGGTCAGCATGGGCCCCGGCATCAGCAGTGTGCCAGTGGCCCTTCCTGGAACCCTGGTCCCCTGAGGGGTGACGTGCAGCTAGTGTTGGTTGTTCATTGGGAGTGTTACTTGCAAGCTATACTTTCTGGCCCTTGATTGGCTGTTACTGTGGGGCGAAAGTCATGGCATATAATGCAAAAGGGGCAAGAGTCCTCAAACTGACCTGACTTTTCCCGCAAAGCACATTTTAAAATGTCATTCTTACAGATGATACTTTTGACTTAGATTTTTGGAAATGTCCTAAAAAGGGGTACCCGAGAACAAAGACCATGGAGCACCCGGTATTCTCTGAATCTTGTTTTCCCACCTGTGATAATGAAACCGATGATTGACTCTTGCAAGCAAGTGAGTGTAGAGAAAGGCGATAGGGAGCGCTGCGGGGCCCTGCCAGGCCTGGTTGCTAAGCTAATCGCAGGAGAAGCCGACCCAGCCAGGGTTGAGGAGTCTGGGATCTTGTTACTGTTGATGATCCAGGCTCTGGGGTCATCATCCCTGTGACTCTGCTTTTACCCAGTGTTCACACATGTTGTTGTGGGATTGTTTTCAAAAAGACAGTGCTGTGACTCTGAGCCCGCCAAATGTTGTTGCTTTGTGGTTCAGCAGACACTTGAAGCTTCCTCTCAGAGATTCAAAAACCTCACGGTTTTATCGCCAAAAAAACTCTCTTCCTGTACTTCTGTAAATCTGGGTCAGTGGCAGTAAATGATTTAAGGCTTTCTTGATAGGGTCAGTATTCTTTGAAGGAGTGGGGAAGGCAGCCTGAGGAGGCTAGGAGTGAGTCTCCGGGCCCCCCAGATTGTCAGGATCAGAGCTGCAGCCCCGGAGGCCAGGGTAGCAGGGGCGGCTACCATGGGTTTTCTCCCTCCCAGACATGCACACCTGACTCCCGGGCTGGAACTCTGTCAGGAGAGGGGGAGTGATTAAAGCAGTGGTTAGAGGAAAGGGTCAATGCCCTCTTTCTACCCTACTGCTGAACAGTGCTGGCTCTGCACTGGGGCCTCCAGCAGGGCTGCCTGTGTCCTTGTCTTTGTGGGACAGGTTCTGGCCAGAGACCCACCAGATGCCGTCACCAGACCTGAGGCCTTTGGGAGACCTGAAGTTGGGTGTGTGTGCAGGGTAGGTAGCAGAGCACGGCTAAAGGAGCCCCATCATCCCAGAGGCAGGGCAGGGTTGGGCCACAGAGAAAACGTGGTCTCCATCAGGGGCTACAAACAGTTTTGTGGAACACCTCACCCTTTCCATCTGCCTTGGTTGAAGTGGACTTTGGGGATAGGATGAGAGGGACATCTTACAGGGCTAGCACAAGGAAATACAGCTGGTCAGTCTTCTCCCTTCCTTGCCCATCATGAGGCCATGAGAGATACCAAAACTGGACAGTTGCAGGCCAGACCTAACATGTCATTCAGATACTGTTTATCAGATGCTTTCATTTCCTAAAATCGTGTTTTAACTCTACATATAAAATAGGATTCTTGTAGCCGAGTAGGTCATGTCAGGGCATAGCCCACATGTCCGTCTAGTAGTTCCAGGCCGTGCCTCGTTCCCTATCACTGGCAGGCCGCCTTATGACCTGCCGTGAGTGGTGGGGGCCAGCCTTCCTTCCAGCTTGGCTGTGAGCCACCTCAGGTCTAAGCCAGGCCAAGGGCCCAGGTCCTGAGCTCCTGCATTTTCCGTTAGCCCTGCCTTAAGAGAATGGAGCTAGTCATTTCACCTCAGACTTGTTGGGAGGTTTGACATTCAAGTCCAGCTCTGGGTGCCTGTGGCAACCTGAGCACCATCCCGGGCATCATGTGGCACTCAGGGCTAAGAGGCGACCCACACTCTGCCTTCCAGGGGCTTCTAGTAATGAGTTCACGCATCAGTAGAGAACGAGGACTGACACGGACATAACCACTAAAGGGACAATGTGGACATAACAGACGGAGAGCCAGCTGAGAGTAACCCGGGCCCAGAAGTGGAAGGGTCTGCAGGACACTTGGCTAAGTCCCCTTCTTCCAGTTCCACAGCCACGCAGGACCCCCTTCTGCTCTGTAACTGGCAGTCCCCCTTGGTCGCGCTCAGCAGTGGCCAGCAATCTTCAGATAATTTAAATTCCCCGTACTGTGGTTTAAAACTTACTTTTTCCATCATTTCCAGTGGTAAGACAAAGGAGTAATGACCTTATTCAGATTCTGAAATCATCAGTGATCCCCCTTTCCCTGCCTCCAAGAGAATCAGACTAAATATGAGAATTTGCACAGTTGCGCAGAAATCTTGTTTCCTGGGCCCCTGGCGCCCCTTGCTCTGCCCTGTGCTGCAGACGGCCACGTGGTCCTTGCAGGGAAGAGGGGCTGCGACTTCCTAGGACAGGCCATCTTTCTGGGTCCTACCAGGCCGATTTATGTGTAGCCATGGGCTTGTAGGAACCTTGTCAGACTGCTGCACACATGGCCTCTTTGTATGTCATGCTCACGGGGTTTCTTCTCCTGTCCAGGGAGCTATGGCCTTTGTTCTTGACCATTTCACTGTTGGCTTCTGCCCATGGGCCTGCCTGCCCAAGCCAAGCTGGTTACCCATTTGTCTTTCCAAAGTGCCTACCCCAGTTTGTCCTCTCCCTTCTTGCAGACACACACACAGAGTAATCCCCCCACCCCAAACACATGCTTTATAGTCCAGAGGTGGTTTCTAAAAAATACTTCAATGTATTTAACCACAGCAAAACTGTTCTGCGGCTCAGGCCCTCAGCCTGAGGACTTGTGCCGAGCCTGGTACCCAGCGGAACATAGGCAGAAAAGCAAGGGTCGGGGCTGATGGAGATGAATGAGACAGTACTTGGTTAGCTGCGAGTTCTCCTGGCTGGGGGTAGTGGCTCCCCGCGGTGCAGTGGTCTGGGCCTCCAAGAGTGGGAAACCTTGTCAGGAGAGTGAGGAGTCCAGAGGGAACTGGGAATTCTCTAAGGAATTTGTTCTGTTTGCAACCACTCCCTTGCTTCAGCAAAGCCGTGAAGCTCCCTGCCGCCACCCCCCTCCCCCCGAAGTTTCTCCAGAGATCCCATTCTCTAGGCAGTCAGAGATAATCTTCAGGGGTCTTCTCTGCTAGCTGAATCAGAGCCCATGGAAGTAGTTGGTTTTCCAGTGAGGCACTTGCAAATTAAGTTCAGAAGCATCTATGCCATTGGGGGAAAAATAGTGTGAATTTTAGGGATTTGAACATGGATATTTTTAAACAAAGCAAACCCAGAGATCCCTTAAAAGTGTACTCCTCCATACCACACCAAGTCAAGTGTTGTTTTCCCTTTTTTTTCCTTTCCCTTCCTCTTCAACAACTTCATAGTGTAGGGTTTTGAGGTGGGTTTTTTTGGGGGGTGGGAGGCAGGGAGTATTAGCTTAATTTGAGTTTTTATAAATAGCATTTGCTTAAAGTTAGAGGCAGAGATGCAGTACTTACATGATATAATCAAACGCTTTATCTTATCCTGAATCCTGACCATTTGCCTTCCCAGAGCACCCCCTCCCCCTTTAGTCTGTGCCACCCACACCCCTTCTCCCTGAACGAAGAAGCTCTTAGCCCCCTCACCCAGATGCTGGTCTCTTTTCTGCCTCTGTCCCAGTCCCAGAGCCTGCAGTGTGGACAGCTCCATTGTTTGAGGTCCCCCCTCAGTAGGCTTCCTCCAGCTTCGGGGATGTTGGCAGTCCCCTAAACCACCCTGCAGTGCCGGGAACCAGACCCCAGGAAGTCCCTATGATTTCTCTTCCTCCTTCCAGCCCTAACTAGAAGTGGAGCCCACTGCCCTGTGGCAGGGCCTGGCTGAGTCTTGACCCAGCCCAGCGTGTGACCAGATTTATCTCCCCAAGTGCTTTCTCACAGAGGATGAGTTTTGATTTAAGTGGGTCCGTTTTTTACTTGCGAATCTACTGAGTGCTCCTGGGAATGAGAAATGTGGGCTTATATTTCTGGTGCTTACAGAGTGTCAGGTTTTCTGTTTGGTTTTGTTTTCAACAAAACATTTGGCCCCAGAAATTCAGTGCCTTGGAGCCAGGTTGCCAGGAGCCTCCCTGCCAAGCGTCTTCACATGGCCCTCTGGTCCGAGTGCACGCCCGGACAAAGGCTCCTGCCCTGCTGGGTCCTGCGGCTGTGCTCAGGTCCTGCGGTCCTGCTCTTCCAGACTGCGTCACAGTTGGTCTCAGGCACCAGCTCCTCTAGGGGCTGCTTAGGCATCGCTTGGTAGGAATCCGTGTCATTGCAGGATGAACATCGTAACAGAGTGTGCAAGCGAGCTTGCGAGTGTGCACACGCTTTGCTGCCAGCACCGGTACCTAGAACAGGAAGGGAAAGGGTAGGACCTGGGACAGTAGTCCTGGGCCAGCTAATTCCTCTTCCCCTTCTGACAGCTCAGTCTAGAATTCAGGGCTCTTTGCAGCCAGAGGGTTGCTATAGCAATAGGATAACTGTGAGGAGGGCACCCATTCAGGGTCTCCTCAAAAAGAGCGTAAACTGGAGGAAATCCTTGACCCAGGGGGGCTCAGCAGAGTACAACACATGAAGAGACACCGTCCTGCTAGAGAGCTGCTCTTTCTCTTCCTGGCTTTCACCAGAACTTCGGTATTATGTGACTAAGAGGCATGTAAAATTCGATGTTGCTAAGCCACAGACCATCTTGTTTTTGGGCACCTCTGAGCAGGGCAGGGGAGGCATCCGGCCAGGAGGCAGGGTGAGGGGGACAGCCTGAAAAACCTGTGGCCACTTGGAGGTTAGCCAATGCTTTTCCAGAGCAGCCAGCATTTGTGTACCATCCCGGGGCTCAGAGAGGAGGTCACATATACCGCCCCCGCCCCCCACCAGCACTCGCCCCCAGCGAGCACTCTGGTTTGGGGTCCTGCTAGCTGCTGTTACTTTGTTTCTTCAAAGGGAAGTGGATCCATCAGTCCACATGGCTTATGCCTCCCTTTTGCCCCAAGCCTCACCCAGCAGGTCCTGGACCCTCAGCCTAGCTTGCTTCCTTCCAGCATCCTGAGCAGCACTCGAGTCTTGTTTGAAACGGATTCATCTTAGCCAGCGACTCCCCATTCCCCTCTGCACCCAGTGCACCTGGCGTGTCCACTGCCCTTCATCTGTATCCCAAGGCTCACTTCTCTGTGACTTCCCGGCTGTCCTGTTATTTCCCACCTCATGCTTTTCTTTTCAGCTGAACCTTATTCACAGTGAAATCAGTAATTTAGCCGGCTTTGAGGTGGAGGCCATAATCAATCCTACCAATGCTGACATTGACCTTAAAGATGACCTAGGTAATTGGGGATGGGGTTTGGCACCACCAGCTGTCAGATGAAAAGTTATGGAACCCAGAATTTAGGCTCTTCGTCTTCTCAAACTTCAGGCGGGCAAGCCAAATTCCCAAATCCAAGGTGGACATTTGAGGGTAAACCCTGAATGTTTACTCATTCCAAGCCATTTCCAACGCAGATGATCTGATAACGTTTCATTAAGTGCAATTGGCTGTTTTCCCCTTAATTGTCAATATACTGCTATCTAAATTCTCTTCCATAATGATCATACTGACTGCTGGTTACCCGGGAGGGATTTTTTTAAAAATGTGTTTGTTTTTTTTTAGAACTGAAAAATCTCAGGTTGCTACAAAATGATAGTTTCTCCATTTAAACCTTAAACGCACTTGAAGAGACAATTAAACTGCATCAGTTTCTCAATTGTCGTTAATCCACCAGCAAATTGGTTTCCCCCAAATTTACCACCTCATTTTTTTTTCTACAACCGAAAACAGTATATGACTGCATGCTAACTTCATGAATTATTTGATTAGGATAATGTTAAACTGAAGGGCGACATCTCTTTCTGAGGGAGGTCCTATGGAGGAAAACTCTGCCCCAAAGCCATGGTGTCCGCAAGCTCAGGGCAAGCGAAGAGGTACCCTTCAGGTGCCCCAGTCTGTGGCTTGCTGTTTGCACAGAGGGACTGTCAGCTCAGGGGCTCAGTGAAGGCTCCTGTCCTCTTAGCTGTGAGCCAGCCTCCTGCCTGATACTGGCCTGATAGGTATGTTTTCAAAGCCTTTCCTTCCCACCTTTGGCCACAGTTATCAGGCATTCTAGAGCCTGGGCCCAACCCTCACAAACCAGGTATAGCTGTGGGCTGGAAATATGGAAATGGGGACTCAAGAGTGCCCTGCCTGAACCCATTTTCCACGCATACACTTACAGATATTTTCTTTAAAAAAACCAAACAAACCCATAAACTAGAAAAAGCAGGGATCGTATCTAAAATACATTTTTGCATGTAAAATACGTGAAAATAAGAGAGACTAGAGTAAATAAGTGCCAGACCTGGAAAAATATTTTTTACCCGTAGAGGGGAAGATAAAGGCAATTCTGTACGCACACATACTGTTTTCTTGGTTCTCAAGAGACGGCCCTCAAAGGCAGAAAAAATGACGCATGTCCTGAGACCAAAACTCCTGAAAGTTGCTGCCGACAAAATGGAGAAACTTGTTGTTGTGGTTGGCCTGATAGTCCACATTTTTTTTAAAACAGACGCCATGTTTTTAGTAGTCTTCTCAGTGGGGTGCCAGAGAGGCTTTTGCGCAGTGAAATGGGGCATTCGTTGTTTTGTTATTTCTTTTACTCTTTGGAAATGATCTCATGTGTGTTTCTCTTTTTTTGGACATGTCATTCAAATGTTTAATTTAAACATGTCACATTTGATATTCCTCCTCCTCCTGCTCCTCTCCCCCTCACCCCCATCCACATGTGCGCACACTTCGTGGACTGATTGGCCCTTGGGCTCATATGTTGGAGTCGACCAGGTAGGCGGGCCCTGCCATTGGGCCTTAGTAAATGTGCCTGTGCGCGGGTCTCGGTCCAACACGGTTGATATACATTTGTTTACCTGTTATAGTTGCAAGTTGTACAGGCTGACATTGCCTCGATCGGCAGTGATGCTGTCGTTCACCCGACAAACACTGACTTCTACACCGGTGGTGAAGTAGGTAATGCCTAGCCGGGTGCTGCCAAGTGTGTGTGCATGGTCGGTCGGCCGCCGCAGACAGCTTGATCTTTCGACAGCTATGCAGGGCTGCATTCATTTCACACTTCCAGCTGTCCTGACCTTCCCCAGGTCTCCCATCCCCGGGCTGTGACCACGAGAAACGACAGTTAGCTGTCAGCCAGGGTGCACCCCACAGCTCCCCGACGGGTACACTTCTGGTTTGGAGACTGGTTCAGCGACGTCATTTCAGCCTTGGCTTCACGAGGCACAGCTTTGTTGGAAACTGGGTTCACCCTGGATTTCAGCTGCCCAGGGGATGCAGCCCGGTGGGCCGAGTGGCTGCCAAGACCGCTTCAGTGCGGTCCGTGCATCCGGATGTTTTGGCAAAAAGGCACAGCGTGAGAGCTAGGTGGAAGGGACCTGAACCCCAGCCTTGCCATTTCCTGCTTAGGAGGGCAGGGCAAGTAACTTAACTCCCCAGTGCCTCAGTTTCCCTATCAGTGAAAGAGTGATCACGAGGACAGGCACTTTGCTCTGTGCCTGCCGCGTGATGGGTGCTTCCTGTTTGGTCTCACTCTCATGTGCATCTACAGGTTTTGCCCATAGGTGTGCCTGTCCTGAGTGCAGCACGCTGGCCATAGATTTGGACACCACTTCCTAACGTGTTGCCCTTCCTACTCCGGGGCGAAAGTGCAGTCAGCCTGGAGGCTGAGGCTCCTGGGATTTTCCTGAGTGTCCCAGACACCACAAGTGCAAACAGTGTAGCAGTCTGAGGCTGTCCAGCTCTGTTGAGTGTCACGAGCAAAGCCTGCCGTTCACGGTCTGCCCTAGCTATTGCTCCTCGGGCTGATTGCTCTCCTGGGTATTTTGGATCTTGGATGTGGATGGAAAAGACACACTGGCCAGGAAGTGGGGATTCACCAAGGCGTCCAGGCCAAAATGAAATCAGGCTGGAGGCAATTAAAATAAACTCCACTTCCACAAGATCTTGGAGGAGTTTAAGAGCTCCTAAGTCAGGCAGCTTAAGAGAAAGATAATCCTTTTCTTAACCAAATGAAAACTGGATAGGAGGGAAGTACTTATTTGGAGGAAAAGAAAAATAAAGGAGACTAGATTACCTTTCTGCTAGGAGTGACTAAGGCCTGGGTTCACCCTGCCATCCAGGACTTGGAATGAGATGGAAATGAGCAAGCTTCCAGTGCAAAATTACCTCTCCTAGGCCCAAGGAGAAGGGAAAAGGACTTTTTATTTTTATTTTTTTCGCTGTGGATGGTGTGTGTTCAACAGGATTTGTGATGCCCGAAGGTAGACCTGGAGGCTTTGAGATGGGGGCAGGAGCCTGTTTTGGGGTAAGAGGCAAGGAACTTAGCCCTTCCAGAACCGTGACAGTGCTAACACTTTGCCCTGTGATGTACTGGCCCTCAGCCCACTGAGACGTGCAGGGGAGGCACCATTAGCCTTGGTGACCTGTCAATCACCTGACCCCCAGAGCTTGCCCAGGGTCACGTGGCACATTGCTCACGGATGCTGTCACAGCTGGCACAGCACCTCCGCAGGTCCAGGCAGCTTCACTGGCCGCGGTGGACCCCAGATGACTGTGCCAGAACCCAGGTCTTCCAAAGCCCACCTCAGTGCTTTTTCTCAGTGAACCAGTCCAGACTAGTACTGAACCCACCTAGCTTGGACCTTTCCAAAACAATGACAAACCAGATTCATCCGTGGTCTTAATTGGTGCCAGCTCCCACTCTGATGTGTGAGAGGGGAAAAGAGGAAGCTAGGACACAGTCGCTCCATTTCTCCCACTGGGTGTGAATTCCTGAGACCCGAGACTGCTGGAAGAAGGAATGCCAGTGCAGGAATGCTTAGCCCCGTGATTAACTCTTACCCATCACAGTTCTTTCTAACAGTGAAATAGACCACAGGCTTAGCCTGACATTTGTCCAAGCCTAAATTTTTGCTTAGGCTGTTTTGAACACTGATACTTATGCCTGCTTTCTGAGCATGAAATAATGTTCTTGTTCTCATGGGAGTAACACATGTTTATGCTTGGGGGCAAAGAAGCCAATTGCTTTACAATTAACCCTGAAGCGGAGCCTAAAAAGCAAGAGTCTTCCATGATGAGTGTTGACAACACAGTTGAAATGGGCCTGTTTCTTGTTACAAAGTACACGTGTGTCTACATGAACATGTGCATACATATGTGTGTGTAGGGGTCCAGTCCTGACCGCGGTGATTGCCTGCAACCTAGGGTTCAATTTTTAAGTTTGGGAATTGCATTGAGTGTATTTTAACTTGCAAGTTTCACTTCTAATTAAAGCAAGATTTAATTACAAGTAAAAATTTTAAAGTAAACACTCTTCCTAAGATAAAGCACCTTTAATGATACATCAGCCCATTTTCTTAATCCTGTATGCTTTAGAAAGGAGTTGGTAGTGTGAATACCATACTGGTGTTATTTTACCTTCCAGATTTCTCAGTTTTCCCTCAAAGAGTATGTCTGATAGAGAATGTAGACCTAATGTAGCTCTGCGTAGAGCAGCTTTGTTTTCCCTCCCTGGAGCTTGAGAACAGGTCAGCAGGGAAGGCCAGACCAGGTGCCATGGGCAGCGGTGTTTGGGACCCAGAAGATTGACTTAGAGATCCATTTTTCTCAGTTGCCTGATTTTCTGAGTGAACCCGTAATTGGGCCTCACTCCCCTGGGTGGTACCCTCAAAGTCTGCATTTCCTGCAGGGAGGGGGGCCATGAGGCCGGACCTTGCTCCCTCATGCCCATTTAGCCACCCTCAGTGATGCTGGTCTTGGTCAGAAATGTGTAGCAGCTGATGGAAGTCTCTGGAGTGGATGTATTTTCCCTCCTGATTCCTGTGCCATTTAAGGCATCTTTGGCTGCCTTCTAAGACAGGCGAAGGTGTGAGGGTATAGTCTTGCCTAATGAGGGATGTTGGCTCCCTCCCCAGGCATCCCATACGCTAACCTCTCCCTTCTCTTAGACATCCGAGAGCTCCCTGTGGGTGACGGCCTGCTGGTCACGTGCGTTCATGCACCTCAGACCTGCTGCTGCTCAGTCGGTGCGTGCCGTTGGCCCTGGTGCTGGTGGGTCACCAGGCCGGGGCTGTGTGCTCTCCCTGCCTGATACTTCCCGGGGTTAGTTCACTCCTCCACAGCCAGTCCGCCAGGGAGGCAGGTTCCTCTCAGATAAACAGACCTAGTCACGAAAAGGGTGAAGAATCCAAAGAGAATCTGGGCTGGTGCGCTCTGAGGCGCCCTGACTGACACGTATCCCAGTGTGCCAAGTGCAACTGAGAATTTTCCAAGATAAATGGTGAATCTTAAGGGGAGTATTTTATCCTCTCATGAGGAAAAGTACTTTAAAATGGGCAAAACTGATGAATCAGAGCTTAAGGAAGACTGAGCCCCCATTCTGGCCAAAAGCTGAAAGGATGATGCTGTGGGCTGGGCCACACGGGGCCTATAAGCAGCAGGCCATGTAGAGGCTGGGCCTCTCGTGTGGGCACCCTGCCTTCACAGCAGGAACTGAATGCTCAGCAAGACCCCCCGACTCAAGAAAAGGGGCTGTCTACCTCCACTGGATTTAGTCCTGGAAGTCCGGCCCTGAACAGGCAGTTGCCTTCCTTTCATGTGCTACAAGCTCGCCTTTAAGCTCTGCTTCTGATGTTGCCTTCCTTTACCTAAAGTGATTCTGAGTCATGAGTGTGATGAAGGAAATATTGTCTGAGGCCATCTTTTCTTTTCTTTTCTTTTTTGTTTGTTTGTATTCACACATAAGACCAGAGCTGCAAAATAGGAACGAAGCATGGTAATAATGCTGGTCCAGAGGTGGGCAAATCTGAGTGCCTTCTTCTGGGCCTGCTGCTGAGGGCAGACCCGGCTCCCTCATGGGAGCATGGTATGCTTCCCCCACAGCCTTCTTACTCGGGGGTGCTCCCCAGAGACAGGAAAATCTAGCAGAGACCCGAGCCTCCAAAGCCAACACCCTCAGGTTTCTCACACCAAGTGTGCCTGACCTGCACGCTTGCAAGCAACAGGCATGTCCCATGTCCCTACCATCTCCGGCCCATCTCGGATTACTCCCGAGTCACCCCCAAATGTGGGACAGCAGTGACTGCTCAGGGGCACTTGGGCCAGTGGTGGATCCTTTCCAAATGTCACTTTGATGACTTCACCAAGGCTTAGTTCGTGTTTTGCAGCCATATGGAAATGTAGCTGGTCAGATCATTTTAAGTCTGTAATCACCTGACATGCTAAGTGTGTGTCTGTGCCCCGAGACGCAAGGATGGCCATGTGACCTCGCCCTGTCCTTGTCTAGGAAACACGCTGGAGAAGAAAGGTGGCAAGGAGTTTGTGGAAGCCGTTCTGGAGCTCCGAAAAAAGAACGGGCCGTTGGAAGTTGCTGGAGGTGAGCTGGGGAAGCGCCCTGCTTATCTGGGCGTGGTTCTTGCCACATTAGGAGAACCAGGTCTGGCCGTGAGGTATCTTGGAACTGAGAGGTGTGAGGCCACACACCTGTCCACACACCTGTCTTTGAGCCAGAGCCCAAGGGCCGCCTGTCAGCTTTATGACTTGGGCTTAACACATGCAAATTGTCAGGGGGAGCTTAAGCGTTGTACAAACTGCCCTTCCCCTTTTTTTCCTTATTGCTCAAAATAGCTTTTGAATGTATGATGTCTAGACCTCTCATTTTAAGGAATTAGAGCAGCCGAGTTTGGCAAAGCTAAGAGTTGGGGCTTGTCAGTAGTGATAGGGAGCCATCTGCAGAAGTGCTGGGGAGACATGTGAATGAGTGCTTTTTATTCAGCCATCTGTGTTTCTGAAGGGAAAAATAGAGACAAGCTTCATTGGCCCGTCCCACCTTTCCCAGTAACAGGATGAGAAGGCTTGCTAGGAGCTAGAGGCAGGTCCTCCTCCTTCCTGCTGCTGGCCAGGATTTTGAATGTGAGGTGGTCAGAGGGGTATGGCATCAGGGTACGGGGAATTTCCCAGTCCCTCTAGGAATTGCCACCAAAATCCCCTATGGAACAAGGGAGGAGGCAGCATTAGTAGCCACGCAGGCAGCGGCTCCCCTCTAGGCCCCTCTCCAGGCCAGCCCAGAGGCGCTTCCCTGGGATGGGGCTGTGACAAGAGGCAGCCCTGGTATGAGCATGCCCCACTCCACTGGGGACACCTGAGGCAAACCCAGGACATGGAGTGTGGCCCAAGACACGTCGGCCTGTTTTATTAACTCCTTTTGTTCTTTGTTCTTGATATTGACATCTGCTTTACAACAGCTTTTAAAAGACCCTGAAACCTAGAAAGGTAGTACAAAACGTAGCCTTGCTCCACTGTCCAAAGGTGATTCCTGCCGGGATGTGTCCTTCCCATGCGCCATGTGGCCCTGAGTCTCCTGTTGCCCGAGGTTGGCTCTTCATCCCAGAGTTCTCCAGTCAGTCAGGGAGCAGAGCCCAGACTCAGACCTGTGACTGGGCTCAGCTGTTGCCACTGCCCCTGAGACACCGCCCACCAACCACACTCTCCCGCTCTCTGCTAGCATCACAGCCTACCTTGACAGGTTGTGCCACCCATGAGGACGGTTGTCCCTCAGCGTGTGGAGACCTCCCTGTGCTCCCGTGTGGAAACAGAGCAGGCAGCACTTAACACACCTGTGGTACCAGAATCACCGCTCTGTGGTGCATCTTGGGGGACAGGAGTCACGGAACCTGCTCTGGGAGACCCCGTGCTGATGTGTCACCCTGGCCTGACGAGGGGCAGAGCCTAAGGATGAGTGCTGGCTGTGGCGTGAACACGGAGAGGTGGACAAAGAGGCTCTTCTGGGAAGGGAAATCGTGAAGGAGCAGTTTAGTTCTCTCCCCACTAGGGGAGGAGAAGAGGGGGCACCAGAACTGTCAGTCGTGTTGCTGAGCAGTTCATGAAACTGATAGGTTTATCATGAACCGTGCTTGGGGAATATAGCCATGTCATCATTATCTGTACATGAGTCCACTGGAGGAATGGGGCTTGGAGACCCCCGAAGGCAAATTTGAGGTTGTTAATATTGTGACATACTCAGTCAAGTGAGGTGAGCCAGGCTCTGCCTCTGGGAGGGTGCAGAGAGAGGTTGCTGTCATCTTGGCTAAAATTCCTGGTGGTGATGTATCCTGATGCCAACTTCCAAGGGTGGGTCTCGGCCCAGGGTCTCCCCCAAGAAGACTAGCTGGGGAGCGCCCCCCTGCCCCAGCGGTGTCTGGGTTGGGCATCTGGTGCCGCGTGCCTTGCAGAGGGACAGAAGTCACTGTTTGTCTCGTCCCCTCCAGCTGCTGTCAGCGCGGGCCATGGCCTGCCTGCCAAGTTTGTGATCCACTGTAACAGCCCAGTCTGGGGTGCAGACAAGTGTGAGGAACTTCTGGAAAAGACGGTGAAGAACTGCTTGGCCCTGGCCGACGATAAGAAGCTCAAGTCCATCGCGTTCCCATCCATTGGCAGCGGCAGGTAAGGAGGCTTGTGATGTCCTTGGGGGATGTACTGATCTGCATCTGTGGCCCATAATCATGGTGCTCTGACTTGTACAAGGTTCGCTGAGGCTGTGCTCAGGCCCCCCCACGTGTTAGGTAGACAGGAAGCACCAGAGAGGGAATGATAAAAACATGAAGCAGTGGTGAACAGCCTTCAAAGAAACATAGTGAGACAGAAAGCCTCAGGCCAATAATTTCCAGTATGACAGCAGATGTCAGCATGAGAAGGGACCTCAGGGTGTGCCGAGACAGTGAGCCTTGCAGGACACTTGAGACTCAGATGTGGGATGATTGGGGAGGAGAGGGCAGCCGTGAATACTGAGCTGCTTATGACCAGTGCCCTCCCACAACCACACCTTTCTCAGCCTCTCACCCTTGTTTTCCCAAGTGTCCTTCCCCTCCCCCGAAGCTGCGTACTCTGCCTCTATCTCCCTGCCCTGCCCAGGAGGGGTGGGCCTCTAAGTAGCCTAGCCAACCTCCCAGCCCTGAACTAGCCCCAATAGACTCTGGTAGAAACTAGTAGCCATTAAAAGGAGCTCTGAGGAGGAAGAGGGCTTGGGGAACTTCACCCACTGCAGAGGCTGTGCCTTGCTGCCCATGCCATCACCAGGTCATCCCGGAAGCCTCACAGTCTAGATTGGGCACTGAAGCCCAGAGAAACAGGCCTGCAGGGTGGACATCTTGGGTGTGACAGAGGCCACAACCCCGGGATCTAACTTGGCCGTGGCTGCACCTAGGGCACCCCACCCAGATTGTGTGCCTCCCCGTGCCCCAGGAAGGCAGGGCTGTGTGACACAGCATGCTGACTGCCCCGGACCCTGCAAGGCTACACGGGGAGAGCCTGAGGATTGCTCCTCAAACCCCTTCCTCGCCTTTCTAGAAAGCTCTTCAATGCATTCCTCTTCCCAACCCAGAGAGTGGAGTTTGCCGTTTCCATCTTGGGCAGGCTGTGTAACGGTGCTGTCCTCCATGCGGCCATCACTGAGGTTCCACACCTCCAGTGACAGAGCTAGCTAGCCCTGAGCAGGCTTCCTGTTGCCTCAGCCTGGGACCTCCGCTCCAGCTGAGCTCAGACACTCCACCAGGAAGGCCTTGCCCCCAGGCAGACAGGCCCTGCCCCTGTACCCCGGCCCTGCTGGGGCCCACAGCCGTCGTGCAGGGCTGGCAGGACGTACAAGGATGGATATGGGAAGAGAGCTGTGGCGGGAGCCTCCGTCACTGCCAGTTCTCCCAGCCTCAGACCCTCCCAGGCTGTGGTGGCCTCAACTCCCGCTCTCCGGGCCTGTAGCTGCCAGCAGCGCTGGGCTCCGGTACCAGGTCCTGCTGGGTGTGAAGGCCCCTTCGTCCTCAGGCTTAGCAGTGAAAAGAAGTGGGAGCACCCAAGCCGCCGTGTTCTCACAGTATGTGTGTGTGGGGGGGCGGGCTAAGTGAAAGCTCCTGCCAGCACCCCTCCCTCACGCAGGCCCGTGCTCTCCCTGCCCAAGTCGGGGACAGTCAGACCTCTGTGAGGACACACTCATTGGAGTGTTGCCTACACTTGCCATCGCTACACTTTTTCCTTCTCTTTTGCCAAAAGCCTATGTTGAATATGACTGTAAAATGCTATTTAAATGCCTCTTAAAAGCTAACAGAGAGAGAGCATTGGAAGCCCTTCGGTGGGCGGTCAGAACACATGGCAAAGACAGAAGCGACCGTCTTAAGGAGTCAGCCCATAGCTTGAATGTCCCAGAACCAGGGAGACATGTACTAGGTACCAGAGTCATCCATTCCACACCATTTTTGACAAAGTGCTTGTGAACCAGAGTGTGAGTACCCAGCTTCCTGTTTCTTCCACCTCCCACAAAAGGTCTGTTCTTTGGCACTGTGCTGCTGTGTGACCTTTGGTAAATGAATTAGCCTCTCTGAGCCTGGCCTGCCTTATCAGGGAGCAGGACTCTGGGGACAGCCCTTCCTCACAGATGGCTCCGAGGCTCAATTAGTGCTTCGGGTGCACTTTGATCTCCTCTGATGAAAGGTGCTTCCAAAGAAAGAAGCAATAGGAGCCTTTATTGGAGGTAATAATTTCATATTCTTTCATATGGCTATTGGGGAAAGTTTTAATTGAAGCATAAAAGTAATTCTCTACATTTTTCACCAAGTAAAAAGTTTTTAAAAACGATCAACTGAAAGCTTTTAAGAGGCCAGAATGCCAAAGGCAAGCACGGATGTGCGGGCCCCTAGCCCTACATCTGTCGGGCAGACCTGGCCCCACAGCTGCCCTGTCTTTCATGAGCAGAGATTGGGATTATACCACAGCGGGCCTGTAAATCACAGTGGCTTTTAGGAGGGGAAATAAAACAGCTTGTTTGCGGCATCCAGTGTCTCTGGCATAAAAGTCATGTTGGAATGAAAACAGTATAAAAATGCAGACATGTTGGTAAAGAGCAGCAGGAACACTTTCTCTCAGCCAAGGCCCAGCCCCCGGAGGATGACTGAAGCCGTGTGCTCCCTCCCTCGAGCCCACTGGAGGCCAAGGCTGGCCTCGGGCCTCTGGACATCCCATCCGTGGGCACTGTGGTCACACTATGGATTCCCCCACACTCTCACCTCTGTTTGACACTCAAGAGTGATCCGTCTCTGGAGAGGTAGTAGAACAGGAATAGGTACTTTTGGGGGCTTTAATTAAACTCTGCTTAGATTTATGAGCATAAAAGAACCACCAGTTTGGTTTTTGTTTTTTTTTTTTTTCAAGCTCCCGTGTATGAGTAGTGCTTGAGTCCCAGGCACTGTGCTAAAAAAGCCCTGATCTGCCTTATCTCCCCACAACCCTACCGTGAGCACTGGCATTAAATCCAAACAACTGAAAAAAAATGAAAGCTGAGAGGAGTTAACTCACTTACCTGAGGTGCCACAGCTTGGATGGGGTAGAGCCAGAATTTGAGGGGAAGTCCTTGGTGTCAGTGCTGGTGAGATGAGGCACATGGAGCCCCTTCCTTCCGTCCCGTTGGTCAGCAGCCCTGCAGCAGACGATTGTCCCACTGCTGGAGCACTGTGTACAGGAGTGGATTTTAGGGAACCTGCCTGGGCCTAGCCCGCAGCCTCCCTCCACCCTGGGACGGGCCTTAGAAGACAAACAGGACAGAACCAAACCAAATGGGGAGAATTACTAGCCTAGAATAAGAACACTTTGGGGCACCTGGGTGGCTCAGTTGGTTAAGCGACTGCCTTCGGCTCAGGTCATGATCCCGGAGTCCCAGGATCAAGCCCCACATTGGGGTCCCTGCTCCGCGGAAAGCCTGCTTCTCCCTCTCTCACTCCCCCTGCTTGTGTTCCCTCTCTCGCTGTGTTTCTCTCTATCAAATAAATAAAATCTTAAAAAAAAAAAAAAAAAAACCCTGGAGAGAGAGAAGTAACAGGCCATAGTGGGCTGTGTGCCCTGGTCTGTCCCCATGCCGTCTAGAACTCTAGCCCCCTGATGTCTGCTGACGGCCCACTCTGGACCTCTGCAGAGAGTGGCCTTCAGGTTGAAGCCACATGGAGCATGGCAAAGTGGCAAGGCCAGTAGCACCATGTGCCGGAGACCTCATCCTGGCAGCAAAGTGACCACACGTCCTTTACCAGCATCACCAAACCTTCAGTGCCATCCAGCCCTACCCTCTGACAGACTGTCACAACAGACCAGAGGACCAGAAACCAGAGTCCATCTAGAATCCACCTTTGATCCTACCCCATCTTCCACAGCAAGTTCCCAGACTGTCTCCTCCAGAAAGTCTGCCTAGACTTTTCCAACTCCCAGGATACAGCCTCCCCTGGCAGGGTTCTCCAGGGTCCCTGATCAGCCTATTCAACAGAGCTCCTGGCCTAGAATTATTCCTGTGTGCCTGCCAGCCCCACAGGGGAGCTCCCCAATAATAGCGATGCTTGGCTATATCCCATCCAAGGTGAGGGGCTCAGCAGCACTGGGGGAATTAAACCCTCTTCTCTGATGTGGCCCAGGTGATCCTGAACCCCTGCCATCCAGGAAATGGATTGGAAAGACAACCAATGTGGAGCCCTTGCCATCCCTGACCAGGCTGGTCCAAGGGGCCCCAGATCACAAAAGCCCCTATGGTCCCCTTGCACCGATCCAGGGAAGCTGAGGCCCAGGACACCTGGGGAGGGCTACCCAGACCACTGGAATGACTTCAGGGGAAGCTCAGACATCTTAGTCTGTTCCAAGTCGAACACACTGGCTGCAGAGTAACTTAAGGCACCTGTTGGACTCAGAGCCCCTAACAGACCCCTTAGAGCTGGACGGGGAATAGGAGGCTATGCCCACCTGTTGGGGGCAGCGGCACCCTTGGCTTCACCACCCTGTATACCCCTGAAGTACCTGTAATGCTTGGAGAGGTTCACGCCTCTGCCCCAGGGTGGCTGGGATTCAAACCCCAATCTGACACTAGTGTGGAAGCCCCAACCCCCTCTTGCTCTGCTGTATCTTGGGGCGGGGAGGGAAGGGTCTCTGGTCTTCTCCAGAAGACAAAGTGTCACAGGGGCAACTGGCCAGAGCTGGGGGAGGAAGGCCCCAAAGGCTTGGCCAAGCAGGAGAGCTGAAGAGCGTGGCTGCGGCAAAGCAACCAGCATGGAACCCAAGAAGCCAGGAGAGGAGCAAGACCCCATAGGCCATTGGTCTCCTGAAGCTGGCCCATGCTGTGCCCTCCCTCACCACACACACCATCACCCTGCCACACCATGCGTGTCAGTGGGCATGAACGACAGCCCTCCAGAACGACTCGGCACCACCAGCAGCTTTGCAGGGGCCGCAGGCTGCACCGTGAACCCTGGAAGGTGCAGAAGCCAGTGCTATCACAGGGCCTGGGAGGAAGGCAGCGTCCCACCCTGAGACCCCTTCCAAAACCCCTGCAGGGCTGCCTGCTAGTTAGTACTGGGACTCACAGAGGACCTCCTGCATGGATCCTGCTCCCACTCCCAGCCTCCTGAGATAGCAGGTACATGGACTCCCCACTCCACTGCCCTGGATGGGCAGCAAGCCACAGAGGCAGGGCCTGGACTCGGCCTGGGAGCCTTCATGGCCTGAGCCCCCAAAGCCCCTGCTGCTCAGCCTGGAAGAGTAGGGGGGCTGCCCAAGACACTCCATGTGCCACAGCTGCCTGTGATGTGGGCACGCAGAGCAGCCTGGGGCGGGGGGAGGGCAGCTGCTTTGTTCCATTTTGCCGCAAACCATGGCTCCGCGAAGCCACTCTGAAGCCCTGACAACATCAGGAAAGCTCTTACCGGCAGCCTGGAGGGTCCAGAGCAGCCACAGTCCCAGGGCTGGCATTCTTCTAGAGGTTGTGGTTGCCTGTAGCAGAGAGACGGGCTTGTCAATGGGACGTGTTTCTGGAAGCAAACAGGATTCCCTCGTACCCAGCACTGAGCTTCAAAGCTGACACCAGCCCTTGCTCTGTTCTCTGTTAGCTGTAGGGCCTGCAAGGTCTGGATACTGCGGGCCTGACAACTCGGATCCCCACCTCTCTCCCCGCTTAGAGGCTCTCAACTGAGAGGCCCACCCTGTGAGCTCAGATTAAAAAGTCCATGCTGGCTTCAGGAGAACAGTGGCTCCCCGGGGGTGTTCCCTCAACCTGCTGACACAGACTCGCCAGGGAGAGCCCAGCACCCTGCATGTGGACAAGCCCTCTGCCAACTGGAGACGAGTGGAATGTAGAGGCACGGGAAGGAGCACTCCCTCACTGAACGTCACACACCCCTTTTTAGGAGCCCAGGGCAGAACGGGACGGGAGGCGAGAGGAGACAGCCTTAGTCAGTGCAGGAGTCCGGCAGGAGTGCCAGGCATGCTCCTGGTCAGCAAGGGCCGAGGGCTGAGAGTGTCTGTGTGGCACCACCTGTCACCCGGCTCAGACACGGCAGCCAGAGTGTGGGAGAAGGCAGCCGACAGAGCCATGCCGCGGGGTCAGCAGGCTGGGCCAGCGCAGGGGGAGGTGGGCTGCAGCCATCCAGCCACTCAGCAGACTGCAGGACAGTTTCAGGGGCCCTCACCTGAAACTGTCCTGCAGGGCCCTTCCCCTGCGGGTGTGACACATAGACGGGCAAAAGGGTGCCCTTGCTGTGAGGAGCTGGGCTTCCAGGGTGGAGATCAACACCTCACAGCCCCGCTCAGCCCCCACCAAGCCACGTCCACACATGAAGCTCTACGTGGCCCAGAAGCCCTCAGCCCCGGCTCCTTCCAGTCCCTCAGCAGCACGAGCTACCCCCTCCTGCAGAACGGGCCCCTGGCTGCCGCCACCTCAAGCTTTTCTCACCAGGGTGAACCGAGGGGCTGTTATCTGGCAACCCCTTTGGGCGGCAGCCAAATTTACAACACAAAAATAAATACTTGCTTTTTGTGAGACACTTGGAAGGGACCCTAATTCCAGGGACCCCATGACCCTGTATCTGCATAAAAACTGGCTGTAGTCCCACCATCAGGAGTGACACTGGGTGCAGGGCAGCCCGGACTCCATCACGCACCCATGGCGGGTGTGAGCTGCACTCCCCACAATACTCGTGCTTACACGTGGCCCACGGAGCGCCGTCACTGGAGATGCCCTTCCCCCCCGCCCCGTGAAGATCAAGTTTAGGTCCTCAGGCATTTGCCAACCTGTGCCTTGTTCCAGAAGACCTCTCCTGGGAGAACTATCAGTGCCCGTCTGTTAGGTGTGGTGAGAACAGCTGCTTCCCCAAGTGAGTTTGCAGATCCAGAGGGGATGATGGGTGGGAGGGGAATGACTTGCCATGTCGGTCCCATGTGTCCCCACTCCGGGCAAAACCCTTCATTCCGTGTGGCTCCGCCACCCTCCATCCTCTCCTGCCCACTGGTCACCCTTCGTCCCCTGGTGGTAGACCAAGCACCCAGTGTTGGCTCCAGAGGAATCTGGGCCTCACAGCCCCATCCTGCCTGGCACACCTGTGCCGCTCTTCTCAGCCTCGCAGTCAGGCCTCGTGCGGGCAGGCAGGCATGTGCAGGCTGCCTGGTGGGCACACCACAGGGCTGAGGAGGGGCCACCTCTGTGAAGCATCACTCACGCCCAGTACCACCCAGAAGCCACCCTGCACAGGCTGGGAACGTGCCCTGGGAGACAGCCCCTGTCTGCTAAGAACGAGCTTTGCGTGTGAGCTTCCGAAGTTACTAGAGATCTGTCTTCGAAGCTGGGCAAAGCCTCGTTTGATGAAAAGTGGGTCACCAGAGTGGCTTGCACTTGTGGCTCTGAGCTGCTTTGAGCCCTAAGGTCCTTCAGAACTCCCAGGCACTGAGCGAGGAAGGCTCAGAGTGCTACAAGAGACCCTGTAACCTTACACATTTGAAAACCTCTCACCTAGCAGCAGTTTCCCATCTGAAGGAGGCAGGTTCGCCCAGCACTCGGGCTACCAACGGTGTCCACACTCAGGGGAGCTCGAAGGGTGTAGACCTGCCAAAGAAGAAAGAAATCCCATGAAAACGGACCCCAGACTCCCGCCCAAGTATTGTTCGGTGAAGCTCTGAGTCCAGGGCCGCTGGCTCCAGAGGCCACAGCATTTCTGCCTGATGCGGCAAGCTGCTCGGTTCCTGCCGCTGTCCTGGGTCACCCGGGTCCTGCGCCTGCAGGGCTGACCACGCCTCAGGCACACTTGCAGCAAGCAGTGTCAATCGTTCTAGACTTCATTTGAGATTCTTGAGGATTCTGCATACCTACCTCTGCAGTTGGCACTGGATGTTCATCACAAGCAGAAATAGGTGTAAATTCATAGCCGCTTGGCCTGGAGACTTGGATGCTGTCCCTCGAGATGCGGAGGCCACCCTGGCCTTTGGCTGGTGCAGGCTGGTGTGTCCTGGGGGGCATTCCGGGCCAGCAGCCGCAGCACCTGTGAGGTCTCGGGCCCAGGCGAGGAGTGTATCCCTTCTGCCCCTGTGCATGAAGAGCAGCCCCCACGCTGGAGAAGCTCCAGCCTCCAGGTGTTCCATGGAGTGAGACCCGCAGTTATGCATCAAGCCCCACGCTAGTCACGGTGATGCTGGGAGGAGAAACACAGGAGCTCGGGCTACCCTTGGGAGACTTCATGCCTCAAACGCAGATCCTGCCTGTCTGCTACTTGCGCTCAAAAATCCTGGCATGTCCCCTTTCTCTGAGGGCACATAGGACAGTCTCCTGCAGGTCATAGTTCTCTGTTCACTTGTCATTCCCTGGTGTCCTGGTGTGGCAGGTGTGGGCCTTTCTCATGCCTGTGTATGAGCAGTCATAGGACCCCCCACACCCCCAGCCTGCCCGGGGCCTCGAGGCAACAGGAGGCAAAGCACAGCACATGGTCTCGGGGGGCCTCCAGGAGGGAGGAGCGAGGGGAGCAGGGCCGTGGCCCTAGCGGTCTCTCTGGTTGCTAAGCACTTTTCTCTCCTGCAGGAATGGTTTTCCAAAGCAGACGGCAGCTCAGCTGATCCTGAAGGCCATCTCCAGTTACTTCGTGTCAACAATGTCCTCTTCCATCAAAACGGTGTATTTCGTGCTTTTTGACAGTGAGAGTATAGGCATTTACGTACAGGAAATGGCCAAGCTGGACGCCAACTAGGCTGAGGAACTACAGAGCTGGCCCGTGCCGTGCCCCCGCCTCCAATCTGAAAGAAAGAAAGAAAAATCCCCTTCACTCCTGTTGGGAGGCGGGACCCTTTCATTTCCAATTTTGCTCATCTAGGGAAAATAAGGTTTTGGTTTCCAGTTTAATTGTTTTTGACCTTCTAAAATGTTTTTACGTTAGCACTGATAGTTGGCATTACTGTTGTTAAGCACTGTGTTCCAGACCGTGTCTGACTTTAGTGTAACCTAGGAGATTTTATAGTTTTATTTTAATGAAATCCTGCTTGACGCAGAACAGCGGGGAGAGCAGCGTCTTCTATCTGTGGCCGAATCCAGGAAGCCTGTTTTGTAACCGTGTGTCGTGGTGCTTTATTGTACACCCAGTGGCGTTCTTTTTACTATAATGTTCCTTTTTATTTTTTCCTCAACAAGAAAAATCATGAATTTCCAGCAGACCTAATTTTTGTTTACTTTTTTGTCTTAATGATGGATTTGAAAATGAAAGATTTAAAAGGCAGAACAGAATCTGTTGTCTTAATTATATTTGCAATTTGGAATTTGTGTGAATTGATTTAGTAAAATGTTAAACTGCTGTTTTGACTGGCGTGTTTCAACTTACTGTGCCCTTGAGCCTGCTCCTCTCATCACAGGGCTGTGGGGGCTAGGACAGGGCAGCCGCTCACCCCTCCGGGCTCCCCGACCCACCGAAGTATCACAGGGCCACTGCTGCCTGGACAC
>PITA01000693.1:153434-245921 GCA_004023965.1 Spilogale gracilis | reverse complement strand
GAAAAGAGAGAGAGAGAGAAAGAAAGAAAGAAAGAAAGAAAGAAAGAAAGAAAGAAAGAAAAGAAAGAAAGAATATTGCTGACCAATATCTCTCATGAACATTAATGAAAAACCCTCAACAAAATATTATCTAATCCAATTAAGTAATGTATAAAAATAATTATATATCATACTAAGTGAGTTGTATTCCACGTATGCAGGTTTGGTTTATCATTCAAAAATCAACTAATGTAATCTTTCACATCAAGAAGCTAAAGAAGAAAAATAATCACATTAATATTAAATACAGAAAAATATTTTCACAAAAACCAACACACATTTATGATAAAAACTCTTAGCACACTGAGCAAAGAAGGAGAGCTTCCTCAACTTGATGAAGAAAATCTACCAAAATCTAAAGTGAATATCATGCCAGATGGTGAGAAACAAAATGCTTTTCCTCTAAGATAGAGAACAAGACAAAGATGTGTGGTCTTACCACTCTTATTCAACATTGTACAGTAAACGGAAGTCCTAGCTTAAGCATTCAGAAAAGAAAATTAAAGTTGTACATATAAAGAAGGAATAATGGAATTTTATTTGTTGATGGCATGATTGTTTACTTAGATAATTTCAAAGAACTGACAACAAAACTTTTGGAAAAATAAACGAGTATGGTAGTTTGCAGGATTGAAGTCTAATTGCTTTCCTATATGTCAGCAATGAATAGTTTGAATTTAAAATTAAAAAACAATTTACATTAGAACCTGAGTTGAAATACTTAGATATAAGCCTAAGAAAATACGTATAAGATTTACATGAGGAATATTAACAAACACTGATGAAATAAATAAGAAATGACCTAAACCAATCTAAAGAGATTCCATGCTCATGGTCAAGAAGACTCAATCTGGTTAGGATCTTATTCTCAATTTGATATGTATATTGAACATAATCCTCCCCTAAATCTCACAGTAAATTATTCTGTGTATATGTATTCAACTGATTCTAAAGTTTATATGGACAGGCCCAAAACCCAGAATGGCTAACACAACACTGAAGAATGACCGTGTTAAAGGACACAAAGCCCCTAAGTTAAAGATCTATAAACTACAATGATCAAGACAGTGATATTGGTAATGATGAAAGAATGGACACGCAGATCAATGGAACAGAACAGAGAATGCAGAAAGAGAGGTACACAGATACAGCCAAATGTTCTTTGACAAAGGAGCCAAAAGCAAGTTAATGGGAAAAAGTATTTTCAACCAATGGTGCTGGTGCAACATGCAAAAAATAAATCTAGATAGAGACTTCATACTTTTCCTAAAATGAAATTATTGTTTTGACATTACCTCAAATTACTTTCAGAGAATAAGTCCTTTCTCTACTCCTTTCAAATGCCAATTCCGTTCTTCCTCAGATCTCTGAGGGTTCTAAGTTTTAATTCCACCATTTGTTTTCTTTACATGATCAATTACCTTTCCTATTTTCTAATCATATTCTCAAAGCGTCTTTTTTCCCTCCCCACAAAATATTATTTTCAGCATCATAAAATGGGTGCAAATACTCAACTTTGTGTTTAGTGATTTCTTTATTCTGACATTTTTAAGAATAACAAACATAACTTTTAAAATTAAAAATGAACTTCATTGCTCAGAATTTCATTTGAGATTGATAAAAGTAGTGTTATCAAGTACCATCGTCATTTGATGGGAGAAAAAATCCAGAGCTCATAAGCACAGATGACTTGTCACAGGTCAACATGGTAGAATGGGGAATACTGCATGATTTCTCACACCTTGCCTTGTTCCAAGGATGCTAGAGCCTACGTTACCTTGGTAATTTAGACTGCAACTATTTCCAGTTAAAAGGACTTGTATGCAATGAGAAAATCAAAATAGAAAAGTGTAAAAACACAGGGAGAACAAGAGAAAACAAAGCTAATGGAGTTACAGATATTTGAATAAATTATGTATTTCTCCTAGCAGATTTTTTTTTGCAAACAATGCCAAAAAAAGCACAAAGCATTGATATATTAAAGCAAATTGGATTTCAAGAGGAAACAAACTTAATTCCAAGTATAAATTTCTAAAGGTATTTATTATGTTCAAAACCAATTTCTTAACATTAACTAAACATTAAGGGCTAAATACACCACATACAATGCTACCTTCTTTCACATTATCGAATTCTCTGGATAATCTCATGCAGTAGTTACCATCTCTATTTCATAGCTTAAAAGACTGAATTTCTGAGATAGTAAATGATTTTCTCAAGATAATACAAGTAAACAACATGACCAGAATTAAAGCTCACTTTCCTGATTTCAATCCAGATCTCTTTAGTAGAGCTCAGTGTAAAGAATATTGATGGGCAGTAAAATGGGCAGTGTGCTGAATGGTAGGTTTACAAAATGGTGGCCAGTGGACTCAAGAGTAAAGAAAGGATTACATTTTGCATGGTTCGATGATTAAGTGGACTTTAAGATTATTAATATCCATATTAATAGTCAGAATGGCCATCACTTCCTGAGTGGCTATCACATGCCTGCCCTGTGTGAGGTGGGTTAGAGCTTCTATCTCAGTTAACCACTGCAGCTCTACGATGAAAGCATTATGATCCCCATTTTGCAAATAAGGAGGCTTAGAGTCCCTAGGTGACAGGTCTGAGGCCAGATGAGTCCATGTTCCAACTCAGATTTTTTCCTCAAGGTCTACACTCTTCCTGATACATTTTAATTTTCTCACAGTCAAAATGGTCCTGTTCGTTGTTTCTATTTTCCTTCCTGACAACAGGTTGAAATTGTACACATAGTGAGATATATCTACAGCTTCCTAACTGTGTGCCCAGTCACACGCTCTGGTTGAAGGCACCTCCCATTAGCCAACACTGATTAGACACTTACACTATCTCCAAAGCACGCAACCAAGAAAGTCCAGCATTTAAGAAGTTGGCCTTTATTGCCAGAAGTTATGAAGGTTTTTATGTAGGAAAAATGTCAACTGAGATACAACATGAAGCCGCATTTTCTAAATGCATTTTAAACGCTTGCGACGGTGACAGGCCTCTATGTAAATGTTTATCATATGAAAGTATAAACTCTGACAGAGAAGCATTCCTACAAGACACCAGGGAGTGTAGAAGACTAGATGAGAGTATTGAGATGACAGTAGCTAGAGATGAAAAACATAAATGTGCCCATTATCTCCAGGAACCTGAAAAACACATTCCTTATTTTCTGGTTACACTGTCATCTCTGCCTGCTTTTCAGCATGTTCAAGTCAGCAATCCTAAAAGTACTCCTGGGTATCATTAGATGTCTCAGCAGATTAGTAATGGGTGTTAGGGCCTTAAGCTTCTAGGTCACTGGTTTGAATCCAACCCAAGTCATTACCATTTAAAAGCCATCCCATTGACCAACGGAGTCACTGAAAACTAATTTGCCCATTTCATACATCTCTGAATGCTGTTGATTTTACACATTAAACTCTTTCATTCATGCCAGTGTGATCACTGCATGACACAGTGTGGAATGGCTTTGAGTGAGAAATGTGGGAAGGGGACGGGAGCAAGTAGATAGTACAGGTGAGCATTACTAAGCTAACATTCTAACATTCAGGAAAAAAGTATTAGATAATGTTCAAAGTTCCCTTTCCCACCTTCTTATTAAAAATTACATGTTTTTTTTTCAGTAAACACATACATAGAGAAGTAACTCATTACTCCTTTCATATTTATCATTATTTTCCAGTATTTTTTCTTTTTTTTTTTAAGATTTTATTTATTTTTTTTAGAGAGAGGGCATGAGCAGTGGAATGCAGAGAGAGAATCCCAGGCTCCACACCCAGTGCAGAGCCCAACTGGGCCTTGATCCCAGGACCCTGAGATCATGACCTGACCTGAAGAAAGAGTTGTCCACTTAATAGATTGAGACACCCAGGCAACACTCTGAGTATTTTCTTAAAGAAGCTGATTACCCAATGAAATTATTAAGACTCTTGCTTTGTTTAAGTGGTTATCATTTACATGTAATTAAGAAGCTGTATATACGGATATGTATCATATATTGTGAAGGTACAAAATTGGAGTAAGGTTCTAAGACATAGTAAAAGGAGGAATGAAAACACTATGTATTTTCCAAAATTATATCATAATCACCAGATGGTGGGTTTGTGGGTAATCATTCAAAACTTTCCATCCAACAGCTTTCAAGATTTTTTAAAATAATTAGGGTGGCTGGGTGGTTCAGTTGTTAAGCATTTGCCTTTAGCTCAAGTCATGATCTCAGAGTCCCAGGATCAAGCCCCGCATCGGGCTCCCTGCTCGGCGGGAAGCCTGCTTCTCCCTCTCTCATTCCCCCTGCTTGTGTTCTCTAGTTGTGTTTCTCTCTGACAAATAAATAAATAAAATCTTTAAAAAATTTGTTTTTAAATTATTCCACAAGTTTGTTTTTTGTTTTTGTTTTTTAACCAAGAGGATTATTCACAAACTAAATTTCATTTTCTCTTTTACAACCAAAATAAACTCAGAGATTGGGGGGAAAAAAGAAAGTCTTGTTAAAAATCATGTCAGGAGAGGTGCCTGGATGGCTCAGTGGGTTACAGCCTCTGCCTTTGGCTCAGGTCATGATCTCAGGGTCCTGGGATTGAGGACCCTGCCTCGCATCCAGCTCTCTGCTCATCAGGGAGCCTGCTTCCTCCTCTCTCTCTGTCTGCCTCTCTGCCTACTTGTGATCTCTCTCTCTGTCAAATAAATAAAATCTTAAAAAAAAATCATGTCAGGATATATTTCCCCCTTTTAAAAAATTATTTATAGGGACATGGGAAAACATTAACTTGTTTTCATAAAACTGTCTATTACAATTAAACAATTTTTGGCAAATGCTACAAATACCTTCTCCTGGATAAGAACAGAGTCAGCTCTTAATAACCCTCAAGAACCTAGTAAATGAAGGCATTAAACAGCCAGGAAGTTTTCACTTACACAAAATATTTCTTTCAGTCTGCAGGAATTTTGACTTCAATACTCTAGAGCAATCAAAGCCTTTAATAATCACATACTGAAGAGACTTATAAATGTGTAAAAAAAAACCCTGGGTTTGGCCAGAAGGCATCCTGAAAGCTCCAAGTGACCTAGATAAAGCAGCACCAAGACCCTGCTCCCCTGGGAACTGAAGAGCACAGGCATAGTGACCAATCATTGCCTGGCTTTGAAAGAAGTGATGTGATTGGTAACTAATCATGATGCCCAGGGATTCCCCTGTAGTGATCTGAGGATTGGAGAGCTAGCAGTAACGTTTGTAACCCACGCCATTGCAGTTCAAATGGACTGAAATATGACCTGAGTTGCTGAGAGATTGGTATTATGTAAATAGGTCATGGGAAATATCCACTCCCTCCCCCCGACCCCAGATAGGAATCCAGTAAAAAGAAGACTGCCTGTAATTACATGAAATGGAAGCCTCTTCAAATTTGGTTAAGATTTTGTATGGGGTTATTTGCAAAAAAAATTATCTCCCTAGAGATTAAGGAAGTAATACATATTATAGATATATATGCCAATCAAAATTTTAAAAAATATTTATTTTATTTATTTGAGAGGAGGAGTGGTGAGGGAGAGGGAGAATCCAAAGCAAACTCCCACTGAGCCTGGATCCCAGGACCTTGAGATCACTACCTGAGCCAAAACCAAGAGTCATCGGTGCCTGACCGACTTTGCCACCCAGGTACCCCTTGGCCAATCAAATTTTTATTAAAACAACACTGCTCTTCCTAAAGAGATCCTGTCACATGTGAAAACCTGATACTTCAATAATAAGTTATTTAGATATCCTGCTCACTCTTTTATACAAGAGGAAAAAAAAGTATATCTGCATGATAAACTGCAATATATTCACATAAAAGACTTCAGAAAATAATTCAAAATGTGAAATGCTTTCGATTCCCCAAAGAAACCAAAAATATTCTTCAGTATGCCTCATAACTGCAGCTTTTATCAGATTGTTTTAATAATGGCACTACTGTTCAATTTGTTATATTTCATCAGACGTGCATGGCAGTCAGTACAAAGGACAAGTTAGACTTTAAAATGAACTGTTCAAATGTTCTGATAATAAAAGGAGAGTGACAGATATAATTATAAGGCAGCAACAGATAAATGAAAGATTCTCAAGGACGTTGGTGGCCTACTGTTTAGAGCGCACAGAGCAGATGCCCCTGAGGAAATTCCCTTGTGATTTCCTTCCCTCCATCTTTTTCTTTTCTTCTTTCTTCTTTCTTTCTCTTTCTCTCCCTCCCTCCTTCTCTCTCTTACTTCTTTTTTTTAAATTTATTTAGGACTCCTACCCTTGATGATCTCATGGTCAGCAAGTAAACATACATAAACACACATGCTGAGGGCACAATACTTATACGACAATAAAGGCATAAAGATTTTCATGGCGATGTGCTGCTTTATAACTCCTATATTTCATTTGTCTTTCATAAGACAAATTGGGAATTTGGAGGACACTTTATAAATGTGGAAACTAAGAATCTACAAAATGCTGTGATTTGCTCGAGGTCAGCAGCTCATCAGAGACCAAGTCCAACAGGAAATACTAATCTTTTGACTAGAATTTTATTTCCAATATCTAACTGTTCTTTTTTAAGTTCAGAATATAGCAGGATTTTTAAGTAATGTCTTAGAAAAAAATGTTCTTGAAAATGTCAACATTTAAAATCATTTTGATACTTAGCATTATGAAAACTATAGACAAATGATAAACACAGAAAGTTTTAATAGCTAAATACCTCAGTTTTGTAAATATAATTTGCCTACCAACCAATTTTATACATGTGTGCTCTAATCAGTTAACAAGAGAGGTAGTTAACTGATGAAGAGTTTCGATTTCTTCCCTAGGATAATTAGGATAATCATTAATAGTCTCTTCCTTCTTCATTTTTATGTCATTTCATGGCAGTATTTTCCAATTGGTTTGCGAAAACATGACACAATAATTGTTAAAGAATTCAAAGTAGAACTTGTAGAAGAACAATTCTTATGAGTATTGCTATATCATTAAGGAAGTTCAGTCCGATTCATATCATTAAAGAGCACTGAAATTAACAATGATTGCGGTAGTATTTTAAATTAGTGCCTTACTTATAAATGAACCACTTCATTTCAGAGCTTGTGTAGAACAAACTCTGTTTCACACCATGGGATTTCATCTCCACTTGGGGTCCATGAATGCTCAGGGAATCAACTGTGTCTTTTTGATGAACTCCTCACCTTCAGCCATTTTTTAGACACAAACCTTGTCTTACCTACACTCTCTCCAAATACAGAAATTAAGAAATATAATCCTTAAGTGATTATCATGGGCAAAGTTTGCATTCAGGTAAGTATAGCATACAGAACTTGACCACATACACACACATTCTCACATATACGCGTACACACATGTCCTACTGCTCTTCCTGTGGAAAGCATTGTTGCCTGATTACAACACAATTAAATGGACTTGCTTGTTGTCCCCTGTTGCTGCACACATTTCCTAAAGGTTAAAATTTTCAATATAATTTTTTATTTTTATTATTTCTAACTACCTGAGAAAGGAATCATCTGACACCCTGATTCTGAAAAATAATCATAATTTTGAAAAATAATCATAACTATCTGTGCAAAGACAAAATTCCCATTTATATCCATGTAATTTGAATTCATACATTTTCACGATGTACATGAATACCAGCAAATAACTTTTGAGTCGAGTTGTTTCCCTTGTCACTATGGTGACATATGCAAGAGGAACAAAAACTACTTCAAAGGCACTGACAATAACTGCAGCTAATGCTATTATGTGCCTACCATGGCAAGATATCATGCACGCATTATCTCATGTAAACCTCACCATGCCCCTCTAAGGTTGGTATTATTTTCGTTCTGTTTTTATGGAATGGAGAATTGGGGCAGAGAGAAATGATCATCTTGTTCAAGGTCACATATTTAGTGTCTGTTTCATCCCAGAGAGTTTACAGAGCTTGGGCATTTAAACCAGTCAATACTTACAGATCTCAAGGACTATTTTTTTTAAGATTTTACTTATTTATTTGACAGAGAGAGAGAGATCACAAATAGGCAGAGAGGCAGGCAGAGAAAGAGGGGCAAGCAGACTCCCTGCTGAGCAGAAAGTCCGATGTGGGACTCGATCCCAGGACCCTGAGATCATGACCTAAGCTGAAAACAGAGTTTCAAACCTCTGAGCCACCCAGGCGCCCCTCAAGGGCTATTTTTGATAGGCGGTGGCTTTGGAGTTAGGCACTGGAAACATTGAGCTCTAGAGATATTCAGCTGTTGAGAAATGAGAATTTTCCCAGTGAAATGATAAAACGATGATTCAGTGACATAATTCTTAATGGTGATGTCACAGGTAATTCATGTACCTGTTCAGAGAAAGAATGCAAGACTTAAACTTAACGTGCTTCCCTGGCAGAATGGCTGGAACCACATGGACAGCAAAGACCCCTGGCATCATCTCTCCTGAAATGATGGTACCCATTTTGCTGAAGCTACTCCAAAACCTTTCTATCAAATACACTGACTGCATCCTAAGGTGGTATCTAGAGGTTGTATGTTTCATCAGAAAACTTATTTATAGTTATTATTATATAACATTTTTAAGCAACAGTGTGAGAAGCCAGTGCTTTGTTCTGATATGCCATCTAAGAGGTGATCTCATGATAGCCATCAAGAATGAGGGGAAATGAGAATCCTTGGAAACCTATCTTTTCTATTAAATCAGCAACCTGGAAAGGTGGGCAGTCTGGCAAAATGAATAGAAAGAGGCTTCCAGATTAATTGCGGGTGATTTAAAATATTTTTAAATATACATGGTTAGTTTCCATTCTACATGAAGACGGTAAACACTGTCCCCATGTATAAAAACTGTTTCTGGCACATTACTAACACATCCACCTAGCATTACAGAGAAGGAAATTATTTTCAAATAATGAAAATTTCCTAACAACCAAATATTCTTATAAGACTAGGTATCACTATTCATTTTGTTTCACGAGTAATCTTTGGAAACCACTGATGAAAAACATTAAAATGCATCTGGACATAGGAGGGATATTTCCAAAAGAACCATGGCAGTGATTCAATTCAAATCCTTGGACTTGAGTACATATGCCTGCTGTCTTATAGTAAGATACCACCCTCGGGATGCCTGGCTGGCTCAGTCACTAAAGCTTCTGCCTTTGGCTTAGGTCAAGATCTCAAGATCCTGGGATCAAGCCCAGCATCGGGCTCCTTGCTCAGTGGAGAGTCTGCTTCTCCTTCTCTCTCTACCTCTGTGATCTCTCTCTCTCTCTCTGTTTCCCTCTTTCAAATAAATAAACAAATAAAAGATTAAAAAGAAATAAGCCAAGTAGAGAAAGTCAAGTATCTCATGGTTTCACTAAGGTGCGGTGCATAAGGGGTAATATAGAAGACAGTAGGAGAAGGAAAGCAAAGGGGAAGTAGGGTAATTCAGGAGAGAAACAAAACAAGAGAGACTTTGGACACAGAAACAAACTGAGGGACTTGGAGGGAAGGGGGTGGGGGGATGGGAGAGCCTGGTGGTGGGTACTGGGGGCACCTATTGTATGGAACATTGGGTGTGGGGAATGGGCAATGAATCTTGGAACACTGAAAAAAAATGTAAGTAACGATAAAAATAAATAAATAAATAGATAGATAGATAGATAGATAAATGAAGAAGATGATGATACAGCCCTCTAACAGAATGCAGGTTCTATGAGAATTAGTCCATATTTTATCCCAGCGTCTAGAACATATTCAGTGCCCATTAAATATATGTTGACAGTTTAACAAGGGAATGCAGGGAAATCTGATTGAAACTTTAGAAGTACTCAAAGAAACAGGATGCGCTCTCCACTTGTAATACATACAGGCTAAATATAATTTCTAATACTGCTTCTCTATTCAAAGGTGGCTTTGGATTACGTATTGATTAAAATCCTGAGGTCACTATTACCAACTGTTTTTGAATATAATGTATTAGTTACAGCAAGTAAAATAAACAAATGCATTTTCTAGTACCTATTAGTACCAATGAGTACATGCTTTTAGAGAATTATACTGAATGCTTTGAGTCCATTTCCACATATATGAATTATGAACAATTATTTTCATCTGACAGATAATTATTTTTAAGTTTAATAGAAAATATACTAGTAGGTGAAATGAATATACACTTCTCTTACATGTCAAAAACATTTTTTTCCCTAATACACCCAGAAGTCTTTCTTAAATACTCTCTTTTATCTCATGACAGAATAATTATTCCTTCCCACATTGCTATTACCACCTAGATTTTTTTTCATTGAAGGGAATCTTTATCCAGGACCAATTATATACAAAACACTGCTCCGTGTACTAGTAGAAATGCAGATAAATCAGGCACAGATGAACAGGAATTATACTCAAGGAAGATAGTATTTTTCATGTTCTCTTTCACACACGTCAATCAGTCCATCCAGCTCGACATGAAAAATCAACCAAGCCCCTAATAATGCATTATGTTCACATAATACTATATTCTATTTATAATCTAAGACATATCCTGTTAATTATGGCATCTCACATGTCTTAGCAATCACAGAATTGTCTTTATAAATGCATGGTCTAGGTTGTAGGTATCCTTTGTTCTTATACAAAAAATAAAGTGGCCATATTATCATTGAAATAGGCATAATTCATTGGTTAAGCATGTCATTTGTATATGTCAGTTTGTTTGGATTTGAAACTTTGTTCCTGCAACTGTTCAGCTGTGTGATTCCTACACCTTTCTTCATCTTCAGAATGTTGAGAATAACCGTACCTTTATCTTTGTTGTATTTATATGAGGAGTTAAAGTACTCAATATTAATAATTATTTGATGCTGCCTTAAGGACCATTAATTTTAGTAACTTTATCATTATCCTTTATGTAACATTTAAAAATGTATAAAACTCTTTAGCATATCCCAAAATCCAAATCACTTGCCTATAGTTATAAGGTCATGTGTGACCCAACGCCACGGGGTGGTACTCACTACCCTACAGAACGAGTAGGTGCTTCCCACAGTTGTGTAGCTGGATTCTCAGAAAAATCCTCATGGGGTCATTTGCATCCTTATGTGTGAAAGGAGGTTATGGGATTTGCAAATGTCAAGCAGGTTAAATGATTTTTACATGGTCACATAGTCAATAACTTGTAGAGAGGAGCCATCCTGTTGTCCCTTGTTTGGGACTGCATTTTTTTTTTAACGATTTTATTTATTTATTTGACAGAGAGAGAGATCACAAGTAGGCAGAGAGGCAGGCAGAGAGAGAGGAGGAAGCAGGCTCCCCGCTGAGCAGAGAGCCCGATGCGGGCCTCCATCCCAGGACCCTGAGATCATGATCTGAGCCGAAGGCAGAGGTTTAACCCACTGAGCCACCCAGGCGCCATGGGGCTGCATTCATTGCTCAAAGCTCTTTGGGGGCATCCCATTCCAGGGTGGCCTATCCCCATATAAAGATTAAAAAATCATTTTCTAGTTCATTTGGCCCACATAAGTTACCTTTCACTAGTCACATAGGACACACTGAGGAGTACAAGGGTTTGCAGTGATTTAAAATAGTCAAATAAATTTTAAAATGGAAACATACCTAGTTTGGGCAGATATTTTGATTCTGACCTCCATTTTACTTCTGTATAAATGCCACTATAAAAAGGGTTCGTGACGCAACCTCTGCTGAGTGAACAGCAGTCACAGCTCAATCAAAGTCCACTTTTGTTACTATTTTATTCTTATTTAGCTCACTGATGGCACTTTTTCTTTTTCTTAAGGTTACCCTTCCTCTCACAAGGAAGAAGGATGTTGAAGAACTTCATGGGACTTCAAGTTCCATGAAGAACTTCATGGACTTCAAGTCCCATGAAGTTCTTCAACTGGCTCATGAAGCGGTCATATATTTGGTACATGATATGGTATTTGACATCCCCAGCACTGGGAGGAACGCCACAGGGAAAGGAGTCCAGTGTAAGGTTTTGTACCTCTGAAGGTGGAACAACTCAGAAGGGGTGAATCAAAGGGGGTGCTTTGAGAGGGAGGGCACTGAGGGACCCGCTATCTTCTGGAGGAGTGCAGGGCAGAGAGAACCAGCAGGGAGAGACAGGCTTACCCAAGGAGAGCAAAAAGTTGTGAACTGGAAGGTGGGAGAAAGAGGTTAGGGAAATCCCCTGGGTCAAATGCAAATAGGGCCTATTGTGACTGTTTATATGATGCAGGGGTCTCAAGAGCAGGGAAGGGCTTCCAATCCTGCAAAGCCATAGGGCAATGTTCCCACATCTGTCATTTGCACAATGTTGTCTTAGGAACATGCATTTTACATGAGTTGTACCATACATGCCGCATGTGATACATTTCAATGTTTTATCAAGAGTAGAGTCACTTCGGATGCCTGGGTGGGTTAAAGCCTCTGCCTTAAGCTCAGGTCATGACCTCAGGGTCCTGGGATCTAGGCCCCTATCTGGCTCTCTGCTCAGCAGGGAGCCTGCTTCCTCCTCTCTCTCTGCCTGCCTGTGATCTCTCTCTCTCCTTGTCAAATAAATAAATAAAAATAAATAAAACCTGTAAAAAGTAGAATCACTTCATCAGTTTCCCATGGACTTTCCAAAGCCTAAATTACACTCCTCAAATAGGAGAGGTGGTCTCTGTCTCTTTTAAAACACATAAAAATTCCCAGCACACAGGAAATGCGAAGTAAACTGTCTGCATACTTCTATGCTTTTGTGGCTTGTCCAAAGTAATTCAAATGATGGGAAAAGCAATTAACGTCACGTGCATTAGGACACTGGCAGAATTTCTAAGTGTGTGTTTTGTTGAATGTTAGTTTGAGTGTCAGTTTGAGTGTCACTCATTCGTGGCCTGAGAGCTTCATTCAAGTACAGTGATACCCCCCTAAATGCAAACGGGAGAGAGTTTGCAGAGGATACTGGAATTACTTGATCATCTCATGGTTTTATTGGGAAGCATTTTAAGGAACAAACATCCCCTGAAGTATTTTTGCTAGTGAAAAGAAAGATTATATATTTATTATAACACTCTGTATATCTATGTATTTTACCTCTACACACACAGTAGAGTGAAATTAATGGGAGAGTAGAGAGCCTAGCAGTTCTGATTAGCAAATTATTTAATCTCCCCGTGATAGAATGTTTTCATCGTCATTAGGATACTCATGTCTACCTACAAATTATCATCAGGATTAGATCATCTATGTGTGGAACACATCTGTCACAAAGGAGGATCTGAAAATGTTGACACATTTTCCCTCTTATGATCTACTGATCATATATGTATGATGTGTGTCTCCCTGGCAAAGGCAATGTCTTTGCCCTGCCATGCCTGTTGACCAAAGAAAATCTTTTTCCCACCAGTATATTTTGGTTACCACTATAACTTTTAGAGCTCTTTTATACAAGAGAGTTAGAGTTGAGAGTTCTAGCCTCTTAAATCAGTATACACACATATATATCTACATACATATATACATATGTTAATTTTCTACAGGGAGAAAATAAGGTCATGACTAATGAAAAAACTGGATAAGGAGTTTGTAAGATTAATGGTGTATATGAATTCATTTCCTCATTTCATAAAGCATCACTTATTTTTTAAAGATTTTTATTTATTTGACAGAGAGAAACACAGCCAGAGAGGGAACACAAGCAAGGGGAGTGAGAGAGGGAGAAGCAGGCTTCCTACTGAACAGGGAGCCCTATGTGGGACTTGATCCCAGGTCTCCAGGATCATGACCTGAGCTGAAGGCAGTCGCTTAACCAACTGAGCCACCCACGCGCCCCAAGCATCACTTCTTATTGTCTTATTCTACAGTGATTAATGGTTCCGTGACTTAAAACATCACAGTCATATCTGCTCACGTACCTTATACCTGCATTTCGGCACTTTCCACCTGAGAGCACTGTGGGTGGTATGACCTGATGGCATGAGATATACAAATATTCAGTATTCTGAGATACTCTGCAGGATATCTGGATACAGATGATGAAGTAGAAAACTAGATTTTACGGAGGGAGAGAGGGGAAGGAATAGCCCCAGTTTCTAGATAGAACATATTAGCATACACCTCTATAAGTTTAAGTGGGGCATTTGAATTTTCTTAGTCTCCAAATTCTCACATATCAGGTAGGAATAACAATTTTCTTGTCAGCCTAAGATCTGAGTTGAGGGTCAGGTGAACAATAGATATAAAAGTACTCCGTAGGGATGCCTGGGTGGCTCAGTTGGTTAAGCCACTGCCTTCAGCTCAGGTCATGATCCTGGAGACCCAGGATCGAGTCCCACATCGGGCTCCCTGCTCGGCAGGAAGCCTGCTTCTCCCTCTCTCACTCCCCCTGCTTGTGTTCCCTCTCTGGCTGTGTTTCTCTCTGTCAAATAAATAAAATCTTAAAAAAAAAAAAGTACTCTGTAAATCATAATCCATTATCCTCAAATACTGATTACATGTCTGATATGTGTTAGGTCTCGAGCAGTTAGGAAAATGTCTGAGATGTTATCAGAGGGACCAGGGTACATTCAGCCAAGCTTGTGGCAAAAGGTCATGGATCTAAAGGAAGCTCATGGGAGAGAGCAGGTCAGGGAGGGATAATCAAGATGATGGGGATGCTAACAAGGAAGGACATGCCTTAACATAGATGGAGAGAAAGCCTCCCAAAGAGAACCTAACTCACTGAAATCCAACAATCAACCCACAGTAAACTTCTTTGTGTAAATTTTAAAAATTACTTGTCTTATATAAGCAAAGAAATATATAAGGAATACAGTTGTAAAACGTACTGAAATTGTGCATGTAAGTTTAGTTGCCAAGACTGTACGGCAGGAGGAGAGGACAAATGTGAAAATTAGGAGGTTTACTGGCTTGTATACTTATCTGCCTTAACAGACACTGAAGGATTTTGTAAGTTCACCTAACATAAACTTTACATGGATATTTAATTTGGTGCATTTTTACAAATGTCATTTCATATATTAATACCATGACCTTGAGAAATAAATGAGGTAAAATTTTTCCTTGGGTTTAAGAGAAAACCCAGCAGCTCAAATTTACACAAATTAAAGGTCTTCATGCAAAGTAAAAACTGTCAATTTTCATACAGGAAAATTGTTTCTTTGGTTCTTTACACCTAAGGACTAATGACAAGTAATAACTTAAATTCTCTAGTCTGCATAAGTAGATCATTGCATGTAAAATAATTTTAGATTAAAAGATCAAAATTCTGGTAAGCTCTAGATGTACAGTATACATCATAAATAAATTTCAGAAACAAATTGTTTCTACTTGCAGATAGTATTGTATTTATACAAAGTGTGGATATAGAGTGACTGTGTTGCTTCTTAAATCTGATTGAAACCTGATATCACGGATCATATTACTTCCTTAGGGTTCTAATACACTTATTTCTAACATATGTCTTTCATCTGGGTATGCACCGAGTGGGGGGAAATGTCAATGATTAAACTAAAATTATTATGAGGTGGAGAGAAATGACAATAGGCATTGATTCTCTTCAGCTCACGGAAAATTCGTGACATTTTGCAATCAAGATTGGTCAACCAGCAAACTAAAGCATTTGATTTACATGTTCTACAGATGAAGGATATATAAATAATGTGTCAAATGAAATAGGTCAGGTCGACTAGCTGATGGGAAGTACTGACATCCTGCACGCACACACACACACACACACACACACACACGCATGCACACACAGATTTTGTTTAATAATGTTGCAAGGGATCAGTGGAAAAAAATATATTTTTATTGAGCATTTGAAAAGGAAGCTAGGGGTGCTAGGTGGCTCAGTCAGTTAAGCCTCTGCCTTCAGCTTGAGTTATGGTCCCTGGGTCCTGGGATGGAACCCTGAGTCAGGCTCCTTGATCAGTGGGGCGTCTGCTTCTCCCTCTCTGGCTGTCCCTCCCTATTGTTCATGCACACTCTCTCTTTCTTTCTCTCAAATAAACAAAACCTTTAAAAAAAAGAAAAGGAAGTTACACTGAGAAAGAAAATGAGGTAATTAACATGTTTATAAGTCCTATTTTTTTTCCTGAACATGATAGGCTTTTAGTTTTATAAACTCATAGTAAAAAACAACAAACAAACAATAACCCCTTAGTATAGGTTCCTGAACAGATGTTTTCAGCATCTACAGAAAGAATTGTAGGGAGAATTAAAAAAAATAAACAACAGCTTGCACCCATTTCTACTCTATAAAACCATATATTCCTATTCTATAAAACTATATATTCTGCAAAAATCACAAATAAAATATATAGCTTGTAGAGCATAATAAACCATTTAGCTATATCTAATAGTAACTATGAACACTATTTTTAATGATGCTAAATGTAGACAGCGTAAGTGTGAAACAATACAATATTTAGACTTGAACCTGATGGGAGAAAGAGAACATTTTCTCAAAAGCCATGAGTAGATTCTGGAGAAGATAAAGCTTTAAGAGGACAGATCACAGTGTTATTCCGGATTACTAGGAACAAAATTAAACATTTATCCTGATACACTTTTTGTCTGTCTACATACAAACAATACTTTATACATGCTTGCTACATATGTGGTATACTGATACAATAGCTTAAGAAAGCAACAGCAAGATTTCCAAACATTAAAAACCTACAATTTATACACTTCAAACAATTATAGTAGGTATCGTCTCTTTCCTCTGTAATGCCAGCCTCCTTAACTCCTTTTACCCTAGGATGGCATACATTAGCCACTCAGAAAGTTGCAGTCCTCTGAACAAGCCTGCACCCTCCTTCATTTCTCTCCCTTTTCTCTGACATCAAGCACCTTCCCTAGAAAGTTTCTGTGGGTCCAAGTCATCACCGGTCACCCCTGCCCTCTCGTTCCATACCACTCCGCTCGCACGGCCACTGGCATGGCTTCAGGACATCCAAAGCTTGCAACACCTACACCTGAGTCCATCTAGCTTCTTCAAGGACCAGTGTCAACGGGTAACGGGCTCTTGTTCAACCTGTCAAGGCCCACAAACAATCCATATCAATGCCACCTGTGTGACAACACCTTTCGACACTTCCAGCAAAATAATAAGTAAACACAAGGAAACTCGGTGAGAGGACCTTTGTTTGCATCATGAATATTGTCTTGCTAGAATGTCCTTGATGAGTAGGACTATCATTTCTGTGCTTTGGTACATGTTGCATCATGGCCATTTGTGTACCACATAAGAGAAAATAGATGGTTTCAATAAATTAGAATCCCAGGAACACACAGGAAACCTTACCTCATAAAGTCAACACATGTGAGCTCTATGACATGACAGTGGGCTTAACTATTTTGTATTTTCCCATAAAATGGACTAGGATTATATACGTTTTTAAATTAACATATAATGTATTCTCTGTTTCAGGGGTACAGGTCTGTGAATCATCAGTCTTAAAGCAATTCACAGCACTCACCATAGCACATACACTCCCCAATGTCCATCACCCAGCTACCCAATCCCTCCCAACCCTCCTCACCCTCCAGGAACCCTCAGTTTGTTTCCTGATATTAACAGTCTCTTGTGGTTTGTCTCCCTCTCTGGTTTCATTTTGTTTCATTTTTCCATCCTTTCCCCTATGATCCTCTGTTTTGTGTCTCAAATTCCTCATATCAGAATGATCATATGATAATTGTCTTTCTTTGATTGACTTATTTCATTTAGCATAATACTCTCTAGTTCCATCCACATCACTTCAAAGGGCAAGATTTCAGTTTTTTTGATGGCTGCATAGTATCCCAGTGTGTGTGTATGTGTGTGTATGTCTGTGTGTGTGTGTGTGCATGTGTGTGTGTGTATACCACATCTTCTTTATCCATTCATCTGTCAATGGATATCGAAGCTCTTTCCATAGTTTGGCTATTGAGGACATTGCTGCTACAAACATTCAGGTGCATGTGCCCCTTCAGATCACTACATTTGTATCTTTAGGGTAAATACCCAGTAGTGAAATTGCGGGTCATAGGGTAGCTCTATTTTCAACTTTTTGAGGAACTTCCATACTGTTTTCTAGAGTGGCTGCACCAGCTTGCATTCCCACCAACAGTGTAGGCGGCTTCCTCTTTCTGGACTAGGAATAGTTTAAGTGAAAGATTAAAATGGCTTCTGAGAACACAAAATAAGAGGAGGATGAAGAGAATCCATATCTTCCTTTATTCTCTCAGAAGTTCTCCAGTTGTTGTGATCAATATTATAAAGGCTTTCCTGTTTGTTGTTGTAACACTTCCCACCACTCAGCTGTGAAGAGAAAGTAAGTTATAGAAGCTGATAGTGGACATATTGACATGGTCTCGAAAACAGAATTCAGCTGTTAGTTTTTGTGTAGGGAGTATTGTGTGCTTTTCGTTGTTTGGCAACTTCTGATTCATCTTTCTTTATTTTCTTCTGCATACATAATCCATACGTAGCCTGTGCTTGAATCATAATTCTATGACTACAAACTATCCATGGAAAAGCCATTTGATTTCTTTGTGTCTCAGTTTCTCATCTCATCCATAAAATAGTCATAATAACAATATTTACCTCAAAGGAATGAGGTATGCATATTTTATCATTTAATTATGATAATCAAATCTGTTAATATCAGGAAATGCTTCTTATAATGGTATCTGACATGCAATAGTTACTACATATGTGTTTTAAAAGTAAAGATATAGAGGAACCATTATATATTTATTCTATATAACTGAAAAAAGAGACTTATTTCTTAGATATTATTATTTCTTTGCAATTCAAGGTAGAGAAAAATCCTTAAAAACCTTAGAATTAGGGGCGCCTGGGTGGCTCAGTTGGTTAAGTGACTGCCTTCGGCTCAGGTCATGATCCCGGAGTCCCGGGATCGAGCCCCACATCAGGCTCCCTGCTCGGCGGGAAGCCTGCTTCTCCCTCTCTCAGTCCCTCTGCTTGTGTTCCCTCTCTAGCTGTGTTTCTCTCTGTCAAATAAATAAATAAAATCTTAAAAAAAAACAAAAACAAAAACAAAACTTAGAATTAGTTTGGAATATAAATAAATATAGAGATTTAAATTGGAAAATCCCATGGAATTATATTGATTAAGGTTACTGCTTTATTTGGGAACATAGGCAAAGAGAAAAGGAAGGAGGAAGAAGGAAAAGAAAAAAATGACCAAGAGAGAAAAAGACAGAAAGAGAGACAGATGGAGGGAAGAGGAAGGAAGGAAGGAAGGAAGGAAGGAAGGAAGGAAAGAAGGAAGGAAGGAAGGATAATCCTGAGAAGCTGATATAATAATCAAAATACCCAAGGTGACATTACTTACTTAAGTGTTAGAAAAAGCTTTATAAGAACTAATGTACAACTTGAAGACAAATTAGTTATTATGAGTATTAAGATACAAATTCACATTACCTCACCTACTTTACCCATCCATTACATTTTCAAAACTTAGTGTATTTTAAAACATTACGTATTAGGGGCGCCTGGGTGGCTCAGTTGGTTAAGCAACTGCCTTCGGCTCAGGTCATGATCCCAGAGACTGGGGATCGAGTCCCACATCGGGCTTCCTGCCGATGCTTCTCCCTCTCTCACTCCCCCTGCTTGTGTTCCCTCTCTGGCTGTGTTTCTCTCTGTCAAATAAATAAAATCTTTAAAAAAAAACAAACACATTACGTATTAATTGTCCTGTTAAGAGGAAAGAAAATGAGAGTGTGCTAATGTTTTTTATAATGCTTGAATTAAATCAGATATTTTTAATAAATACTTTACATATGAAAAATTTGCTTTCTTTGGAAATATATATACTTAAAAATACATAAGCAATAATTTGCAATTTTCTAATATAAATTATCCTAATTGAACCTAATATGTCCTATTGAGGACATTATTTTTTGTGGAATTATCCCTTACTAAATTATATATGCAAATTTTCAACAGTATAATTTAGCTATTTCTAAGCTACATTAAAAACAAAAGTAATTATTTTGTATTTGTTTCCTTTTTTTACTTGAATACTCATTGGTTTTGCTAAAAAAATTACATTTGAAAATTAAAAACATCACAATTAAGATAAAAACATGTAATTTATGTGTATATAAAATTACATTTAAGTACCTTTCTAGACAAATATCTAAATGTCCGGCTGCCGAAATTCTAGGGGTAACTTATATTTTCTACCCCTTTATCAATACACAATTGCATGTAAATGACTAAATTATGTGGAAAACATAACACAGTCATATACAAACTGCTTTGTGGTATACATTTTATATTTATTAAGAAGAGTAAATGCTTTCCTAAAATATTATAGAAAATATCACAGAATATTTTAGGCCACAGTATTATGGAAAACATTATAGAACATCAGGAACAAAATTACAATCAAAAAATGATCTGCAGAAGATAGAATTTTACCAATATAACATGGCTGAAGAAGTTCAAGCCCTAAATTTCACTGTGAGATTCCTGGTATCCAAGAGAAATGGAAAAGAAGGTACATTATGCACTTCCCATTATAAAAGGAAGCGTATGTGTTGATATGAAAAGCTACAGTTTTATGCCACTAAATTCTTTTTTTTTTTTTTAAGATTTTATTTATTTGACAGAGAGAAACACAGCCAGAGAGGGAACACAAGCAGGGGGAATGAGAGAGGGAGAAGCAGGCTTCTGGCTGAGCAGGGAGCCCAATGTGGGACTCGATCCCGGGACTACAGGATCATGACCTGAGCTGAAGGCAGTCACTTAACCAACTGAGCCACCCAGGCACCCCAATGCCACTAAATTCTTAATAATGAATACCATTAAAGACATGATCTCCAACAACATTCTTATGGCTCATTACTTAAGAACTGCTGACAAAGCCAAAGGCATAATAGATTTTAACGAAAGTGTGTGTGAGGTTTACTTACAAAATAACCGTGGCTAACGTTTACTGGGCTCTTACTATGTGGACACTAGAAATACTTACACACATCAGCCTGTTGAAGCTCCCCAGAAACCAAGAAAATAGATACCACACGGCATGTGTTTGTACTCAACCATATGTACTGAGTACCTCCTTAGTTCCAGGCACTTAGAATTTCTAAGTAAATAAAACAGCGAAAGGCCTTACCCATTGTTTTGGATAAAAAAACTGAAATTTACAAGGTCATACAATGTTAAGGTCACGGATGAAATCACATTAAGTCGGATGAGTTTCAGAGATGAAAATACATATTAGTCTTGTTTGTCAATCCACGTCGAGGTCCAAGTACTTGAGTTCTCGCTGGCCAAATGGGAAGATATGCTGCCCATAAGAGAAAAAAGAGAAAGTGGGGACAGCACCAGTTTGGGTTAAAAATAACCAATTGCCCCAAAGCCAGAAGTATTAATTATTCCTTCAACTTACTTGTTTTCCTCAAACCTCTACTGAGTACCTACTCTATGCCATGCACTGTTACAGACTCTAGAGATAAGTCGGTGAGTAAGATCTGAGGTTTGACATTCAAGACTCACAGTAATCTTGCTGGCTATGAGGTTGGTGTGAAAACTCAAAGAGATGATGTCAATTCAACAAAGAAAGTACAACGATGTGCATGTGCTCTGGAGTCAGAAGCATGGAAAGGAAGGGTATTTCCAGGCTGGGCAGTGGTGTTGGGGGGGTGGGGCAGAGCAGAGAAAGGAGATAGTCCTGGACCACTTTGCAAGGAGTCAATTAGTCAAAACATCAAACATCAAAAAATTAGGATGTATACAGGTTAAGGGGAAATTCCTTTTAGAAATTGAAGGAGAAAAAGAAGCAAATCAATCCTATTAGATAAGCTCAGAAAACATCCAAAGGGATGTGCAGACAGACAAAACTGGATGAAAAGTAAGAAATGAGGCATTTAACAACAACAAAAAATTTTTTTTAAAAGAAAATGATCAAGCTGGAATTCTGCATTGCATCCTGGAACAGAAAGTAGGTCTTAATGGGAAAAACTGGCAAAACTTAAGTGAAATTAATAGTAATGCACAAATGTGAAGCAGTTCCATGGGGGAGACTTCAAGGACATTAAGGACACATCTTGAACAGTGTCAGATAGCTTTTGTATCTCCTACAGCATCTGATTTCATTGTGGTACCTAACAGATACACACTATCAAACCCTACTTTTAACTATTTAATAAAGGAAGCAGAAAGTTTCTATTTTATTTTTGGTATAACTGTTATATACATATAGAATACAAATACTATTATATATTTGAAACGTATCATTCTATGTGATATATTATGATCTAACTTTAGTTAAAACCAAATGAGCATTGTAATGAGAAGATTTACAGATAAGTGATTTTGAAAACAGAATGAATGGCTTACAAATTACTGGAAATAACACAAAGCAGAAGAATTCAATGAAAGGCAATAAAGGATTCTGAGATGAAAGTTATAAAATATCAAAACCAATGAGGGTCATTTGAATATCAAAAAGACAATGCATGAATCTATGATTCTGAACTAATGTAAGAAGAAAAAATACTCTTCTAAAATTTACATCATTTAATGGAAAAAAATTAAGAAGTAAGTCAACCAGGAAGAATTTTGATAAGAAAAAAAACTGCTGAGCAATAGGCAGTAACCAAACCCATAATGATCGCTTTAAGTGGAAAATTACATTTATTGCCTTAATACATTCAGATTATAAAAATAAAATAAAAGTCCAATAAAAAGTACTGGTCCTATCAGTAGAGGAACAAGATGATACAAAAACAAATGATTCTAGCAAAATCTAAAGTTGCAATTTTACATGTTAAAATATGTGTTATGAATAGGTAGTTTTTTTTTTTTTTTCAAGTCTCCAGTATTGCAGTACACTCTATCTACTTGAGAAGTAAGAAAACCATGCTCTCACTCTTAGGAAACTCTTCATCTCCTTGAGTGTCATAATAATACTGGCAAAATCAGTGATGCCAGTTGTTCCCAAAGGGAAACATAGTCAGTATTCCCATCCTGCATGTCCTCTGTAATAGGACTTTACCATCCTCCCCATGAAAGCAAGAGTCTCTCCTCTCCTTTAATCTACCTTGGTCTTGTGACTTGCTTTGGCCAAGAAAAGGGAGCAGATGCAGATGTGGTACAGAATGGCTTACAAACCAGAGGCTTAGGAAACCTCATAGCTTCCATTCTCACCTCCTTGGAGCTTTGTTGGTAGATACCAGGAAGATATCTGCAGATATCCCAAAGAGTCAAAACAAACAAACAAAAACAAACCAAAAAACAAACCAAAACAAAAAACCCCAATAACAACAAAAACCCTAAAAAATAAAACAAAACAACCCCCCCACACACACACACTAAATACTTCCTGGAACTAATATTAGACTAATTTTTGACATGTATATAAAAATAAAAGAAAAAAGCATTGAGGGTTATTTTCATTAAGAGGTCTGCAGAAGGTCTGATGACTGGGCTTTGGGTTGATTAGGTATAGCCAAGAAGGGAGAGAGAATTTCTGTGAGGGTACACAATATAGAGGTAACTTCATATAAAAATGGGAATACCATATGTATATAAAGGCAATAATGTTTTTACTAAAATGGAGGGAGAAATATAGGGCTAGGTTATGGCTTATATTTGTTTTTACTGTGTCAGACACAGTCTTAACTGTTGTATGTGAATTATTTATTATTCATCAAAAAAATTATATGGGTTATGAGTTATTAGAATCATACTTTACAAATGGGGAAATTAAAGCTTAGAAGGTGAGGAACTTAGAGATATCACACTCTTTATAACTAATGTAGCCCCAGGTTCTTATCCCAAATTATGGTTGAGACTTTACTCCTGCTCTAGTAGAAGTTAAATTTTTAGTTTGTTTGGGTTTTTTTCAGTGTGGCCTCTATATGAGTGTGGGTGTCACACAGAGAGAAAGACAGAGATAGAGACAGAGACTGACATAACATGGGGAGGGATACTTAGCTTAGAGAAGGATATGGCAGCAAAGACAGAGACTAAAAATAGCCCTCCTCTTTGTTCCATTTCTATGTGAGTCTAGGTATATGTAACTTGACATCACTGGAGAGATCTTGGAATATCCAAGGTCACTAAGAGTAGCTTTCATTAGAAGAGCAGACAACCTCATTTCCTAGAGAATGAAAAGAATAATCTTTTCATTTGGATTTTTAAGGTTTGTGAGGAAAAACTATGTAGTCTCAAAGAAGACTTCAGTGGAGGCAAGGATTGGGAGGTTTATATCTTCTTCTGGTCAAGCATTCAAGGATCTGGCTGGCATCATGGTTGGTCATTATAAATTGGTTGGTTGTAAATTGAGAGAGCTGAGTGCTAAGAATTATCACCATTGGAATACTGGGGTGAAGAATACCCAATTCATTAATAATAAAAGACTCAGGTTGCCTGGTCTCATAAGCTCAGGCTCTGAGAGAGGCTCTGTCTTAGTGACAGTTCATCAGAGTGGGCAAGACAAGCCTTCAGGGCAGGAATAGAGTTGTGGTACCATGGACAGCTCCTTCTGGCCTGGGCTGGGACATACTCAGCTCCTTACTTAACTGGAAGTGATGGCATTAAGATGGACATTTGGAACTTCCTATTAGTAAGCCATGTGAGATTGTAGTTCACTAAGACGATAAAATTTCAATGAGGTGCCTAAATTCACATCCCAAGTTTGTGGAGCAGGCTTTATCTGTTTTATTATGAAATAAAACCATGGGAGTATATGTCTATAAGCCTGTATAAGTAGGGCAGAAGTTTTTTTTCTTTTTTTTTTGGCCAGACTTCATCACCAAGAAGTGTGAGTTTTGTTTTGTCCTTTGTGTTCCAATTCTAGGAATACTGCTGGCCTTTTTTCATGGATATAGGGATTTTGTCCATGACAGAGACTGGTATGAGTTGGAGTCCAGCAGTTGGCATTTAATTTTTTCTGCAGGCTACTTTTACCACAACTGATATTCAAAGAAGGGGATTTGTCCAAGAGTTGTCTTATGGGAGATTTGAAAAACACTGGGCAAAGCAGCATGTGACTGGTTCTGTGACCTTACTACATGTTACCTATGGACAAGTAGATCTGTAATTTCTAGCCCCTCAGAAAGAATGGTCTAGCAACATCTGGTTCTTCCTAAAACATTATATACCATTTCAAAAAAGACAAAACTACATTGAACAAATGCATACACTAAAGCACAGAAAGAAGGAGTGCCTTTATAGCTATTCCTTTAAGGGCATGTTGCAGACTGACTTGCCTTGAAGAAAATATGAATATATTCTTTTTAAGGATTACAAAATTGGATGGTTCTTCAAGAAGTTTGAAATACAAGAACTCCTGAAAAGCTACATTCATTTCCTTTTTGTCCTTGGGAGCTGTCTAAGAAAAAGGATATGAGAAATAGTTAATGTTAAACAGAGATGCAGGGATGCTTTGGAGAATGTTATAATTCTGGTATTAGTGTTTAAAGGAAAAAGTTGAAATGATTTCTAATATAGGATACCGATTTTTCTTAAACTCTTTTAAATATCCATTCCAAAGGTTGGAGGAGATAACCTGACCTTTCCATCAGTCCGCAGTGTTTACACTGACGGTGTGAGCCACAGGACACTGTTGCTCTAAAACGGTTCTTTGGCTATCTACAGGGGGCCCAAAACCAAAATGAGCAAAAGTCTGCTATGTCTTAAAGCACATTTTCCATAGAAGAAGTTAATATACTCTTCAGAGCAGAAATTAAAACCTAAGACAACACAAATTTGTTTTGGGCATGCGACTGGTTACACCAATTGATATTATAGCTAAATTATATTGAATGAGTGTACCTCTTTGGATCTCTCCTTCCCTGAACATTATTTAATTCCTGATTGACAGTAAGAGAGGATAAAGACTGAGTGAACAAGCCTGAAGTTTAACAGGGTTCTTTTTAGGTCTATGTCAAAACTACAACAAAACTTCTAGGTCAAAGTAATTGGAACATGCTAATGGAAAATACAGGTGACAGCTTATTCTCTTTTTTCAGTATACCTTTATTGGGACTCAATAACATAATTTCAAAATGTTGAGAACAAAGCCACTATGCTGTCAATGTGATTGGGACATGAGACTTCTTGTAACTGTTAGCCTGATTTTTTAAACTACAGGCATCACTTAGCTTTTTCTGTATCTTTCAAAATAGACCCTCAAGAAAGTGTTATCATATAAATTTACTTGATAATTATATAATACCCAGTGACACTCTTTCAAGTACAACATGGAACATTCCTCACAACAGATCATATTCCGAGTCATAAAACACATTTTAATAAATTTAAAATAATTAAAATCATACAGTCTAAATTCTCCAAAAATTAAAAAAAATTAAACCAGTAACCATTCACAAAAATGTCTGAAAAATTCCCAAAGTTTTAAAAATGAAAAAATCCATTTATTTCTAAATATAACATGGGCTAGGTTTCCTACATTGTCACTAGGAAATTATAATTATAAATCAACAAATTTCAAACATTTGAATCCTGAGAAAATAAGTGAAAATCAAAACCATCATTATTGTAATAATGATTAGCTTCTAGCCAGACAAATCAGAGGGAGAGAAAAAGAGGAAGGGAGAAATGGAGGAGAGAGAGAATAAATTATCAATGACATGAATGAAAGAGGGAATATCATGAAGAACCTACTGCCATTAAAATGCTAATGAAAGAATGTTATTTACAAAGTTGTCATTAAGCTCAGCAACTTAGTTAAAACCGACACATGTACAAAGATGTAAACTATTAAAGTTCACTGAGGAAGAAACAGTCTAAAAAGTCCTATATCTACTAAAGAAATGGAATTTACAGTCAAAAATCCTATTAAAGAAGTAAATTTTAGGCCCAATGGCATCACTGGTGAATTCTCTGAAGCACTAAAGAAAGAATGAATATCACTTCTATACAAATCTTGAAAATAGAAAAGGAAGAAAACCTTTCCAATTTGATTTATGAGGTCAATACTACCCTATCGCAAAACTTGTCAAGAAATTATATAAAACTTCATACCAATATACTTTATGAATATGGCACAAAATCCTTACAAATATTAACAAGTTCTACCCAGCAATATATGAAAAAAATAGTATATCATACCAAGTGGAGCTTATTCCAGGAATAGAGTTGATTTAATTCAAGAATCAATCCATGTGATTCACTATATCAATACTCTGAGAAGAAAAAGCCTATGACCATCTCAATACACACAGAAAAATCATTTGGAAAAATTCAACATTTATTCATAATAAAAACTCCTAGCAACCAGTAATAAGAGGGAACTCCTCAACCTGATAACTATCATAGTATCTATTCAAAAAGCCTACAAGTAACATTATATTTAATAGACAAAAACTGATTGCTTTTCCTCCAAGATTGGGAAAAGGCAAGGAGGTTTGCTCATACCATGCTCACCTAGAGATCCTAAACAGTGCAATAAAACAAGCAAAAATGAATGAATAAGTGAATGAATTGGATTAGAAAGGGAAAAAAAAAAACTGTCTTTATTTGCAGTAGGCATAGTGGTCTAAGCAGAAAATCCCAAATAATTTGCAGAAAAATGAGTATAAGTAGTGTGTTTTACAAGGTCACAGGATACAAAAATCATTGTAATTCTTTACATGAGGTGAACAATTAGGAACTATTTTTTAAAAAAAAATAGTAATCATTTTAAACAGCAACAAAATGAGACCCAGCTAAAAAAATATATGCAAAATATATATGCTTTAAAAATACAAAACACTAAAGGGATAATGAAAAAGATCTAAACAAACACCACTATGTAACATATCCATGGTACAGAAGACTTAACATTGTTAGAATGTCAAGTCTTCTTCAAACTGAAGAAGTATGTATTTAGTGCAATCACAAAAATAATTCCAGCATAGTTTTTGGTAAGACTGATTCTAAACTTTATAAGGAAAAGCAAAGCTAGGATGGGTAAAACAACTCTGAGAAAGAGAAACAAAGGAGGAGGATTCATATTACCTGATTTCTGTACTTAATATAAAAATCAAGCAGTTAAGACAGTGTGGTATTATTAAAAGCCTAGAAATATACATCAGTGGAATAAAAGACAAAGTCTGGATGTAGAATCACAAATATATGGTTCATTTGTTTTCCACTGAAGTAGCAAGACAATCCAAAGGAAAAAAGATATTTTTAACAAAATGTTCCTTTTCTAATGTATGATTCCATTTTTTATTATGTTCTTTAACAACCAGATATCTATATGGAAAAATATTTTTAAGGAACTTAACCAACTTGGAATACATCACAGAGCTAAATGCAAAATATAAAACCATAGAACTTCTCAAAGAAAACAGAAGAAAATCTTTGTGACCGGTTTAGGCAAAAATTTCTTACATAAAGCATAGCAAGCATGAACCATTAAAATATTGAGAAATAAAAATTAAAACTGATGCTCTTTGAAAGGCACTGTTAAAAGATATTTCTTAAAAAGTCTGGAAAAGTATTTGCAAAACACTATATACATATTAGTGACTGGTGTCCAAAATACAAATATAAAAAATCATTACAACTCAATAAATATATTCTTCACAACTCAATAAGAAAACAAAAAAATCTAATTAAAAAATGGACATAGGATTTAAAGAGTTGGCCAAAAAGAGATTTAAAGAGTTGGCAAATTGTATTTGCCATACAATTTGCCATTGTATGGCAAATAAGCACATGAAATAATGTGGTAATCTGAAACCATGAGGTAATCTCAAACTAAAACCACAATGAGAAACCACTCTGCACCTGTTAAAACGAACAGGCATGTATATAAGCTTGTATATACATAAACAGATAATACCTATTGCTGATGGCGATGCAGAGCAACTAAAACTGTGTTTCTGATGGGAATCCTAAATGGCAGGGCCAGAGCTGGGGAGCCTCTTCGAAAGTTGAACATACAAGAGAAATACACTTAGCAAGCCACTCAGCGAGTCTCCTCCTAGACCATCACCCAACAGAAACGAAGACGTATGTCCACATTAGGTAACCTGCACATGGAAGTTTATAGTGGCTTCATTCAAAATTGACAACACCGAGAAAAACCTCAAGTGTTCATCACCCAGTGAAAGAATTCACAACTTGTAGTGTAAGAAAAGGGAACAAAGTACAGATGTATGCTACACAACTGTGGATCTCAAAGCATTATGTCACAGAAGCACAAATTGAGTGGCTACAAACTGTATGATTATATTTCTATGACATTCTAGATATGGGCAAAAATTATAGAAACAGAAAAAAAAACACCCCCAAAAAGAAAAGGTGTTATCAGGGACTGGGTATTGGGAGAGGGACCTTTTCGGGGTAATGGAAGCGAAACTTGATTTTGGTGCTATTACTTGACTATTCATTCTTTGCCAAAATTCACAGAACTGTGTATCTGAAAATGGTAAATTTTAATGCATTGAGGTATGTCTTAATGAACATGACTTACGTATCATATATAATTAAATTATAATTAAATTCACATAAGGGTAGTTTCACCCAGGGTTTTTCATAGACATGTGAGATAAAATGGTTAAGAAATAAATATATGATTCTCAGGCTGAAATATGAGATGGAGATTTGCGGGAGGTTTGGTGGAGAAGCCTTTCTGGAAACCCACAACCTGCTACATAGGAACCTCCTTTTCAACTGCTAATAAACCCAGGTCAGAAGGGAAGTGTGGAGTGACCCCTCAGGGCCTCGGGAAAAATGCCAACCTCAGAACTGGGTGAATATTAGGAAGCAGATCAGAGCTGCTGAATCTTCTAGTCCAAAAATCAAAACTGGACCTGTTCCAGTATGTTTTACTCTCTATTTCGCATCCTTATCTCTGTGGCTCAACCACTTAATCATAATCCATTCACACTCCAGTCTCACTTTATGTTCACAGCATCAGTCCTCCTGAGGGTCCTGAGTGGACTGGCACCATGAAGCCTGAGGAAAGGATGTGGGCACGAGGACCTTGAAGTGACAATTCCTATCTTCAAATAATTGAAAATCTCTCAGTAAAAGACAAAACACCTTTATGACATGAAGCCCCCAGCCCCTAAAGAGGATTTGTTATAGGGAAGGTGAAATTGGTTAAATATAAAGAAAATATCTCTTGGGGAACCTGAGGGGCTCAGTTGGTTAAGCGACTGCCTTCGGCTCAGGTCATGATCCCATAGGCCCGGGATCGAGCCCCGCATTGGGCTCCCTGCTCAGCGAGAAGCCTGCTTCTCCTTCTCTCACTCCTCCTGCTTGTGCTCCCTCACTAGCTGTGTTTCTCTGTGTATAATAAAGAAATAAAATCTTTAAAAAAATCTATTAAGAAAAAGAAAAAAAAAGAAAATGCCTTTAATCATCAAAAGCAGCCAAAGAAGTAGAGTAGCTACCATATGCTGAGAGAATGTTCCACACATTACCTCTTTGAATCTTCTAAGCCCTTGAAATGGGCTTTTATAGATAATATAAAAGTTCATAGAGCCAATAACCAGTGTAGGGAAGAGCTGAACCAAGCTCTTTCCCTGCTCTACTGTCAGATCTGGTGCATACCAGTGATCATCGACTCCACTCAAGCCTACTGGGAACCCCTTGGCCAGCACATTTCATAAGGGGTTCCACAGTGGATGAACTAGACCACCATCTGCTTGCTACTTAGATATTAGCAAATCTTGAATATTATGGAATTCTTTATTAGCATTTTTTCTTATCCACAGAAAAGAATCTCCACTGTCCTCTACACATTTTGTTGTTGTTGTTGTTCCATGACTCTGCAGTTTCTTTCTCTTCCATATCTTTCTTCATCACCTTGCCTAGCTAGAGTTATGCTCAGGTGAAAGAGGAGACTTTTGAGTGAATAACAGCATAATCGCACCCCTGCCAGGGACTGGAATCTGCCAACGGTATAATCTGCTCTCACAAGCAGATGCTGTTCCTGGCCCTGATATTTGAGGCTGGCAAGTTAGCTGTCATCTTTCATCACCGTGCCAATGTCTGCGTGGAAGGAGGCCCTTTTCCCTACGCAAATCTTGCACAGAACCCCAAAGGCTTATTTGGAGCACTGGTGGATATTTATAAGAAAAGTTCAGGATCCTGAAAAGGGCTGATAAGAAAGGCTTTATGTTTGTTTCCTCTTTGCATTCTCATTTTATTTTCCAGGTTATGAAACATGTTGCATATATTTGATTCCTTTGTTAGTTACTTTTCATGTTTTGTGTGTTACTTCGTCTGCTTTTTATATTTTGTTATTTTTAGATGACTGGTTTGGGAGTCATAAAGAACCTGAGATGTCATGCAATACAATTTACCATCTACTACAGGAATCCCCTCTCAACTACACATGGAAAAAAATTACCATTACATTTTTTTTTTGTGAACACCTCACATAATGAAAGAGCAGATCATTCTGCCATGAACTCTAGTTGTGATGGAATTATTTTCATAAATACCTACATTTTATCTCTAAATAACTTCTGCCCCTTACTGGTCTCTAGAACAACACACAGCCTTCACTCTGCATTTCAAAGGGCAGTTCTTCAAAGACTCAGAGATAGGATGCCTTCTTCGGCTGTCTCTTTATATCTTGCCTGGGACTCTGCTTCTAAGATAACTTCTAATCCTGTTACATGTGGTGTGTCATCAACCCCTCACCTATCCTTCCCTAATCCGCGGATACACTTTCCCTGGATCACGGGGAATCAGAAAATTAACATTTCCAAGACTTCTTTGCCAGGTTGTTTTGGCCAGGTGTGAAGGTAAAATTGAAGGCCAGCGAAGAAAGAAGGCCCTGGAGTCCTGGCAGCAGGTGCCTGATGTACCAGCACTCTCCCACAGCATTAGCAACAGTGATACCGCCCATCACTGCAGGGAAGGTGGCTCTCGCTCAAAGGGAGCAAGTGTGGGGTCCTGGGCACCAGCCCCGAAGCTGGGCAACTTCTTGATCTCTGAGTAATACCACCTTTCTCCTTTATCATTCATATCACATCTCTTTCTGTCTGTAGTATCTAGAAGCACTTGTTTCCTGATGGGACCGTGACTTTGAACTCTCAGAACACTTAGCACATTCTGCACTGTGGTATAGTTTTCTGTATTCATACCTTATCTCACCACTGGCTCAGTCATGAGGATGACAACTGACATGAGGATGACATCTGACTCATAAATGTCAGGTATGCACATTTTTTAATCTTTTGGAATCACTTCTCTCCTTAGCTTCCTCTTCTTCAGACTATCCCCACCCAGTTTACTCATTGTTCCTCATAAAGCATCACTTCTAAATACCTCATCTTTCTGCTCATCTGCCTTATATCATTCTCTCTTACTCTATTAGCTCTGAAAATGTCACATGCAAAAATGAACAAACCACTCCAGATATGGTCTAATAAAAAATTCAAAATGAAAAGAACATTTTGTTCATAATCCGAACACTGTACATTAATGCAAACTTTGATAGTTTTTGCATTTTGTAGAAATTATGTAGCACACAAAACTCATATTAAAACTGTTTAAAAAATAAAGTAAATTCTGTTCAAACACCAACACCATAAGTCAGTTTGGAATCTCAAAGCCACAATAAGTGCAATTTCTCTTTCTTTCATCTTTGCTATTTGTAAATCTAATATACTGCTCTGGTGCCCAGTAGGACAATCCCATGCAGCATAAATGAACTTAGCTTCATTCCTAACCATGCATTAGATGGAGTTAGAGGTCTCTGTATGACTCTCAAATTCATTACTCCCTTATGCTAATTGATGTTCTCAATCTCTTCCTAGTCCAGAGTTTTGAAATTCAAAGCTTAAGTATTATAATTTATTGTTCATTTCATATGTCTTAAGTGCTTGAATTCCTATTTCATAGGCTAAATTTGGAAAGATTTGGCACTGTTCATATTCCAAATACTCAATGCATTTTGTCAAAAAGAAAAATAAAAGCAAGGTTGCCACATCTGTTTTGCTCTTGTTTAATAAAATTCAAATTTCTAGATATTTTGCATTTTCAAGGATTTTATGGCAAAACATTAGTTTTAAAAATGAACTCTGATACAAAATTATTGGGTGGACACAGGGCTCATGGAAGTGCACACAAGGCTCAGTCCTTGGAACAATGCACATTGAACAACTTTTTATGTACCTATTGGCCACTTGAATATCTTTTTGGAAAAAAATGCCTGTCAAGGTCCACTGCCCATTTTTATTTATTTATTTATTTATTTTATTTTTTAAATATTTTATTTATTTGACAGCGAGAAACACAGCCAGAGAGGGAACACAAGCAGGGGGAGTGAGAGAGGGAGAAGCAGGCTCCCCACCGAGCAGGAAGCCCGATGCGGGGCTCGATCCCGGGTCTCCAGGATCATGACCTGAGCTGAAGGCAGTCGCTTAACCAACTGAGCCACCCAGGCGCCCCACCGTTTTGATTTGGATCATTTGTGTTTTATTTGCTACTGCGTTTATGAGTTCCTTATTTATTTTGGATGTTAGCTCCTTATCAGAAATGTAATTTGCAAATATTTTTTTTCCCATTTTACAGTTTGCCTTTTAATTTTGTTGATTTCCTTTACTGTGCAAAAGCTTTATAATTTGATGTAGTCCTACTTGTTTACTTTTGTTTTTGTTGTTTGTGCTTTGGGTGTCCTGCAAACAAGATCATCGCCTTATATGTGGAATCTAAATGAAAACAAGCTCATAGAATCCCAGAGCCTGTTGGTGGTTGCCAGTGGTAGGGGTGAGGGGAGGAGGGAATGGGTGAAGGCAGTCAGAAGGCACAAATTTCCAGGTAAATAGTGAAGAAGTTCCGGAGATATAATGTATAGCATGATGGTTACAGTTGGCAATGCCGTATTATATCCTTCAAAGTTATTAAGAGTAGATTTCTTTAAAAAGTTCTTACCACACACACACAATGTAAGTATGTGAGGTTACAAATGTAAAAGTTAACCTCACTGTCATAATCATTTAGCAATACATACATACATAAAATCAGTACACTGTACATCTTAAACTTACACAATATATTTCAAGTATACCTCAATAACGCTAGAAAAAATACTGCATTTAACAGAGTATTACAGACTAAATTGGAAGCTTTTGAGGTAGGGCTGAGGAACCAAGTCCAAAAACTGGAATAACTTTATGTATCAATAAGACAACCTTAAAATATGTAAAGCAAAGGCATACACATAGGATGGAACTTGAAATGAGTTATAAAGAAAACAAAAGCTCAGGCAACAAACACACCACTTCTCACTAGAATAGTTAAAAATATTCTTTATCAGAGGTCAAGCTCATTGCAAGGATAAATAGAACGTTAATCTCGGGGGCTGTGGGGATCATTTTGGTTGTTGAGCAAGTATATATGCATACACACACACATGCACACATGCAATGAATTTCTTGACATATCCTGCGGAGCAGCTTAATCTGTTTGCATAAATACCGGGTATCTGAGCTAAGGTTGTGGTAAAATACAGAAAAAGACAGAAGCACGATTGTACGGGGACTTCAATGTCCCACACAATGTTTAGACTACAGGGTATGGAAAAATACCAAAGTATTTTGCATAGGATACTGATACAAGGGGACATAATGTGTTTATTTTCTGTCTTTCTATCTGAAAGACACTGGTCAATGATTTGGTCTGTTAGGCAATCAGTCTAGTAGTAAATATTCACTTAGGTATTTGTAACCTGATTTTTTTGAAGTCAGGCAGTACAGAAATACTTTGCCAAAGTTGATGTATTTTATTCATTGATTTGGAAAAGAGGTTTGATGGGTAAGGTCTTAGAAAAATCTACCCAACTTCTTTAAGAACCTCTGCTTTTGTGTTTTCTCGCTCATGCTGGCACACCTGTCAAGTCTCTGAAATCCTGAACTGCTCCAGAAACCAACAAACTCATCCAGTCTGGGAAAGATGTGATCTCTCCCAGCTGCTTAAAAATGGCCATTTAGTAAACTGTGGAAAGTAAATTGCTTCACTTTTGCTTGCTGAACTTAACATCATCAGTGACAATTTCCAATACTGAGCAGTTTCAGAGGGTCAAGAAAATACATTGTTTCAGGTTTTTAATATACTCTATTGCTTTTCTTTCTTCTTCTTTCTTTCTTTTGTTACTTCTAATTTTAATGGCTCAGTATCTGAAAGATAATAATGAAGATGGAAGACAGTTTTGCTTAGCTCCCTTTGCCAGGTAAAACAGTTTGGAATGCAAAACAAGTGTATGTGTGCAATGATCTTAGCAGACAGAAGGAAACAGCAATAATAGATGATCTCTGGTCTTCAGCCAAGACCATGAAGGGTGAGCCCTGCAGAACTGGTCAGAATGATTGAAGGTTGTTTTGATGTGTAAAGAGGTTGCAGTTTTAGTCAGTGGTTTTTCTTTAGCGTAGTAAATTACAAAATTTCTAATACTGCCTGCTTGCCATCTGGTTTTGAGAAATTATATCTGATAATAGACAATACAAAAGCATGACCTTGCTCAGCTTCAGTGGAAACCACCCACACAAAACTATTTCCCCTCATTTCTAGGAAGATACTCAGAGAATATGAGGAAGGGAATCTGCACCACCCTCAGATTAAACTGCATTTTATTTAATCAAGGGGAAATCACAGAAGGCTGGTCTTATGAAGACACTTATTTTATAATTAGCCATAATTCCATACGAGAGAGTTTCCATAAATATCTTTTAGAGGACTTAACAGGTAAAACAGAAAATGAACTAGCAGTGTATTTTCTAATGCCTCTTTGTCAGAAACACCTGTTGTATCACAAGAGAGTGATTATTTCTGTTAGGTTTATTTTAAAGATGTACTATCCAGAAGGATCAATTATTTGCTATATTTACAAGCTTTGATTTTAACTGGCATTTATCTATTTCCAAATACACATTGGAACATAAACATTTTCATCAAGAATGATTTTCAAAAGACTAGGGCTACTGTAGGCAGAGCAAATCAAAATATGATTTTAGACAATGAAAGTGATATTGAAATAAATCGTTAAAAATTTAGTATAGTTAAAGAAAATTGCATTCCTATCATGTATTGTGGACTATGACTTGAGTATGCTTGGCAAAAACCAGTCACATAAATTTATAATCATGTAATATATATGTTAATAACATGCTCTGTTGACACATATAATTATAGATTTTCTATAAATTTATCTATTGTGTAAAAGGGCATTTCATTTTTATAAGAGATACCCACTGAATTTTCCAATTAAAATATCCATAAATGCAATTTGGGTTTTTATTTAAGTTCCTAGTGGTCATATGATTTCATAACAAATGCCTGAAACTCACTTTAGAAGTCAAAAAGATGACTTGTTACTACAACTCTTGGGATAAAAACAAGAACTTCAAAGAAACCGTTTAAACTGTAAACCAAAAGACCTTATTTCTTAAAATATTATTCCACCAATCATTTCATTAAAAAAGGTACATTAAAATGCCACAACATAAATGCTAAAATATATAGCCAAATCAACATATGAATCAACAAACTAAATCCAGTAAATGTTCCAATAACAAATTATGTAACTCTAAGTATTTGTTTTTAACTAATTTTGTATACTCTTAATACAAATAATATTATCCTTCATCCCTAATACTTACAAGTCATTTTATCTAGCTGAAAAATCACTGTCACAAGAATCATGTCATGCATTTCGGGGAAGCTAGAAGACGAGGCTCCTCGTCTCTCCATAAAAAAAGAAAGATACCTTTTAGAGAAAGTTACATGTGCTACCAAAAACTGCACAACTCAATATAATGACACAGACGATGAAGGATCCCACACACATTCATCAGAGTGAACACAGGTGACCTACGCGTGCCAGGCCATCTATCTGCTTTGAGCTGCCATCCTGCCAGGACCAGTCCAGCTCCCTGATGGTTAATCTTTACACCATTATTTTATCCCTTGTAAGGACAAGACATCTCATGCTGTGAGTCGCCAAACGTTTATGTGCAAGGACATCCTGTCCATTATTGTTATTAGTTCTCTACTTGCATGCATGGGCAAAGAACATTAAAGGCCAAATGGGTAAGAAAAATAGTTTCCTCTGGGCCTCAGCTTTACCAACAGAGCCTGGTTCCCATGGAATGTGTGAAGGGATTTGTCTTTTTTAAAACATACAAGGAACCATTCTGAGACTCCAGCAGCCTGTGGAAACAACCATTTTGTGAGAGTGCAGTTATGGCGCGAGTGTTAGATGAAGTGGTGGGAAACAGGATTTCTGTTTCTGCCTCTATCCAGTCATGTAACCTGAGCAAATCTCTTATCCTGGTTCTTCATTTCTACTTCTTTCTCTTTTAATGAGCAACTTTCTTTTAGCCAAAAAGCGTGGTACAAACTAAATGTTCAACAATGCCCTACCCACCTGTCCATAAATAAACTTTTCAAGATAATTTCTAGTACTTCCTAAGGTGATTTTCCCAACCAATTTTGATATAAAGGTACTCAAGGAAACTCCTCTAATTTGCTTCAAATTACAATTTTTCTCCTGGTCATTAACCACTGCATCAACATTCAACTATTGACTAATCTGGTCTAGTTTTAAAATACAATATTCCTTTTCCAAAAGACACTTTGAGATTCAGCATTCTTCTCAAACAGTAGTCTATAAGTGTTGATGAGGTATAATGCAAGTGTTCCATTCTGTGAAAACATAAAGAATTGGTCTATATTTAACATGTACACAAAAACCTGTGTGGGAAACTCTATGAAGGCAATGACCATGGGTCTTACTCATTATTATATTTTTAGGTGCCTAACAAGATACTGAGCAAGTGCTCAATAAATATTGATAATGGAAACTGAGGTCAAACCACCATGGCTGAAAGAAAAGATAAAAGCTAAGAACCAAGGAGAAAAATCCCTTGCTGATCTGAAATTAGGGTCTAGTAAACAAGAAGAGCTGCTTTCTCAGTGATGTGGGAAGTGGAGGACAATTTAGCATAGACCCAAAATAGAAACATACTTTTTAGTGAGAAGAAAAAACTAGCATAAATTGGCAGGCCTCCCAATCGTCTATTTGAAAACAGTTAGTGCTACGTTCACACACTGTTCTGTGAATATGCACATCCGGCCAACTAAAGGGGAAAGGCTTTTCTACCTTATTGCTTCCAGAAAGAAGTCTTCATTCTCTAAATGCTAGTAAGAAAGTAACAACACAGGCACATTAATCTACCTTTTTTTCATCAGTTAATTCTTCAAAGCTGCCTTTTTACAATTGCTTTCTTTCTCTTTTCATCTACAAAACTGTAACATCCAACAGAAATAGATTAAAATAATACAGCTTGATCATTTCATTGTAAGTCTATGCTTTGACTCACATCATGATCTATTTAGTGTGAAAATATCCCTATCTTCAAATAACTCATCTCTCTTACTTTACGTTCAAAGTTATTTTAAACATCTTGACTTAATATGAAAGAAGACTGTAATATTGCCCTATTCCTCTTCCCTTAAGAATAAGTCAGTCATTAGCAATTACCTAAAATGGAAATACATCTTCAGAAGTAAGGGTTTTTAAAGGGGCATGGCAGTGTAATTTCTCAGCAGAGTCCGATGTCTTGAAATCTCATTTACCAATAATTCTTGTCAAGAATCTTTTGTTCAAAAATCTCACAGGATTGCACACATTAATTAATTCTGACAGCAGCCTGATACAGTGCCCATATCACAAATAACAAATGGAAAAGGAGGTAGTCCAGAGTGAGATAACCAGAGAACCAATAATCTTAAAGTGGTTTCCCCAAAGCCCCATCTCTGTGCTCACTCTATTCTCTCCATCCTTCAGAAAATGTTCCTCTTCAGTGTTGTTGCCACATGGTGCCATGGATATCATAAAAGGACGTGAGAAGGCTATTTCCCCTTGAATTCTTGTGATCTCAGCAATGTATTATCTAAAAAGAATATGATAATCTACTTTGTAGATGATCTGGTTGTTTTCAGATATGAGGAACCTTCCAAGTAATATGGCATTCTGTCCAAAGCTACGATAATGCAGTTATGTTCATTATTACTATTGATTTATTTCCCCTTTGAGTGAAATGTATGCATTACGATGTATGACCCACATTGTTAGATGTGAAATGACCAGTCTTATACATTTCTTTTTAACATTTCCCAGATTGCAGTTTGGAGAATAAGTAAAAAAGGCGAGAAGTAAGAAAAGTTACTTTAGTAGTCTCAAAGAAAGATCACAAAAGCTTAGACTAAAAGGATTCAAGAAGGGACCTTTTTCTCATTGAAAAAAGCAAATTTTTGAATAAGTTTTAAATGAGTCTATTCAGTAGGAATGGTTTTACATACTAAAAAAAATACACAACATTCAGAATAACTCCTACTTTTTCCAGGTTTACTCTAGCAAATTTTAAAAACAGCAATGAAGAACTCATGCACTCATTCCATTGAAGTTTGAAACTATGACAATATGTAGCTATGAAATGAATCCTCCAGTAGAGGTCATGAGCATAGTCAGATTATTGTAAATTCTACTACGGTGCACATTCATCATACTCAGGATAAGAAAATATATCATGGTATACTGTAAAGTTTATATTACCATTTTAATGGGGATTGCCACTGATCAATAGAACTTGGCTTTACCATACCTCTAGGTATTCAGCTAAATTTATCAGCTAGATGAGGAGCACAATGTCTTGAAAATAGCAGTCATTCAATATATATTTATCAACTTGAATATGGATGCTTTTCAAACTACAATTGGTTTCCTAAAACCACAGAACACTGATTTAACAAGTTTTTATCTGAGAATGCAAAGGGACAGTGTTTCCTTAAGAAGTCCTTTTTAGGGGTGCCTGGGTGGCTCAGAGGGTTAAGCCTCTGCCTTCGGCTCAGGTCATGATCTCAGGGTCTTGGGATCCAGGCCTACATCGGGTTCTATCCTCGGCAGGGAGCCTGCTTCTCCCTCTCTCTGAACATTTGTGATCTCTCTCTGTGTCAAATGAATAAAATTAAAAGAAAAAAAAAAGCAGTCTTTTTTAGACTCTTTCCATTATCGGTTTACTCTCTGATTTCTCCTGACATTCTAGCTTTTTGGGTTTTGGGTTTGTTTTTTGTTTGTTTGTTTCTTTCTTTTTTTCCCTTTCTCCCTCTCTCTGCTACAAACCAAAACTATATTTCCCATCATCTGTCTGCTAACAATTAGATTTAATGTGATTAAATTGGGAATTATCCTGTGAACTACAGTAATCAGCCACTTTCCCCCCTCTGTTGATTTGATTCATTCTTTCCCTCTATTTCCATTTTAATAATTATTTTATCATTTCACATTAATTTGCTTCCAATAAATTAAATTAAATGCATCAAAGGGACTCAAAGCAAATTAGCTTTTTGCTAAGTCAGGTCTTAAAGATCCAAAATATGATTTTGTTTGTTACTCTGTAGATTATAAATATGCATTACACACTGGGAAAAAGCGCTTTCAAATTAATTTTTCATTGCTTTAAAAATATCTGACAATTCCTTCTAGGCCAAAAGAAGCTTCATCATAAATCTATTATGTCTTTTGGTTTAAAAATCTTCATAAATTTATTTTAGAAAATATTTGTTTCTTTAAACACTCAAATAAACAGCATGATAAAAACTTCACTCACAGATTAAAAATCTGTTTTTTTAATCTATTTCTCTTTCTAGAAAAAGAGCTTCTTAATTTTAAAAATCTCTTGTTGCTTTCATTATTTTATCCTGATTATAACTAGACAGAGAAAAGCCATTTCCTTATATACTTTTTAAAATGTTCAATTATTTCTCATAGGGAAAATACATTCTGTCTTCTTATCTCTTATATTTTTGGGACACAGAAAGGTATAGACATACAGTTTATTCCAACAAATTGCAAGCTCCTACATGGGTGTGCATGATAACCCTCAAGTGGAAAATTATAAAAATATTTGATGAGAAAGATGTACCCATTCTGATAGCAAGGACATATTTCCCTGGAAGGTGGCAGAGTTCCCAGCTCCAGATGAACTGTGGAGGATCTGCGGCCAAGATCCAAGCTTTGGTAGAATAAAGACTGTGGTGTGTGGAGGATTGAGTTGAAAGGGCTGGCAGCTGAGAAGTATGAGGGTCAAGCCCCAACTTGTACGCTCACAAATTCATTCCACAATTACTGAATGTCTCTTAGGACATGCTGCCATCTATCTCTGACATATATATGGATATAGAAGACATTTTTGTTCCTACATGAGAATCTCTTTTAGGATGAATATAGGTTAGTAGAGTAAAACATTCACAGAAGCTCAGTAAAAAGAATCGGTAAAGAAATCAGCTGGGAAAGGGGCACCTGAGTGGCTCAGTTGGTTGAGCGACTGTCTTCGTCTCAGATCATGATCCCGGAGACCCGGGATCGAGCCCCACATCGGGCTCCCTGCTTGGCGGGAAGCCTGCTTCTCCCTCTCTCACTCCCTCTGCTTGTGTTCCCTCTCTGGCTGTGTTTCTCTCTGTCAAATAAATAAAAAATCTTTAAAAAAAAAAAAAGAAAAAGAAATCAAAGTATACATGACAAAGTGTTTCTTTCTAACTCTTGGGATTGGGAAAGGCAATCTGGAATTCCAGATTGGATGGAATCACTCCCCAGATCAGTCCTTCTTCCTTTTTCTGTGGGGAATAACTGTCCCCACGCTTGTTGCCACTCTCACAATGCGCACCAGGGAAGAAGGTAGAACTTTACATCTTTCCGTCTACATTTTGCCCCAAGATGAAGCAATTTGTTTTATTTTCTTTTTAATGGTATAATAACAACAGAGAGACAAAAGAAAAACGCGTCAATGCAATGGATTATGTTTTCAATTATTTATCTTTTTAAATAGTAATTCCTCTGACAAGATTCTTCTCAAAACACTCATTTTTTTCCCCTCTTTTAATGTACCAAAGTAAGATTTCCTCCTTTCTTTTTTTAGACGAAAAAAGAACATCATGTTTGGGTTTTCTGGCATTTCTTTGCTGCAACCGGAGTAAGGATGAGAACCCAGGATCAAGTCCAGAGTAAGGTCCTTATGGGTCGGAAATGAATTTGAGACCAGGACATCAGAGTAACTGAAGATTCAGCCTGGCCTGGTGCTAGCAACAGCTGGTGGGATTTACCTGCCTCTTGTAATCCCTTCTGTCATTGACACGGCAGACTCTGCCCTCGGCCAGGCCTCGGATAAGACATGGACATATGTCATGGCATCCCTGAGCTCCTGCAGATGCTGAACTGTAGCCTGCCTCCAAGCCTCTTTGGCTGAAGAATGATTGCACGTCCTTTCTCTCCAGCAGGACCCAGGATTTGCTCTCGGATTTGTCCTGCGGCAAACTGGCATGTATTCTGACCATTTTGTTCTTGCTCTTCTTCCCTGGTGACCGGCACAGTGACGTCCGGAAGACCCATGTCCTGACCCCTTCTTTCTGGTTACTGGCTGCAGTTCACAGAAGATGGTTCCCACTGCTCATGCCTGTCATGGTCGGGCTGCGTATCTTTGTGTAATTGGTGGATCGAGACTCTAACATTTAAGGCGACACTGGTCAGACATGAGTCTGCTCAGTGTGGATGATAGAAAAGTCTTTTAGAAAAACCCGAGTACTATTTATGCCAAAAAATTTGAGGACCATGTCTACAAATAGAGGTCTCAGAAAAATATTTAGGAATGAATTAGTGCCTCCAATTATAATTTTTCTAAAAACTGTATATCTCTATGTAGATCTATAATACTACTATATATCATTTTTATAATATATAAACTCTGACATATATTTATATATTTATGACTTTATATTTTTGCATCATACACTTCATGTAATATAAATAACATATACTATACAAAATATATCTATAGTATATGACTATGTAAATTATAAATTTACATTTTTAATCTACATATATTATAAAATATTGTATATAGTATATATTACTACCTATATTATACTGATTATATCTTATTTCTGAAACTTCTGATGTATTTGCTGTAGATAATTAAACTGAATAATTTATGCTCATGTAAATACAGAGAGATAAATATATAAATGAGATATGCACAAACACACCTATTGCATATTTCTATGGTGTATGAGTAACAAAATAATGAAAACCTTTGAGCTCCCTTCTAGGATGTGTAAGTGAATTACAATTTATTATTATTATTGTTTTTAAAGATATTTATTTATTTATTTGACAGAGAGAAGCACAGTTAGAGAGGGAACACAAGCAGGGGGAGTGAGAGAAGAAGAGGCAGCCTTCCTGCTGAGCAGGGAGCCCCATGCAGGGCTCGATCCCGGGTCTCTGGGACCATGACCTGAGCCGAAGGCAGATGCTTAATGATGGAGCCACCCAGGCACCCCACAATTGATTATTTACTAAATTGAGTACATTTATTTTTTTTAAAATGGAGATTTCTCTAGGCTTTATTTTGCCACACTTTGAAACCATTACATTTTCACTTTTTTAAGAACAACTAAGGTTTAGCTAGCCTTGGTAAGGCATTTATTTGTAAGTTGTGAATAAAAGGGTGTAAATCATTAATGTGAATTTAATGTTGGGAACCTTTTCCCTGAAAGTTTTCACACTGTGATTCATTTGTCACCGGAAACAGTGACATATGTGACTTTTCTCCATAGCTTATTATGAAATTTCAGGCAGTATCTTCAGATAAAACACAGTCCAGAGAATTCACAGGAAACATTTGCTGATTTTATAAGGCTATTGTCAACAGTACTGAAAAGACAGATATGGATGGCCTGGTGGGCCATTGTCCCTCCCCCCCCTTAATGCACACACAAATGCAGGCACACACAAATTCACATCTATGTGTATAACATGCACACATATAGTACATCAGCGGAGAGCTGACTCCACAGAATTGACTTAGCTCAATGCTGCACCACTCCCCAATACACCAAAAGCCACTGACTTGTATACTTTAAATGGGTCAGCTGTGCTGTGTGTGAATAAGTGTATTTCCATCAAGCTGTTAAAAAAACAAACAAACAAACAAACAAAAAACCAATAGGTAATGGAGTTACTATGTTCCTGCATATCCTCCACTCTCATTCCCATGAAGCCTCCCTCTTCACCTTCTCAGTCAAGAAACTTCCATTGTTTCACGGTCTCCTATTGCCAGCCCTCATTCCCTCCACCTATGTAGAGCATTATGGGACTAAAGACCCTTTCCATTCTGGCCATGGGTGTGCACCCCCCCTAAGCCTGTCATCTGAGTGGTGAGTGTCTAGGATACTGTGTGCCCTCTCCTACTTATTTTAAATCCCCTTACTGCCGCCCCACCCCAGCCTCAATGATCCTACGTTTATCCACCTTACTTACCACTAGTGGTGAGTTTCGGTAACACTGCTGAATGACACGCATGTTTGTGATTTCCCCCCATGATACCCAGACTCATGCATTTGTTATCAATAAACTGTGCACCTGGGTAAATGCAGAGGTAGACCAGTGCAGAGGGACAGCAGTCCTGCTCTTAGAGGTCACATTATCAGAATATGCAAATACTGGGAACTTTATGTGATGTTTTCAGAAGTACTTGTCTATTTCACTAATTTAATTCTTCTTTCTACTTCTTAAATAAGTTATGATTTGCTTTTCCTTTTTCTTTAAAAAATATTAAGTGTAGTTGTACCAATCTAAAAGTTCTCCTTAATCATACATATTTCATATCTACTGCCATTCATATTTGTTTCGTTTGATCTCTTGAATGCTTGTATTTACAAACTAGGGATGATTTTTAAAGTTTCAAGTCTCTGATAGAGCTTTAGGAATAATTTTGTCTTCATAGCTGCTGTGTCGAGTTGACAAAAAATAAAAAGAAAAACACACACACACAAAAACCTAGATTTTCATATGTCCACTCTGTTAGGTGTCTATTTATCTATACTCAATCTGTAGTGTCCTTGGGAAATTGTGTTTCTTTTTGTGATGCCAAAATTTTTAGGAAAAACATTGCTTTTCGCTCTCTCCTCCTAAACACCTGCACAAAACTCGTGAGCAGAGATCAAAGGAATACAATCTACTAGCGTGTGATCTAGCAGTGGGCCACTCTCACACTAGCACCTGCTTTTCATTACCCCAAAGAACTTCAAATTGAAGGGCAAAAAGAGCTATAGACTGAGACCGAGAGATGTGTACAAGTGAAGAAATAAATGAGAAGCAAGGAAACCCCAGGAGCAGAGGGAACAGAAACAAAACTACTACATACGGAATAGAACTTACTAATAATTAAAATAAATATGAGTATTGTAAAACTGCCCAGAACTTTGATGGAGGGATGTTTTTTGTTTTGTTTCTCTCTCTCCACTCAGATGGCCAAACTTTGGAGGGCTGGCTTCACTTTATTCCTACCTAGGATTTTACTTGTACACATTTTAGGCATTTCCCCCTTCTACCCCATGCATTGATAGGCAGGCCATTACACCAGATGTTGTCTTCCTTAAACTTGCTTATCATTCTCTGCACATCACCTGTAACAGTGAGATTTATTTCCCCTTTTCTTCCTCTAAGCCTATCTATTATTTTCCTTTGCACAAAATCAACATCACTTTATCCTTCAAACACTGAAGCTTAAATTTCTCCCAGTTAAGATGCTTTATAGTAAAAAGGGGAAGAGTCGACCAAAGAAGAACAGATCGGTGGCCCTGTAGGGGTATTGGCTTCCTTACAGGAAGAGATTATAGCAGATGTTCTGGGTAACCTACGTTGAAAAAGAGACTGTATGTTAAAATCCTCTTTTAATCTCATAGAACACCCCAAGTAAACACTGGTGTCCTCATTACACTAATTTTCCAAGTTTTCCACCCTCATGCAGTTTGTCACGCCAGGTAGAGATGCACTCCATGCAATAAAAAACAAAGGAGAAGAAAAAGAAGAAGGGGAAGAGGAGGACTGGCACAGTTTCAATAAGGTATCAGACTCATTCACCAAAAATGACCTCCTGGCCCTCAGACAATTGATCTACAATGCAGACATGAACCAACTACAGAGCAAATTATAATCAGCCACCAAAAACACTCGTTCTCTCAATGATTTCCTGACATTTCAGAACATTAGAGAAGAAATATATCTTTCCTTTGGGATTCACATCAGTGTTCGGTGGAATTTCCCTGTAAACTCCAGATAGAAATATTCCAAAGAAGAAAATAACAAAGCAAAGCCATAAATATACCAAGTGGGTTATATCTGTGAAATAAAAATGTTTTGCAAAGGTATTTCACGAGGAGCAGAGATTTTTATAGTTTTCTTGCTGTCCCTTGTGACATCCTCCAGAATCATAATAGGTATGCAGAGCGTGTAGGCAAGCACCCGGACACAGGATTTCAGGAGCCCTAGAAAGACTTTCTTATACCCTGGACTGACCTTAAAGAAAAGCACCTCTTCAATATCAATGTTTCACAGGCTCCTAAGTGTGGGCTGGTTCTGGCTATCTCTGAGTTCTTACTAGAACAAACTCAGGAGTCAGATTCCCTTCCTCCCTCTATGGTGTCATCATGGGCAGAGACCTAATCTTCATAACTTCAGTTTCCTATTCTCCAAAAATTTTGATATTATCCACATCTTTGGTATATTCTAAGGATTACATTCAAGAATGCCTGTAGGTATTGACCATAATTCCTGGCACATAAGAGCACTCAGCAATCACTAACAACTGTTCTTATTATTGCTAGTGATCACTCAGGTCGACTCGACGCCACAGAGGAGAAATTGGAAAATGTGAGATCACAAGCTCACGTGGAGACCATTATATTGACAAAGTCCTAGTAAATGCATCATAATAAATGGTGGTAAGAGGTTACAAAAAACACATGTTATTCTCAAGGCAATTTTATTTTACCTTCTGAGGTTCAGTTTCCTCCCCCATAAAATGGGGGTAATAACAGAATTTATCTTGGAGGACGCTTGTGGGGTAATGAGAGGTAAGATAATGCTCAGGAAGCTATTAAAATTCACAGGATGTGGCACACAGTAAGTGCTCACTGAACGTTACTGGTTATCAACTGTTTTCTTTATTATAGACAATGATGTTATTTTCTGCCTTTTCCGATTATGTATTTTTCCTCTTTTAAGCAGTGGCAATGAGAACAGATCTTTTCATTTGTTTTCAGACAGAAAGCCATGTTTCCTTTTCTGTTGCTAACCTAGAGTGATCTTGGAAGGTAAATAATGTCATACTACTAAGCTCCTGGATAGGTCTGTGTCTGTTGGTTTGAGACAAAAACTGAGAGAAGCTCCACATAATGAAGGAAGTATAGTGTGAAATTTGGGAATGTTCAAAGAAAGGAACAAGGGACTTCCCAGATAGGAGAGGATGGAGACTCACAACTGAGTCAAAAGTGCCAAGAACAGACAACAGAAGAGGATGAGGAGCAGAAAAGCAAAGCTCATGAGAGAGTGAAGTCCTAGGACAAAGGAAAAGAACTTGGTGAGAGTCAAGGTCTCCCCTAGGGTGTAATTAAGGGTCTTCATTCTATAAGCCTTAGTTAACTTGCTTGTCACAAGCCATATTTAACGTGCTACTCGAACACAGAGTTTTCTGTAAGCTGTATATTTTCCACTCTATCTGTAATCAAACCTAGATTATGTTCAAAACTTAAATAATAGCCCAGAGGACAATGGATTTAGAGGGACCTTGGCTACAGTGCTTGTTCCACTCATCAGATAGGAGATACCATCAATTGTCGCACACCCTTGGACCTCAAGCTTATCATTGGCAAAATATATCAGACTGAATGATTAATACATTTCTATTTTTTTTAAAGATTTTATTTATTTATTTGACAGAGAGAGAGATCACAAGTAGGCAGAGAGACAGGCAGAGAGAGAGGAGGATGCAGGCTCCCTGCCGAGCAGAGAGCCCGATGCGGGCCCTGATCCCAGGACCCTGAGATCATGACCTGAGCGAAGGCAGAGGCTTTAACCCACTGAGCCACCCAGGCGCCCTCTATTAATAATTTATCTATATTCTTAATTTTCTTCACTGGAAAAGGTTACATGATAGAGTAAGAAGGAATATAATTTGAGAAGTAAAACAAAAGGATTTAAAAAATATACATGCAAAGTAAAACCATGGGATACTGGCCTTTTAGCCTCAAATATATAATATTCAAAGATATGACTTAACCACCAGATGGAATCAGATCATTTACATCTAGATGTAGCACTTTTTAAAACATGTAATTGTCAGATCCATGAAGATACATGTACTTGTTAGATGGATGCCTACCAAGATTTCTCATGACAGTTGCCACAGCCGAGACAGAATAGGCACATCAGGGCTACCTTCCCACCTCCACACCTTCTTTTATGCTTGTCATGAGCTCATGGACGAGAATATAAGCAAACAGGTTGAGTTTATCACTAGAACGGACTTGGTTTCTCAAGCAGCCTGCCTACACAGTAGGAGTCAGTAGAACAGGTGTATCTATGACTAAGGTCCTATGTGAGCACATGAGCTATGAATAATAATCATGGATGACAGATATGGATAATTCTATGGAAAAATGCAAATTTCTCCAACTCAAATAGTTTAAGTACCACCTTGTCCAACAAGTTGGAGGTCATCTGTCAGAGCCTCAAGGAACATAGTACTGCAGGAGGACAGGGATTCCTTTCAAAGCTTAATAATTTAAGTCATTGTCAGCTCATCCCTTTGGATATGACATCATTTGGGAATAACCAAAAACTCCCCTTTAAGCTCAGTTTCTTTTATGCTTGTCATGAGCTCATAGATGAGAATACAAGCAAACAGGTTGAGGTTAGCACTAGAACGAACTTGGATTCTCAAGCAGCCTGCCTACACAGTAAGAGTCAGTAGAACAGGTGTATCTATGACTAAGGTCCTATGTGAGCACATGGGCTATGAATAATAATCATGGATGACAGATATGGATGATTCTATAGAAAAATGCAAATTTCTCCAACTCAAATAGTTTAAGTACCAATATTGGCTTTTGCTCTTTAAAGAAATGAGAACTGGGATAACCATGGATAATCCTGGCATGAATAATTAAACTGCTATGTTACTATTTCCTGATATCTTAGATTTTGCAATTTCAAGTTCAACTGCCTTTCTAAACCAGCCTGAGTTACATGCATATGGGATGCAGGAATCACTTCTTTCTCTGTATGGGTCCGAAGCACTCTGCACGTGGTCATGACACACCAGTGTCTGTTTGACTTGAAAAACAATCCTGGCCCTGAGCAAACAGAGATTAGGAAGGATCAAGCCAAAGAGTATTTTCTAATAGTAATTACATAATTCAAACAATATTGATCCAGAGTAATAAATACACCTGAAAGAATAGTGGCGAGATATAATAAAACACTTAGCTGTTGAAGTAGGCAGTGGCCACAGAACTTCCTATTGAAAAAGAAAAGAAATAAAATACTAGTGAAAATACAAGAAGAATGAAAACCCAAAGCATGTGACTCGATGAAGTATAAACCATAGGTACAAAGAATATTTTATAAGTTATCTTTTCAATTAATGTGTAAAGGACATCCAAACTCCCCTTGTTTAATAGGACTTCAAGTCATTTTCATGCATAGCATGCACTGCAAAATGGAAGACGAGAAACAGTACGTTTTTGTGTTCCTGCCATTGCACTATTTTACAAGGTGCCCGATTAATGTAGTGGGGAATCTATTGGTCATATGACATACAGGGTTGCTCTAGAATTTACGAAACATTCTTCTGATCATGCAAAGGGAGCCACTCAGCAAAATATCAATATTTGGTTTTCAAAAACACAACACAATTCCTCCTTGGGTTTTTATTTACTTAAATTGGTTGCTGATATTATTGCCCAAATTATGAATACTGTAGGATGTTTTTTGAAGTTCAGGGATATGTAATTGATATGGCTGTGTCTTATAGCACTATGATAGCATATTTCTATGTATGCCTCTGGCATTGTCTGAAGGGTCAATTTTAGTTTTAAGTTTGGAATGCAGTTGAGAAGCAAGGTTATGAAAGGATTTTGAAATCAGAGTTTATACTTGGCAAAAGGAGCCCTAACATTTTCTATACAAACAAATGAAATGCCAGAGCAGACTCTCAGTGTCAGAGCTTTTGAAGGGAATTTGGTTTGGCTCAGCCAGAGTTAGCTGTGTGTGCTGAGACAATCTGACCTAGAAACATAATGCTCTCTACAAATAATCAGTGAAGCTGAATGGAAGCTAAAATGATTTTTAGTGGTTGACCTTAGTTGCACACTAGACAATTATGAAAAGGTAATAATTATTATCTGAGCATAGATGGTGGAATAATAACCATTGCTAGGAAAAAGTTGCCAAGTAATTTCAGATTTATTTACTTATTTAACCACAGAATCATAAGAAGCAAAAACTGGAAAAGATACTGGAAATTATAGCCTATTTTAGCAATATTTTAAATAAGGAGACACTCAGGTCTATTTCCAGTAACACCCTTGAGATTACATATATCTCTATATTTAGAATCACAATATAAAAACTTTTTAAAAATTCATTTTTTTAATTAAGGTATAATTTACATTCAATAAAATTCACCCCTCTTTAGTATACAGTTTTACAAGTTTTGGCAAATGCAGAAGCTAGGTAATCAATAATAGCACTTTCAAGATATAGAATAACCCCAACATTCCCCAAAATTCCTCTGGGCATCTTTATAGTCAACCCCTCTCTGACCTTGAAGTATGGGAAACAAATACTGATATGTAGCTTTTCCAAAGAATCTACATTTTAGTAGAAAAAATACACCTGTCTGTTTCTGAAGATGTGTGAAGGAAACAGAAATATAAAATACGGCTTATATATTATACACAGTTTCCTAAATGTGAACACACAACACTTAAGATGGCTGCATTTCTTTGCTACTAGAACAGGGATGGCTTTTCCCTGCCATACTTCCAGACCCAGGATTGGCAAAGAACACTTGATGAGTGCTCTGATACCCTTCAAACTGAAACTCTAAATATTTACTCAACATTTTTAGAGAAGAGGCCTAGCACCTGGTTGAGGGCAAAGGCAGAGAAGGATTCCAGAAGGCAACACCCTTGCATCCTGCATAATCAACTTAGCCAAACACACACACAGCAATTAACCAACAAGCTTTGGGGCACACAGGTCTGCAGTGAGTGGAATGAACAAAGGCTTCTTACAATCTGCCCCAGGCTGCTTAATGAAGAACTCCTTTTAATGCATCCTATAGTCTTTTGAAGAACATTTCTGATAAAAGCAGCTTTCTTCCCTGTTTTACACTCACAAGGATGTTTTATACCCTAGTGTGCCAAGTAAATGCTAATCTGACCTTCTGTCCTTTCTCTACCATGTGTCATCTCTGAGGAGCTCAACAAGCCACCTGGGGTTCTTCTGATGCTCTAGGAGTCTCATCCTTTCTAACCTCCACAGCACCCCAGATTATTGACCAGTTGTATGGGAGAAAGTGCCCCCACACTGCTGGTTACTCAGGGGCAGAGGGTACTGTGTTTCTTAGGACCAGAGCTGAAGCTTGGGTTAAGGTTTTCTGAAGGAACAATTTAAATCATGGTTTGATTTTTACACGCTAATGCCATACAAACATTCAGCTATTTTTTGTTTCCTCCTTCTTTCGTTCATCTACTATTTATCGAGTGCCTTCTATGTTTGAGGCATTGTGCTCATTACTGGATACATTCTTTGCTCTCAGAGGGCAAAAATTAAGTGAGGTTAGGTCAATTTCTATACGCTGGTCTAAGATCCTATAATGCTTTGTTAAATTATTTCTAATGAAAAATGTGATTCGCTTAAGTTCCAAACAGATTTATATATTTAAAAAAAAAAAAAAGCAGGCCTTGGTAATCCCAAAACCATTTATCAGTTTGGAGTTGCTTGCATATTAGAAATGAACAACTAGTCCTGTATTAATCATTAACATGCCACATTCCTGTTAAATTGAAGTACCATTAATTTAATTGGAGTGAGGAAGGAAAAGCTGATTGCTATCATGAGTTCTCTTTTCCCTTGCAGCACCTATGTGCCACATGAGATTTAACAAAAAGAAATAAAACCCAACTATTAAACTCATCTTGTTCGCCCCTTCTTTCCCCACAGATTAGAAATGGAAGCTTGTCATCAACATGGCATGATTGGTTGCATTTTAAAATTCAGAGTCTAATGACTAGCATGTGATAGATCTCTCATTAAAATATTCATGAATAATCAGATTAAATGTCATATCTCCAAAGAAAGATCATCTGATCAGGGGTAACATCAGTTAATTTCTTTATTTGTTTGTAGAGTACTATTAGAGTGAAAGCAATCAGTATGAAAAAAAACCTCTGTATTGGTGTGTGAATTACATATAAATTATGTGTTGCCTTGAACTTTCCATGGCACAGAAAAATCAGAAAAAATTTCCTCCAGTTTTAAGAAAAATGGATGGGGGGGCGCCTGGGTGGCTCAGTTGGTTAAGCAACTGCCTTCGGCTCAGGTCGTGATCCCGGAGACCCGGGATCAAGTCCCACAGCCGTTTCCCTGCTCGGCGGGAAGCCTGCTTCTCCCTCTCTCACTCCCCCTGCTTGTGTTCCCTCTCTGGCTGTGTTTCTCTCTGTCAAATAAATAAGATCTTTAAAAAGAAAAAAAAAAAAAGGAAAAAAAAGAAAAATGGATGGGATCAGTGTCTATGAGTAATCTAGTAATTTTTTTTCCGCCAGTATACTTACTTCCACATTGATGGTAATAATTCTTCCAAATAAGGATTAAGAAAAGTAGTTCTAATTTTCAGAATGATTGTAAACGAAGACACTATGGACAATCAAATACTACGGTTACAAGAGAACTGAAATACCATAAGCCTGTAGAGATCTGCGGATCTCAGTGAGAGTCCTTGTGCTGAATATGGCAAATGTTAGTAATGTTTCTAATGAAAAATGTGATTCGCTTAAGTTCCAAACAGTAGATTTATATATTAAAAAAAAAGTCACATAGAAGTAAAGTCACAAGGATGTGATGAGGCATAAAGCTGGAACTGCTCGCCGGAAGAAAGGCATCTTATCCTCTTTTCAATGAGATCCAAAAGTGCCCCAGAATTGGCCTATCAGGCTTTCTCAATATTAAGCCAATCACACTGTAGCCACCCTGACAGAAGGCAAAGAGAGAAAAGGCTGTCCTCTCTTTTTGAGGGAACTCAAAAATTATACCTAATGTCCCCCTACATGTGAGATATGACTTCTTAATACACCATCTTATCTATTTTTTAGCCAAAAATTTATTTTCATTTTCCCCTAAAGGTTACTGATATCAAAATATGCATGCTGTGCAGATAATAATGGCAGTTGTAGATGCAATTTATTATAGAATTATATGATAGCTTATCATGTAGCTTGTGATTAACTTTACACTAACATCAAAGCCATATGGTCTCCTACCCATTTATGGAACAAAGCTATCTCCTTAATGTCACTTACTGTAGGTTAATTTATGATTTGGCAGACATGCTCTAGAAGAACATTATCTCTTCTCAGATGTAGAATTTTTTAGCAAAGGGTAATGCATTAACCTTGGTAATTTTCACCCTCCTTCCATCCAATACAAAATGGCCCTAGGGCCACAGGTATCTGCCCTCAAAACTCAGTTTCATTAGAGGTTTGGAAGCATCTGGGAGACCTTGAGTTTAGAAACACATCTAGACTTAAAAGTATAATCTACCACTGTGTGCATACATAAATATTCCCAGGATTGTATGTGCCTGAAGCCTAAACACAGACAAGATGATCCAATAGTGTGCCATGTAAATGGCATATGGAGTGCTCTTTTCAGAGTGTTCACTTTAGATGTGGCATTAGTAACCCACAGAGGGGGAACGAGAATTTTGAGAAGACTAAAAACTTTTCTCTTATGAGGAACAATTGAGAAAATTGGCATTATTTGATATAGTTTGGAAAATTCCTTTTTTAAAAACCATTTCATATTTATCAAGTACTGAAAAGGCTCTCACCTTGGAGCAGAACAGAGATCACAGGGGAATTTGCAAATAGGTAAGTATCAGCTCAATGAAAAGTACAACCCCATAATAAGAAACATCCACAAATGAAATGGGAATCAAACAACCATGATTCTGGTGGAATCATTTTCTGAAAATATTAATTTGCAAAAATTAACTCTTAATAATTAAATACTAATTAACCCTCGTCAAACTCTTCTAGTGTGACAGATTTAACACTAACCTGCTTTCCTGCCCCTTCAATGCAGTCAAAAAGTTCTTGAGACCATAGTATTCTATTCACTATGTGGCTGAATTGATTTTATGAAACAACATTTCTTAGCTATCTGATATCTAACCCTTCTTAAAATATAAGGAAAGCTAATACAGTTTATTTCTCCCTGATGGATTCATCACCCTAGCATTTCTTATATTAACAACTGACAGCAGTTTCTGCATGAAATATTCTCAAAAAAAATAAGGTTTTGATTTGCTTTTGCCATTATTCTTGTGAGCAGTATGCGTTAATGGTTTGGGGTTCTTCTAATAAGACATAATTTATCAAAAGAAAGTTATTTTTACACTGCCTATTTTATAGTTCCAATCACTCATAACAACCCAATAAATATATCTTTGGTGATGATTATCAAGGACAATGGAAATTTTAGATAACCAAGAGGGAAATGTTCACTTGCATGAAATCATGTGATATGGTACATTCTTTGGTGTAAAATAGTCCATTATTTAAGATATTTTACATTCTACTGTACACAAATAAAATCAAAATTGTATGCCTAGGGAAATTATTCAGCTGCTCTTTTCTACGTTTTAAAATATACTATATATTTTGATACATTTTTTAAAGATTGATTTATTGACTTATTAAGAGTGTACACCTGTATCACAAGCGGGAGGGAGGTGTAAATAGGAAAGAGAATCCCAAGCAGACTCCCCACTGACAACAGCTCCCCATGTGGTGCTCAATCTCACAACCTGAGATCATAACCTGAGCCCAAACCAATAGTCAGTCTTTCAACCAGTGAGCCATCCAGGTGCCCCAATAAATGTGTTTTAAGAAATCACACTTTTATTTTTTTTAAAAAAAGATTTTATTTATTTGACAGAGAGAAATACAGCTAGAGAGGGAACACAAGCAGGGGGAGTGAGAGAGGGAGAAGCAGGCTTCCCGCAGAGCAGGGAGCCCGATGTGGGGCTCGAGCCCAAGGCTCTGGGATCATGACCTGAGCCTAAGGCAGTCGCTTAACCAACTGAGCCACCCAGGTGTCCCGAAATCACACTTTCCAAGAAGACATGTTAACTTCCTATGAGTTTTAGGAGAAGTGCAACCAAAAATATTTGACAAATACTATGTCAAAGACACTAAGCTTACCATGCTTGCATTAGCCCCTGAGTTTCCAGATTGCATGAATGTCCGAGTTTGGGCTGATTGAAGGGAAGAAGGGTAATTCACAAGAGGGGACCTGAGAAAGCACTTTATTGACATCCAGTACAAAATTGGAGGCAGCTTGCTGTGTAGGACATGCCTCACACTATTCCTCAGGAAGTACATTTTCAAATTATGTTGAGTATGTAGAGAACATCAATCAGAAGCATGAATCACGACATCAAAGCTACCAAAAAAGTTAACACAAAGTGAGAATGACTTCGATAGCCTGGAAATGGAAGGTTATCACATAGGTATGTCAAAGTTGGAGGCCACACTCACCATACACATTTCTTTACAATGAATTATTTTGAATAAAATAGATTGCTAGGAGACTCAGTTTCCATTCATAAAGAATATCCCTCAGGTAGCATGGCCAAAAAGCATTTTGGTGGCTCTTCCTAGAGTCCTAGTTTGGACCACTTCGATGGAGTATGTGTGAGATGAATGCTTTTGCTCCAGAGCTCTTATTACTAGATGTCTTTTTGCTCATGTATTTGTTTCAAGTGAAGTCTCTAAATACTGACCTATTAGGTTAAGGTAAGTTTTTATTTCCTCCAATGTGCACTAAGATTTTGTTGGGACAGTCTGGGACTCTGGCTCTTGAGTTCTCTCCCATGCTATACTCTACCTTCCAAAGCACATTATCTTCCCTTGAAGGACCAATACTGCCTCCATGCTTAAATGATGGGGAGAATAGAAGCCCGTCTCAGTCTTAAGACTCACTTCTGGCTTAAATGAAGTGGGACAAATTGCTCATGGGCACACGCATGGGAACCATAGCACGGTTACCCAGCACCATCAAATATCTCTTTAGATAAGCCAAATACAAATATGACTGAATAATCAGCCACATATCTGTGTAACCATACACTCACCCACAAACACACATGGATTGGTATATATTGAATGTATTGCTTTCCCAAATCAAAGAGAATAGCAAAATTGAAGAATTAGAGCTAAAATTTAAAACCAACTGTGTGGCACAAAAGAACGAAACAGTAGACCTAATCACGAATCCATTTGCCCTTTATGGTATTTCCATAGAGCTTAAAACAGCTCTAAATTTTAAAATACTTTAGATTCCAGCTTTTCTAAACCTTTTGGGTCTTAATAGTGAAGTTGATGAGAAGCATATTTTAACTGTAATTCAAACTATGATCTGAGACATTAACAATGCTCTAAAATAACAGGTCACAAAACGTACACCATTCAGGTCATTATATATAATTTTTAAGTTCCTTGGCTTAGAATTCACATTTTACTCCCAATATTACTGAGGTCAGTATTATATGAAGTTTTAAAAGAATTAGACATTACAGGAGAATGCTATGAAGAAGGTAATCATTATCAGCATAGCTCTAAACTTTGGTTTTGGAGTCCTTTATTCACAGTTTTAATCCTGACCAATAAAGCATTTGTTTTCTAGCTATGTTACAAAATTGCTCCCTTTAGCATAATCAATCATCTCTTGTTTGATCCACTCTTCAGCTGACATGAAGTGATGTGCATGTTTGGACATAATGCATAAAAATATCAAGCAGTTAGAAAGCATTAAGAAATAAATGTTATCCAGCCTGGGACTATGAAAGGAGCACAGACTTGAGGAAATAGAAAAAGAGCAGGGTATGCTGAGTGACCCCCATTTTTAATCTGTGAGCATGTAACCAGCATGCTGTGGGTTTAAGTGAGATACGTGAGCACAGAGAACACTGCAGCGTCCAAGACACAAACATACAACTGGCCGACGTTGACATTTGTAACTTTCATTGTGATGAAGATGTTATCTAAGAAAAAGAAGTATTTCAATTGGTTTTTGTCATTTTAATTTTTTATCTCTCTTTGATCTACTCTTTAATACATGATGAGTTTATTTTTGCATATGCTATAAACAATAAAGAAAAACTCTTCCTCCTGCCCGAGTGTACACCTATAGTTCAGAGAATAATGATGTTTTACAAGTTTGGATGCCTATTTTAATTGTATGTTAAAATATCTGATTCAGTCTCATTCATGGAGTGTTATTTTGTCTCACAGAATTACATTGCTATTGTTGTACCATCCTTGCTGTGTTCTTTAGTATGGGTTTTACATGCTCTAACATTTAGTAGGGAAGTTCCTTCTCTTGCTCTTTCACTATATTGCTTATTCTTGCAAAGGGATGTTAGAAGCTTTCTTTCTTTGTTTACTTCAAAAATTCTAGGTGGGGATTTTTTGGATTAAATTCAGTCAATAGGTTAAGGAACGTCAGTGATATTTATCACATATACAATTTAGCGCACTCATTGTCAATAACACACATAGTATATATATTTGCATCCAAAGAGTAGACATGCACCCTTTGCAAACTTCTTGAATGCACTTTCATAGACCTCATTTCTGAAAACTGGTTGGCAGAGCTTTGCTTATTGGGTGGAATTCTTCCATTCACTTCAACTCTCCACTGTTTTCCATATATAATTCCCTGGCTGTATCACCAGGGAGAAATGCCAAAAAGCACTCTCTACCCTAAGGATTTATGATCCTCTCCTCTTACTTGATGTCACAATATATCACTTACATTAAGGCCCTTGTAACACTTCCAAATAACTGCCATTTCTCTCCTTCTGTAGTCTACATGTTCCTTAGTGAAAAAATTTGATTCTTAAATTCCAGGTTCTTAGCAAAATTCCCAGTGCACTGTAAATGTCCAGTAAATCACAAAAACATGATAAGAAAATGTGTAACTAAAAGCAAAGATATTATTGCTGAAGCTTTTAAAACCATATGAAAAAAAAAGTGTCCCCCATATCATTTAGAAAATTTGTCTTTGGCTATTATTTTAGTAGTCAGGTGTTTTATCCATACAGGTAGTTATGGGTTATACTTTTGCCAAAATTGTCTAAATTAAGTCTTAGAGAAGATGTCTTTAGAGTGATCTCAAAAACAAAACAAAACAAAAAAGCCTCAAGGGGTTGTGACAAGTGTGAATTCACATCTTCAGGTGAGCATATTTTAAAGAGTTTGCGTTTATGATTAGGTGCATAGACATATGCACATATATTTTTAAGAGATGATCTAATATAAAACTTAGATTTCAAATACAGATGCAGAAAACTAAATATCTTATAGGTTTTACTAAAAGAGTTGTTAGATTCTTCAGATGAGCGATGCTTATAATGCTTTCACAAATCTTAGATCTGCTTGAGTTTCGTATTAGTATGATTACTTTTAATACAACCTTTGATTTTTTTTCATGAATGTCATCAAAAATTGCATCTTTGCAACAAATATAAAATACAAAAATAATATTGATAATGAAATCTCAACATATTCTACATTTATGTATATATTCTCCATTGGCATTTTAAAATATTAATGGGGGGATGCCTGGATGGCACAGTCATTAATCATCTGCCTTTGGCTCAGGTCATGATTCCGGAGTCCAGGGACCAAGCCCCACATCGGACTCTCTGCTCAGTGGGAAGCCTGCTTCTCCCTCTCTCACTCCCCCTGCTTGTGTTCCCTCTCTAGCCGTGTTTCTTTCTGTCAAATAAATAAATAAAATCTTTAAAAAAATAAAATATTGATGGGGAATATAAATGAACATTGACTACATGGAGATTTCATTATCAATATTAATTTTCTTTAACATAGGCACACAATCATAAACTCACTATACCACAAAGTATTCAGTTATACACAATTCTTTCTTATCAATCTTAAATTAAGATTAGAAACTTTAAGTCAATATATTTCATAATGGAATTAGGCAGGGTTTTCCCTTTATTTTATTTTTTAAAAAGATTTTACTTATTTATTTGAGAGAAAGAGAATGAGAGAGAGTAAGCATGAGGGGGGAAGGTCAGAGGGAGGATCAGACCCCTTACTGAGCAGGGAGCCTGATGCAGGACTCGAACCCAGGACTCCAGGATCATGACCTGAGCTAAAGGCAGTCGCTCAACCAACTGAGCCACCCAGGTGCCCTTCACTTACATTTTAATGTCTGTTGGATTCCACTCACAGAATATTTCTTTGTTTTTATTATTTATAAGCACCCACAAATTAACCCCCCTCACAAAAGAATAATATAATGAGTGGATTTGTAAACCACTATTTATTTTTTTTTAATTTGATGCTACTTATTACAATTTTGGATGTCCTACAACAAAAAAAAATTGCTTAGAAACAGGATGCAACATACTTTTGCTTTAATAGTTAACTAGACATTTTTTAGATACGTAAAAATTTGTTACCGTTAATTTTTTTATTGTTAATGTCTATTGCCTTTAGAAATGACAGTTCATTTGTTTCGTGCTTTGTGCGTGTGTATGTGTGCATGCTATTGCTTCAATTAGATAAAGTATCACAACTTTGAAGTTCAGAAATTGGAATTTAAACAAAAATACAATGCACATACTTGGTAGAAATGAGAAATGATTCATCCATTTCCTATCTAATGCATGGAAGATAAATAACCTCTCATCATTTAATATGTGGCTCACAAGATATGTATTGTGAGTGTGGCATTGTAGCTAATAAGACAGGGTTCTTTTGTAGCTTTGAGTTCCCAGTAGCATCCCAGCTTTTGTGGGTACAGGAAGAATAAATTATTCCTTTGTAGGAGAATTCATTACCAGTAGCTGATAGCTCATAGCTGAATTACTTATGGGAATTACCAGAACCATATTTTTCTGTTTAAAAAGAAAAACGATCTTTTCAAGACCAACCTTTGGCTGACATGTTAACAACCAAATAATTGTTTGGAATATTTACTTTCTCATATGTCTTTGCCAGTCTTCCCTTTGACTGTATTTCAGAATCTTTAAGACCATGTTATTTTACCTGAAAAAAAGAATTCCTTAATTTACTAAATGAAACTTGTTCAAATATATAGAACTTGCTCCTTTCAGGCCAATAATAGGTCAGTAAATTGAAAACAAATTTGGGTTTTAAACAATAAGCCTGTGTTTTATATTTAAAACATTCTATGATATCTTTGTCATTGTGTTTCAAGTTAAGTTTTTGAGTCAAGGAGGAAGCTTTCCTAGGTCATTGATTTTTGCCACCTAACTTGAAACCCTTTTTTTCCCCCTAAAGTTTTCTGTTCTGACATCTACGTTCTTTCTACATCTATATTAAAAGAAATTGTTTTAGCTTCTCTCTAATTTTATGTCCTTTTCCCCCCCAGAGATTCGGGTACCTAACTAACTTCCTCCACCATCTTCTTAAGAGTAAAACACTAATGAGTTGTCTGGGTGGCTCAGCTGGTTAAGCATCTGACTCTTGGTGTTGGGTAAGGTCCTGGTCTCAAGAGCATGAGATTGAACCCTAGGTAAGCACCCAGCTCTTGGTTTCAGATCAGATCCTGATCTCAGTTCATGAGATCAAACCCCAAGTGGGGTTCTGTGTTCAGCATGAGGTCTGCTTGGAATTCTCTCTGCCCCTTCCCCTGCTTGTGATAGCTTTCTTTCAATTAAATGAAATGTTAAAAAAAGAGCAGAACACTGTCTCCTGAGACTTACTGTCTTTTACCACAAGTGGAAATCTTCAGAGCAATGAATTTCAAATGTTTTACTGTCTATAATATTCAGAGCAGACCCATAATTAATGTAAATAATAATGTACTTTGATAAAGTTCTCATATGAATATATTTGGAAACCTATTAGCATAACTCAGATCTGCCCATATATATTTAATCTTGGTCTACGCTATTTGTTTTATGCAGACAGCTTTTCTTTATTCCTCTTCCAGAGTTACATGATTTAGAAGATATATTTAATGGGGCAAACACATGAGTCAATAAATGATGGCACAAGAATTTTCATTAGTTCACAGGATAAAAACAGAAGGCTGCTAGAAATGTATTCCATGTTCATGAGTTGGAAGACTTGTTGTTAAATGTCAATTCTTCCCACATTGACCTACATATCTGACACAATTCCAATACAAATTTTAGCAAATTCTCTTCTATATATTGAAAAACTATTTCTAAAATTTATATGGAAAGGAAAAGACAGGCCAGCCAATACAATAGAACATATTTTTTTCTGAAAGAACAAAAGAACAAAGTTGGAAGATTTAGCCTACTAAATTTCAAGACAGAGTTTAAAGCTACAGTAGTCAAGACTGTGAGGCATTGGCAAAGCAATGGATACACAGATTAACAGAATAGACTAAGAAGTCCAGAACTCAACTGATGCAGCACAATTAACTGATCTTTGACAAAAGCAATTCAGTGAGAAATAATAACCATTTTCTTCTGTTGACAGGTGGAGAGAAAAATGCCCTTGGATGCCTATATGTAAAATAATAATAATAATAATAATAATAACAACAACAACAATAGTAAACAACATGGATTATACATTTTATACAGGTTAACTCACAACTGATCATAAACCTAAATGTAAAATTTTTAAAAAATGATTAAGCCACCTGGAAGAAAACAGAAGATAAAATCTATGTGTCCTTGGATCTGGGGATGAAGTTCAAATACAAACTAAAAGCAAGATCTATGAAAAAAAAAAAACTGGTAAGTTGGACTTGTTAAAATTTTAAAAACTGCTTTTCAAAAGACATTGTTAAGAGAATTAAAAGACAAAGCACAGACTGGGACAAAGTATTTGAAGAATAGATCTTAAAAAGTATTTGTCATCCAAAATAAAAAAAAATCTTAAAACTCAGGCATAAGAACACAAGCAACACAATTAATAGGCAGACTATATGAATAGACTATCAAAAAGGATATACAGATGACAAATCTATATGGGAAATGCTCAATATCATTTGTTAAGTTAATGCACATTAAAACAACTATGAGATGCCTCTACATACTTATTAGAATAGCAAACATCCTAAAAAAAACTGAGAATACATATTCCTAATGAGAATGGGAAGCAATAAGAACTTTCATTCTTTGCTGGCAGGAAAGAAAAATGGCTCTGCTACTTTTCAAGACAGTTCGGTAGTTTCTTATAAAGCTAACGACTGCCTTACCTTAAAACCAGCAGTCACATTCTTAGATATTTACCCAACTGAACTTGAAAACTTATGTACAGACATGCACACACTCTGCCCATCAATATTTATAGCAGATTTAATCATAACTGGCAAAAACTGGAAGAAACTAAGATGTCCTTCAGTAGATGAATGGATAAACTATAATACAAGTCCACAAGTGATTTAAAAAAAAAAGAAAAGAAAAAAGAATAAGCTAACAAAGACTTCAGTCAGGGAAGACTATATAATTTATGCTTCCATTTATATGACCTCCTGAAAGACAAAAAACTACAGACACAACGAACAGTGAGTGACAGGGAGGACTGGGGAGGAGAGAATGGAATAGGTAAAGCACAAGAAATCTTGTCAGGGCAGTTAAACTCTTCTTTATGATTCCATAATGGTATCTATAGGGCATTTTATATTTGTCAAAGCCCATAGAACTTCACAGAAAAAAGTGTAAACCTTAAAATATGCAAATTTAAAAATTATTTAGTAACACAGGCGATCCAAGGATGGAATACAGAATGTGACAAGATCATCTAACTCATGAAAATGTATGAACTAACATCACTGACATGGGAGTAGGGGCCAAGATGCTGACCTAAGTGATCTTGGAAATGAGTAGAATCTGTAAAACTAAAGTTGAAGGAAACTACACATAAACACTGTATTCCACTGATAAAGTTATTCCCCAAGCAAGTATGAGTTAGCAATTCTGAAACTACCACACCTGCAGAGTAGAATTAAACAGCTACTTAAATAGATGGAACATGGTAGGATCCAGATTTCTCAATGTTGGTGTGGTACTTTACAATGAAGGGGAAGAGACAAGAATGATTGATGTGGTAATGGGTTAGAGATGTAGAAATCAGTGTGAATGCATAGCTAGCTTACTACAGATACAGATTAGTAGAAACAGATGTAGATAGATACACAGATTGATAGATCTATGGATATGGATAGGGATGAATTAGTATGTATGCATATATTTTCTTGCTCTGTCAAACAAAAGGGGCTAGAAGCAATCTCACTCCAGTATCTATGAAGATACCAAGTACCCTGATCTTGATTTCCAGTTCCATTCTGCAATTAAGGAGCCAGGATTCCTTAGAGAAATGGCTCATTCTAAAACTAGGGCAGACAAGATAAGTATACTGATGTATCCTGGAGTACCAGAAAATAAGAAAGTGTTTTAAAACACCCTGCAATGATGAGAGTATTACAAAAAGGAGCAGAGCACTTAAAGAGTTCCCAGTGGCCAGAAATGGAACAATTTGAGCAACAAAGTAAATAAGGCAGTAAGAGATTATAACCCAAACTATAAAATCAGTATTCATGTGCTCATTTAGATATAACGTGTTACATAAATGGGGAGAATAGACAGGTTTCCCATGTAGAGTCATCCCAAATGATGTTGATACTGTTCCTTCAAGAAAGGTGGGATGTAACTACCCCCCACACACCTAAATGTGGCCTGCACATAACAACTTATTTCCAAAGAGTAAGTATGGTATGGAAAGGGTCTGTTTTACAGCAGAAAAACCCAATGAACCCAAACCCAATAAACCCTACCTCAGCTGGGTAATTAAGATTAACATCTATAGTGGAAAGTCATATTGGTAGAATGTATCTTAGACACAATGTAAAGAGAACCGCATTTTGCTTGTGCAATGTTCTCCAAAACCCATAGTGGTGAGTGTAATCATGAGAAAAATATCAGACCAATCCCAACTGACGGTCATTCTCTAGAGCATTCTACAAAAGTCCTCAAAACTGTCAAGGTCATCAAATGGAAGATAAGTCTGAGAAACTGTCACAGCCAAAAGAATCCTAATGAGACATAATGACAAATACAGTGAGTCAACTGCATGGGATGCTGGGACAGAAAATGAGTCTGGTAAAACTTAAGGAATAACTGTTGGGCATAATTATGTTGTATGAATATTGCTTTATTAATTGGGACACATTAATAACGCAGGTGATATATTAATAATATAGAAATCTGGTCATTAGTGATAGGAGAAATGAGATATAAAACTCTCTGTATTATGTTCACTACTTTCCTGAAAATCTAAACCCATTCTGATATAAAAAGTTTATTTAAAAAAAGATGCTATAAAAACTTGTTTTGGCATATAACAAAATGGAAGAAGAGAGGTGAGGTTCTTTGCCACCATGCCTTCTTACACTTCTTGTAAAAAACTGAATCAAAGTCAAGACTAACATGACAGATACCAGTTCACTGTGACTAAATAAGGAAAGCTCTAGAAGTAAAAAAAGAATACGAGATGATACAGTTGATGGAGAAGAAAAAATATTCCAAATTTAGCAATTCTAGAATGATGTAAAAGATCACTTTATTTCCTTCTCTCTTACCACTTGATACTTAAAATTATTTGGTCTTCAAAAAATACTCACTCAAACCACAGGCATGAAGTAAGGTTATAAAGAACAGAAACCTGAAGAAAAGTGAGTATATGTAGCAACCAGTTAATAATAATATATAGCACTACACTTTGAAAATGCTCTCTCATATTTCATCTCAACTGGTCCTCACAATATTCTGGCACAGGATCGTATATCCGGGTATATCAAGCTAAATGCAGCATAATACATGTGAACTATATGGGACTCGACCTTAAGAATTTATGAAACGCTGTAAGAATTAGCACATTTATTTATAAACATCATTCATCCTCTTCATCGTATGATTGGAGACACAGGTCCTCACAAAATTCTCCATCCTTAGTCCCCTTGGTAATATTGATTAACCTCTTTCAGTCCCTATTTCTCACAAAAGAACAGCAACGTTAAAGAAATGCTTTGGGACTTCAAGGCTATCATGAACATTTACAGGAAGAGAGGTGAAGGAGCTAGGTCGTAATTATTCTGCTCTTACAGAGTAAAACAAGCATGCCCGTGCTTATGAGTGCAGAGCTGCCTTACTGCCTTAGATGGAATTTTAGATATGGGTTAATTATGCTTTGGATTTTGGAACATATATTTATCCATATTCATGGAAACATTCTTCCTGAAAACCATGGTCATGTTCATCTCTTAGATATCAGTATAGCGTAGTACAGATAGGCTGTTAATAATTCAAAAGCATTATCCTAAAATAGTACATATTGTGCTCTCTGGTTAACTTTGGGAAAAAATCTAAAATGTAAAATTCACAAGCTTTGTCTTAATTGGTCAGGACTCGGAGAGAAGCAGCACAATTTACAAATCAAAGATCTAAGAGTTCAAAATATTGAACCTCTTTATATCAATCTCTTTCAAGCTTCTCCCAAAAAGCCCCTATGAAACATGGGATTTTTCTTCAGTTCTGTAGCGCATAAAATAACTGAACTTTCAGGAGGCAGCATGTCTATCCTTGCTTAGCAGTGAAATCTGAAGGCTCAAGGAGGTGACAGTCAACAAACTGCTTCTTTTTTTGTTTTTAAAGATTTTGTTTGACAGGGAGAAACAGTGAGAGATGGATCACAAGCAGGGGGAGTGAGAGAGGGAGAAGCAGACTTCCTGCCAAGCAGGGCGCCCCAATGCAGGGCTGGATTCTGGAACTCTGGGATCATGACCTGAACTGAAGGCAGACACATAACAAACGACTGAGCCACCCAGGCGCCCCAACAAACTGCATCTTAAACAGTATATTTATACTTGCTCCTCTTTTTTTTTTTTTTATCAATCCTGTGCACAAGAAAAGCAAATCACATAAAACGCCCCCAACGATAAAAATCAAATAATCATGGGCACCTGGGTGGCTCAGTTGGTTAAGCAACTGCCTTCCACTCAGGTCATGATCCCAGAGACCCGGGATGGAGCCCCACATTGGGCTCCCTGCTCGGCAGGAAGCCTGCTTCTCCCTCTCTCACTCCCCCTACTTGTGTTTCCTCTCTGGCTGTGTTTCTCTCTGTCAAATAAATAAAATCTTAAAAACAAAAAATCAAATAATCATAAATGAGATGCACTGATATGACAAACTAAGATCACAAAACAACTGTTTCTTTAAACAACTCATTTTACCATAGTCATTTTTATATTTGTTGCTTTATTAAGCTGTTTGCGTTCTGAAGAACCTGAGAAATTTTATTTCCCATACTTGACTTTCACAGGTTCATAAAGGAAAAATGACATTTGTTTTACATTCTTCACTAGAATTTTTTAAATGCCACATTTCTTGATATCTTAAGTATATTTTTGCCCGATCATACATCACAGCTTTAACATCTTTACATCTGCCAACTGATCAGCTTTTGAACTCTCAAAGAATCTAAACCATCCTTTTTTAAAAAGTATTTGTAAAAAAATTATTTATTTACATATGAGAGAGAGGGAGAGAGAGAGAGACAGAGACAGAGAGAGAGAGAAGGGAGGGGCAGAGGAAGATAGAAAATCCCAAGCAGACTCCGTGCTTAGTACAGAGCCCACTGAGGGGCTGGATTCCAAGACTCCAAGATCAGGACCTGATCTAAAATTAGAAGTCAGATGCTTAACCGATTGAGCCACCCAGGTGCACCCCCTAAACTATCCTTTTATATGTGAGCAACTTCATGACTAGATAAACCATTATTTCATGTTTACATGTAACTTTTGTTTTTGTTTAAGGGACAAGTTTGCTTCATAAAAAAATGGCTATTCAAAACTGGTAGAGGTAATGAGTCACAGAATTATGAAGCAAAGAATTCCAGACAAAAGCAAGCTTTCAAGACATTGATTCTCAAAATGTTTTGAATAACTGTCTCCTTTGAGAATTCGATTAAAAAAGTCAAGTATCACATGGTTTCACTTACTTGCGGTGCTTAAGGGGTAATATAGAGGACAGAAGGAGAAGGAAAGGAAAGGGGAAGTAGAGTAATTCGGGGAGGGAAACGAAACATAAGAGACTTAGGGCTCAGAAACAAACTGAGGATCTTGGAGGGAAGGGGGTAGGGGGGTGGGAGAGCCTGGTGGTGGGCCGTGAGGGCACATACTGCATGGAGCACTGGGTGTGGGCAGAAACAATGAATCTTGGAACACTGAAAAAATAATATATTAAAACAAAAACAAACAACAACAACAAAAACTATGTTTTCTGTCCCAGAAACCATGCAGGCCAACATATTTTTGCTTGCAGTTCTAACACATTGGAAGCATGCCCTGAAAGTCTATTCACGGACCCCAGGCTGTAGAATTTGGGGTACTGGTCAAGCGCCTCTTTTTACAGAGAAAGGAACATCATTCCTCACAGGTTAAATGGCTTTCCAAGGTTAAGCTTTTAGTCACAACTAAAGGTGGGACACACAGGGGTTTCCCGAAAGCAGCACTTTTTCTATTATGCCCAATATTATAAAGAGTCAACCAGAAAGAATCATTTGTAATAATGAAGCCCACTTTAAAACTTTAGGCTGTGTCCCATTATAATAAAGCATACTTGGTTTCATCACTGCACCTTTCATTGCAAGCAATAATTGTGTCTGTGTAGAGATCCTGACTCCCCTGCGGGTTTAACCACCCCTGATATGGAGCAGGAGCTGTGTAAATGTCTCTTGAATTTCAAATGAATGGACGTGCCTCGGCAGGACTGTTGGAAAGCCGGCTCCAGCCTTCCTGCTACAGGAGATGAAAGTTTCCCTGAGAATCCAGGAGTTTCAAGAGTAAATCAGATCACAAAGTATCAGATAGGTAGGAAGATGTTAGCTTACGGTCAAGAAAGCCTCCCTGCCATCAGCTTAATTTTCTTCTTTGCTACATAGATTCACAGACTATAGGAGACTCAACAGAAATACAATCCAAACTCATGTCCTGCACACTCTGAAACATTCCATCCTGTCTGAACCAATTCAGCAATGCTGGGTTGGGTTACAAAGAGATGGAGAGGTAATCCTTGCCCCGGTACATGACTTTGGCTGGAGACTTCATTCTTACACTGAGCAAGTATCATCTTTACTTCACTTACTTGTCTATATTCTGTGCCTCTGCCATCCTTTCTTCTCTCTCTCTCTCTCTCTCTCTCTCTCTCTCTCTCTCTCTCTCTTTCTCACACACACAGCTATGCTTTCTGGAATTACTCTGTGGTCATTTTCCAAATTTACACTAAGTTATTTTAAAATTTACCTTATTTGAACACAACTCTGTTCCTTTTAGAACAGACTTCGCTTTTCCCAACTATGCTCCTAGGTTTGATTTCCTCTCTCCTCATCTCTTTATTTTTCCTTCCGGTTTCATTCTTATCCCCTCTTACTTTCATAGATCTTTCACCCTTTCCCTTATAGATTCTCCTTCCTTCTTTTGCTATATTGAAAAAAAAAATGCTAGTGATCATTCATGAAATGAGATGCCAATTCTGATGTCTGCAGCCAGAATTATAAATTGAGTCAAATCCTTCAGAAGATCTTGAACAAAATGTGTGAGTGCTAATATTCTTTTGGGGAAAAGAAACAGAGAGAGAGGAAAGTCAGCAAAGAAAAATTTTTTGAGCAAGTTATTGCTACAGGCACCTCCAAAACTTTGGAACCACAATCCCACTGGCCAACTCTGGAGACCATGTAGATAACACCTCAGTGTTAGCCCTACTGAGAACAAAGGAACTAAAATATTTATCCACAATGCTGTCAGTCATTGATCAAGGCTGCTCCCCAGTGATATGAACTGCTGGCATTTCTGTCTGCCCTTTTGATGAGCCAGATTCCTGGGCCAGAAAAGCTTTTAGAAAGTCTGAGATACTTCTAGTTCCAGTTGGAATGTACAGGAGTGGTGTGTGCAGGCGAGATATGAGTGACACACCAACAGCATGTGCAACAAATTATTTCCTTACCATATTCTGGTACTTATTTAATATGTAAGTGAAATTTTAACTCCAATGCATCATAAACATTCATATCTTATTTCTATATTTACTGCTTCATTGGGGAAATGCTTGGGCTCCTCTGACTGGCTCTAATATGTGCACTGGTGGGTCCAGTGATTGGTAAGGAGGTCCAGGGTCCTTGCGTCTATTTAGGGGCATAACTGGCAAAACTCAAAAGTGACACTTCTACTTTTATCCTGGCCTGGAAACAACATGCATAAAATGGGCTTTGGATGTATCTAGCTTTTCAGTTTAACATTGGTTAATGATGGCAGACTCCAGTGCAACTTATTTCATTTCTTTCCAGCCTCAGTGTCCTCATCTTTTAGCAGAAGATACTAATAGGACACACTTGTTTTTAGAACTAACAGAGACCAAGTAAAGCAGGCAGAAAAACACAATTTTGGTCCTTAGTAGATGTTCAATTCTCGGTGGTGACTCCCATCAGCCCCACACCCCTCCACCCCAAATCACCAAGATCAGGATTTTACAACAGATAGATTAAAATGACATTTGCCTGTCACTGTGCTAAATTAAAAAAAAAAAAAAGGTCTCATTGTATTTTCTTTTATTATAGTGCTCTTAGAATCTGAAACATGGATATAGACCTTAGTTGGATGTGTAGTATGGTGGACAGAACATTAAAATCACCCAGGTTCTTTTTTATTTTTTATTTGTATGATAATGGCCACACTTCACGGGTTTCTGCAATGTTCCCCTCCTGAACTTCAATTTTTCCAGGTCACTCAACTGTGTGTTTTTTTTTATAACTTTAAAATTGTTGTAGTAAATTATAATTGAGCCTAGTTTTCTTCTCCAGTATGACTATGCATTGTAACAAGCCATACTGACTTATTGTCTCTTATACACGAATGTAGAGAAACAGATCATACAACATTATAAATCTATAGGTTTTACATTCAGCTGGATGGATATAATAGCACAGGGTAAATCCCCAGTGGATGTGTGTTCCTTTCCTCCATCCCTGCTTCGCCTCTGCACACCTGAGTAGCAATCATACCCCCTATATTCTCTTTTTCCTTGATGTTTCTGCTTTCTCTGTTCTTTTTAAGCCTCCTAGATGGAAAAATTTTTACTAAGTTTCCTAATCGATTTTGGCCATCAAATTATAGTATCAGTGAAATTCACACTTTGCCAATACTTATAGGCATTTCCTTAACTTCTAATTTAGAAAGCACATAAACACAACTTATATAAAGTATTTTTATAAACTACAGTCCATAGCTTAATCAGTTATTAGTCAATTTAGTTTTTTTTTAACATTGTGACCATTTAAATATAGTTTTAAAAGAATTGCTAATTAGCAGGAAATGGAAGGTTAACTACAGTAAAAACAGAGAAATTATACTGATGTCTTGCTTTAAAATTAAATGAGATTTCCAGGATTCATAATAAATGTTTCAAATATATTTAAGTATACAAAAGAGAGACTAACAACCAAGAAATAAGTTATTCCATGATGATAACAGAACAAAGGGTCTATAATCAAAAAAAATTATAAAAGAAATGAATTATTTCTTCCTTTATAGTCAATGATTTTAAGGAAACTATGTACCTCCTACCTGGCTCTTGGACATATAGGTTAGAGATCTAAAAATTATTCAATAGAAAAATGTAAAAGGTAAACTGAATGGATCCATAAAGATCATCTAATCTATATTCATTTTTGAAATTGATACTGCAGGGTCCAATATGGTAGTCACAAGCCACTATTACCAAGCATGTGTGATATAGCTAGGTCAAACTGAGAGGTGTTTTAAGTATAAAATATACCCTAAAGTTGGAAGAAGTTCTCTGAGGAAAAAAATACTATTTATAGAAGAAAAATATATTGAAGCCAATAAGCCTTTCTACAAGTCTCTTGATAGACTGCCATCATAGTGTCTCTTTGGTACTGAGTGGGGAGCAAGAACACATAGGTAATTACTGGTTTAGATGCAAGAAGGAAGAGTTTGCTGCAAAAAAGGACAGATGCCCAGGCATATAAGTGGAAGAAAAATTGTCCCACACATAAGTGATGGGTGATAATCTCATTTAATATGAAACAACATTGAACAGTATCATTTAGGAAATGAACTGAAGAAGGCACAGCACACACACACACACACACACACACACACAAAACAACTGTGAATTTTACAAAATAGTCAATTCTTCATTTGGATTAAGGAAAAGCCAAAGTAGTGGATAAATACTTACATATTTTTCTTTGTGCAAGGCAATGAAAGCCAGTAGGGGGAAGGACAGGGTGGGAGTGATGTGATGTTTTCAAAGGGCGATCCAAGGAAGTACCATCTTAAGGATCAGTCTTATGTTCAAAGTCATAATGGTTTTTAAAAAACAGAAATAATCCCTTAAAAATATTTTTAAAATCTCTTATCACTGTCTGTCTTGGAGTTCTCCTTGGCTTATTGCCTTAAAAATTAAATAATAAAGGCCTGGCAAAAAGAATGGAATCCTGCATAAACTCTGGCCAGATTTCCTGAGAATATTGTACTTTTATGTTCCTAAAGCATTAATAGTAGCTCTCTTTAATACTTCTTTAAATAAAAAATAAGTTGAACATTCCTCTCTTTTTTTTTTAGGTTTCTCAAAATGTTACTTATCTCAAGGAAGACAATATCTGAAATAATCTCCTTTTCATAGTTTATCGTCTTTCTGACCTGAAAACTAATTTCACTGTTAAAACCGTGTGTACCAAGACAGAAGGTCCATGTTAGTTTACCAGAGAGAGGTTCTATCATTCTGTAACACTACAAATATATCAAACATATAATAACAGTAATAACTACTTTTATCAAATAATTATTCTACCCACTAGGGATTCTTCCAGGCTCCTTTAAAAATATATGTATATATTATATAAAATATATATATTATATAAATATATTATATATATATAATTCCAATTTAACTCACACATCATTAGTAGTTTAATTACTGTCAATTTAAAGATCTATCAACTAAATAATAGATTAAGTGTCATATCCCAGAACAGGCTAGCAACAAGAGATTTTGAAATGAGACTCCTGCAAACTACAAGATGGGCAGGAGTTCAGGAGATGTATGCAGTGAGCTTGCTTATTTACCAGATGGCCCAATTCTGACATTCCTGTTTGCACCTACTACTCCACAGAGCTCCGCATAAAGACTGGAGCCCTACCTGATACAACCATGACAACCCCTTGTTTTTGTGCAAGAAGGTGTTAAGCACGGATTTGTTACCCTGACTCATCTATGAATAAGAATACTCTTGGGGTGCCTGGGTGGCTCAGTCCTTATGCATCTGCCTTCAGCTCAGGTCATGATCCCAGGGTTCCGAGGTGGAGGCCCACATTGGGCTCCCTGCTCAGCAGGAAGCCTACTTCTCCCTCTCTCACTCTCCCTGCTGTGTTTCCTCTCTGGCTGTGTTTCTGTTAAATAAATAAATACAATCTTTATTTAAAAAATACTCTTTCATGTGCCTGGGTGGCTCAGTGGGTTAAAGCCTCTGCCTTCAGCTCAGGTCATGATCTCAGGGTCCTGGGATCAAGGCCCCCATGGGGCTCTCTGTTCAGCAGGAGCCTGCTTCCTCCTCTCTCTGCCTGCCTCTCTGCTTGCCTGTGATCTCTCTGTCAAATAAATAAATAAAATCCTAAAAAAAAATACTCTTTTCTATGTCATACACATAACAAGCAGGGAACAGGGATGTTTGAACAAATTCTCATACCAAGACATCTAAAAGGTGATCTTGCAAAAACAAGCCTAGTTCTTCTTGGCTTGAGGATAGCACAGATGTGCCTGAGATGCCCAGGGGGAGGGAGGCGGGAGAGGGGGTGTTAGTCAGCAAGAGTTCTGGGCTCTCTATGCTGAAGGCAGCACACATTTGCAAACCACTGCCTTCCACTAAAACTCACCTTAAGGTATACCAGACGATGTAATTTAAGTCATGCATTAAAAGAAAAAAAAAAAGCCATGCATTCCCTTGCCTAGGTTTACCAGCAGCCCTTCTCATTGAAGGGAGATACAGCATACAAAAGAGAAATTTCCAGTATTACTTTGAAGTGTCTACCTTAAACATATATATGAAGTGTCCTTCATGGAAATATGTTAAAATTAGAGCGCCATAGGATTCCTATTCCAGTAACCATGTGTCTGCTTTCTTTCCCCTCAGATATTTCCAACAGTAGGCCTCAATTCCTTCTTCATTGGAAGGGGCTGCAAATTTTAAGAAGTATTATATATTTTTCCCCCTTCCGCAGCATTTCTACAAATAATAGAATATTTTTTCCAATGAACACCCCAGTGGTTTATTAACTTTTAAAGCAAAATACATGAATAGCTTTCCTTATAGATTCACAAGTATCATTTTAATGTTCCTTAAAATCATTAAAAGTTTTATTGGCAATTCTGCTTCCATTTTTGATGCTCTTTTAGCTTGTTTTAAATTCCTGATTCAAATCCCAGAGGTTGGAACTTTCTCATTTGCATTAATATACTTTCTTCTTAAACATATATGAGACTCACTAAATTAATGTGTAAACAGCATCAGGGCACCCGGGGCTCAAGGCTAGAATGTAATTACTCTGGAGACAGAACATTTTCAGAACATATTCTAATTCAAAATAGGTTTATGTACTAATGTGCTAACAGATGACTAGCACAGTTTCTAGGAGCACTACTTGACTTAATATGTTCAGAGACCAGATTTATGTTGAAAATAGTTGAGTCCTTGGGTGCCTGGGTGGCTCAGTGGGTTAAAGCCTTTGCCTTCAGCTCAGGTCATGATCTCAGGGTCCTGGGATCAAGGCCAGCATTGGGCTGTCTGCTCAGCGGGGAGCCTGCTTCCTCCTCTCTCTTTGCCTGCCTCTCTGCCTACTTGTGATCTCTCTCTGTGTCAAATAAATAAAATCTTAAAAAAAAAAAAAGAAAAGAAAAAAGCTGAGTCCTTTTAGGGTCTAGATTTGCTGGAATCAAGATTATTTTGAAAGGAGATACTAATTAGGAGGTAAATGAAACCATGTCTCAAAAACAGGAATTATAGTATGGATGCACTCTGAGGTAATAATAGAATGTTAAAATCAAGTTAACTACTCTTACTAATGTTGAGTTTACTGGTTTACTGAGTTTGCCCTTGACTCTGAAACCGACAATATCTACCGACAGTATCATAGTCTTTTAAGTCTTGTCACACCTTAAGCATCACCACACCTCATTCCAGCCTCGCACACACAAATAGGCCCAAGACAAAGCCGATTTTCATATTTAGACACCCACACACCCTCCGTACCTCTCAGACTCGAAGCCTCTTCTCCCCTGCTGCATCAAGTCTTCCAAAACTGCTCTACTGGGCACGCCCTATGTTCCAGGTCTTTCCAATCTCTTGATTTCCATATATATATATAGATCCTTCCCCCAAAGACCTGCTTTCTGCTAGGAGACAACTAATTTGAGAAGAGACCCACATACATGTGTGAATGGGTATGCAGAGTCTACATATTTCAATGTGTGTCACATAATAAATATTATCTGAAAATGATATATTTTTTAGTAATCCTAATTTTTTATCAATTTTAACAGTGCATTGGACCCACCTGAAGATCCTAGTTTAACCAGTATAGAACCTTTACTCTGACATAAAAATCACCTGGAGGCCCTGTGATGTCCAGCAGTGCCGGCCCCACACCCAGAGCTTCTGGTTAGCTAGGTCTTGGGGCAGGGCCCACCTTATACTCCTAATTGTACTGGATTGTGTTGCTACTGTGGCCGAGAAAGCATGCTTTGAGAACCACCGGCCTGGAGTTGAACTGAAGAGATCTTCCAGCTGACTCCTATATTAGCCAGTATTACGATAAACTTTTCTAATCACATGCAGGAAGTCTTATAGTAAATATTTCAGAACTAAGCATGTGAAATGTATTTGTTGCTGTTCTTAGGCACAGAAACCTTGTTTTTCTCAAAATATAACACATATTATGCACTCTACTTAGGGATGATTCTGTTTGCCTGTATATATTTCTTTTTTTAAAGATTTATTTATTTAATTGAGAGAGAGAGAGAGAGCGCGCGTGAGCTCACATGACCACGGGGGCGGGGGAGGGCGGGGGAGGGCAGAGGAGGGCAGAGGGAGAGGGAGAATCTGAAGCAGTCTCCATGCTCAGCAAGGATCCTGCCCTGGGGCTCCATCTCACAATGCTGAGCCAAAATCAAGAGTTGGCTGCTTGACTGACTGAGCCACCCAAGAGCCCCCACCTGCTCATAGTTCTTAACCAACTACTATTTTCTATTTTTGGACAAACTTCTATCCCGTGACCTCAAAAATCTCTGGTCTATAGAAACTATGTCTTCTTAGGTATATGAACAAAAATTATGTACTAGACTTCCTTCAAAAAGCCTGAATATTTTAATTTCATCATGAAATTGAGGGCCAATAGACTGAAATTTCATTTTCAAATCAGATTATATGGATTCATAATCACAATATTCACATGGAATATTATGATATTATAACATCAGGCTGGCACACCAGGAATCTTATTTTCAGGGTGACCCTTGGATCTTGTGAAAAAGAACTGCGAAGTCCCAATTGTGAATAAGAGAAAATACCTCACAATCCCAAAGCCATCAAATGTGAATGAATGCTGCTCCAGCTATGGGATGGACCAAGTCCAGGAAATGTATTTACCTTACATAGAGAAGACAGAGTAATTTACCAGCTGATCAACAGAACAAAACGTATGTGAGGGGCACCTGGGTGGATCAGTTGGTTAAGCCTCTACCTTTGGCTCCGGTCAGGATCCCGAGCTCCTGGGATCTAGCCCCACACTGGGCTCCCTGCTCAGTGGGGGAGGGGGCTAAGTTGCCTGTTGCCCCCTCTCCCTCTGCTCTTCCTCACTGCTTGTGTTCACTATTTCTTTCAAATGAATAAATAAGTAAATAAATAAATAAATGTTGAAAATAAAAATAAAAAATGCATGAGAGAGCATGTAGCACTAGCTACTTTTTGATGAAGATCTCTGGCCATGGAATGAAAAAGCTAATTTGATCAGTGTGGTCAACCACGAGTCATATGAGGCTAAGGAAAAGGAAATGAGACTTTTGAGAATCAGTAATAACTCTGAGTAACAGTTGCACAGTTTTTGATCTTTCCTAAGTGTGAGTGGTCTGGGGAAATAAGTTCTATAGCATATTATATACATATATTACAACTATTTTCCCCATCTTAGGAACTTAGTTTTAATTAAATGAAAATAATTTTTAAAAAGATTTTTTCTAAGAGAGAGATTGAGAGAATGAGTGGGAGGAGGGGCAGGGGGGGAAGCAGATTCCCTGGGCATCAGGGAGCCTGAGGTGGGACTCCATCCCAGGACCCTGGGATCATGACCTGAGCCAAAGGCAGACACTTAACTAACTGAGCCACCCAGGTACCCAATTAAAAAAATCTTAAGAAGAAATAATCTTAATTATTTGTATAAAAATCAGGCTGCAATCTGACCATTTTAGGAGAAAGTTAAAAAGTATATATATTACAAGTTGTTGAGATGGTGGGAATTTAAAATGTAAGCCAATAGGGGAAAAAAGGGGGGGATTAATATTGAGAAATGAAGATATAAGTGGAAATGGAGCTTATAAAATAAAGTGGAAGGAATCAACAATTTACAGTAAAAGCCTTTAAAAATACCCAGCTGGTTAGAGGCAATGCTTGAAGGACAAAAGAAAATTAGTGGTAGAAATTTTACTAGCACACATGGTGCCTGAGTAGCTCAGTCAGTTAAGCATCACACTCTTAGTTTTGGCTCAGGTTGGGATCTCAGGGTTGTGAGATTGAGTCCCAGGTTGGGCTCTGTGCTGAGCATGGAGACTGCTTAAGATTCTCTCTCCTCCTTTGCCTTCCTCTCCAATCCCCCCTTGTATGCCAATACTCTATCTCCCTCTCTTCCTCAAAAAAAATAAAAAATAAAATAAAATAAATGAATAAATGAATGAATGAATAAATAAATATAAATAAAAGGAAAGAAAAGAAAAAAGAAAGAAAAAGGATAAGAAATTTTAATAGCACAAAAGACAGTTTTTTTATACTTACATTAATTATTTTCAGTAGTATATACTATAAAAGAGATCTTAGGAGAAATACATTGTCTCATGACTACACAATTGTACACCCAACCATGCACTTCATTTTATACAAAGGAACAAGCTTCACTGAAGCATGTAATCTATACTGTCATTATTAACTCAATGAAAAATTTACTTTCTCTTGACCAGCTGACTCATACAGATTTTCATTCTAGGGAAGAGAGTAAAACTTATTTATTCACAGTTAATTCAAATGGGATCTGTGTTATTAACTGCATTCATTCAACAAATATCACATTAACATTAGATACTGTACTAGATCTTTCTTCTACAAAGAAATGTATAAGCATGTGCCCTGGCTTGAACCTGGCCAAGGGAATGGTATATTTAAACAAATGCCTTCAGTAAGACTGCATATGACATTTGAGTGATGCCCATGGTAAGAGACAGGAAGGAGAGAATCTATCCTGCTGAAATGGTCAAGAAATAGTTTATGATGGAGATGTTTTATTAGCTTAACAGTAAAAGCTGGAGAACATGAAGTATAGGTCAACATAGCAATAACACTTAAATCTGGATACTATCCCTAGGGATTTTTAAGGTCTCTGAATGTTTATATATTTATGTGTTTTCTTTAAACAAATTATCATTTTTATAAAATGAAGAAAAGCATAACTCTCATGAAAGCAAATAAAGGAACCAAAGGCAAGGTAAACTCTAAAGGAAAATTTCAGAGACTCTTAATTTCTAAGATTTTGGAAGTGTAGAGAAAGCAAAGTATTATGTTTGGATATAAAAAGAAATTGTAACAAAATATCGAGAAATACCAAGTCCATAGATGATTTGAAAAGAAAAGGGATGCTTCTAGTTTTAAGCCCATTCAGTTTAGGTGATGCCCACTAAGGGCCCATCTACCAAGGGTAAAGCAACACTAAGAAGAGAGGTCAGGGTGGGGCTACTGGACAACACAGAAGTGATCATAAGAGTCATGGGACATAACTAATACTTGAGATACATCCTGAAAGATCTTGAAGATTGAACACTGGGAAGCTCTTCCATAGTTTATTAAAATCGGACCTACCTTAAATTTGAAATTAGCTCAAAACCTGATAGACTATTAATGTTTCTATCCTTTTATATTCCTGTAGGACTAGCCAATTTATACTGATCCAAGAGCAATTTTAGAAACCTTTTGATTATAAGGGAAATATACCTTTGTCTCTCCGCTTCTTAAAATAAAGAACACAAATAGTACTGTGCATTTAACTATGAGTTCCTCATAATAGTAAAATAAGAAGCCTGACCTTAGCCCTGGGACAGTTGCCAGACAGTTTATGGCTACACCAAAGAGCACACAGAGTTTCAGCATGATCCCGTTTAATTTCTGCACAGCGTAACTGAGCAAACTCCATGGGAATTATGACAGCTCCTTGACATCATGGACACTCACCAGCTAATTGCCCACTCATTGAGAGGAAATGAGTGTCAGCTGCCAGAAAATGGAAGAAATGAGATCTAAAACATATGAGACACAGTCTTAAAATGATGATAAATCATATCAAGTACTCCATCTCAGGCACCTGCTGCTTTTGTTTTATAATTCCTAAAGCAAAATACGTGGGTTTTGTTGAAAGAAAATATTCTACTTTTGCTTGTTGAATTTAACATTTGAGGTCAAAATAACAGAAGAGGTTCCAGATGATCATGTAATAGAGGTAAAACACAAAACCACGGTTGTATGTATGTATTTATTTATCTATGTATATATTTATCTATCTATCCATCTCTCTATCATCTACCTACCATCTATCATCTCAAAGATTAAACTTACCACCACTCTAGGTTTAATTAACTAAATCAACAGAATATGGTAACATGACTGATATTTTTCAATCTTTTCCATAAGAAACAATAATATTCTAACATGTTTACAGAATTTGATACTACATAATTTGAAAATCTCCCTTGACTGTCTATTAAAAGTTATTTTCATATCACCCACTTCCTTCCAAATAGTAAAGTTTAATGACTACAAAAATAATCTGCATGAAAATGTATTGGTTTTTATGCAAGATTCCACTCAGAAATTATGTATATGTAGCCTTCTGACCTGTTTTATTCATGGCATTTAGGGTCAAATGACCATTTTCTCACTTTCCAGAAGAACGTATAATTTTTATACAAGTATTCTCTATAATGATAAAGCATACATGAAATACAATACAAAGCTGAGAGGAAGATGATTTGTAATGTGACTCATTTTAATTATTCTAATTATCACACTCATTCATATTTATAGGCAGAATAATTCTAATTATATTAATAATAATTACACCAAAATAGCAAATGGTTGAATGCCAACAATGCATTTAGCATTTTAGCAGATTTACAACTGCAATCAGATCTGCTTCCAAAAATATATATATATATATATATAAATAAGTAAATCAGAGGTTTACATCGCATTTGATCCTAGGGAATAAAAAATGCTGATGATATTCTTGCTCTACATATTTCACTTTTCACAAGTCATTGAAATCTTTATGCTCAACGTGATATATGTTGAGCATTAAACCAAATTCTCTAGATGTATAACCTGTGGAAGAAACCAGCTCACCTCTAATTTTTTTCAGCAACAACAATGACAGATAATCACTGCCCTCTGCCTCATCACCAGCAGTTAGGAGAGATCCGCCAGTTATTTCACTATGCCAGGTTTTCAAGAATGCTCGCTCTAAAATCTGAGTTACATCAACCATACTTTGCTCCAGGTTCTTTTTTGACCTCCAGTAATAACAGCAAAAATAATATTTAGGCATACTTAGTATCATATAGTTATACTGCAATCTTAAAAATATTTATGGTAAACACTCATATCTCTCTAAGTTCTTGGCTCCACATTGAATATCTGTAGTTTATTTTTGCCATAACTTGGCCTTGAGACTCTTACCATCTTTGACTCCATTTTTGTGTACAACTCATAACTAGATTAAGGGAATTAATATAGTTTGGATACTGGGGAACACTACAAGGTGGCTAAAATTTTGGCCTTTGGAGTCAAGTACTTAGGTCTGATCTAGGACAAGTGACTTAATCTGTAGGTCCATTTCTTCACAGGTGATATGGAAATAAAGTGATAATTAATACTACTACTAATGATTAATAATAATGATGATGATGATACCAGCCACTTGGTAGCATTAGGGTATGGAAAAAATACAATAGTACATGAAGCACTCAGCAAAGTCCCAACCATACAAAAGGATGAAAACAAATATTGAAATAAGACAAGGCCCTTGCCTCCATGAAGCTTTCACATTAGAAAAGAGACACAGTCATCACAAGTAACAAGGTAAAGTAGGATTACTGAAGGGAAGATATAGCAGAATTTAAAAATGTATGCATTTTACTAAACTAGATTTACTTCTACATTTCTCTAAGTGCAGAGCCCCATGATTGCACAGATAGGTTTTAAGATTTAACCTATACAATGTGGTTCTATTTTCTCAGATTTTTTAATGCATTTGGAAATTGAAGACAGTGATAAGATTATTTTGTCATCTGAGAAAGACTAAGGAAATAGGGCATGGAGATCTAAAAGACTTCCAAGTTGGAATGACCCTTGTGATGTTTATAATATTCTTTACCTCTTTCATAATATTGTACAATCTTTGGCACTTCAAACTTCAACATTTTCATCTATACTGTTTCTTCAATATTATTTGGAACATAATGAATAAGACTCCTGCCAGGAGCGATTCTTAATAGATTCTCTGTAACATTTCTTCGCCTCCTGAGATAAATTGTTCTATCCGTGTATTTCCTAATCAGTAAAATCTCAATTTTAAATAATACAGAGGGCAAAATGTTTATGCAATATTTGACATTGGTATGATAAAAACTTTTGAAGTGGTGACTTGTAAAATACAATGAGAATAGGAGATCCCCCTAATTACTCTCCTTTTTAATATCAAGTTATCTTTTTTTTCTAGAGAGGTAAATTGGAGGTAATTGGAAGTCATGGTGTGAAGAATAGAAGCAGTGTCTCCTTTACTTCGCTGTCTTTGTATTCCTTGTTTCACTTTGCACACATGGTGACCCCTTTACAACATTTGGTGCTGTTGATCACCTACACATGGTTTTTTGTTTTGTTTTGTTTTGTTTTGTTTTTTTTACAGATTTTATTTGAGAGAGAGCATAAGAGAGAGGAAGAGAAAGAGAGCGAATACGGAGGGTGGAAGGGTACAAGGAGAAGCAGACTCCCCACACAGAGCAGGATCCTGTTTTTTCATGACCAGAGCCAAAGGCAGACACTTAACCAACTGAGCCACGCAGGTGCCCTACTCATGCTTTAAACTACTTCCTCTCTCAATATGCCCGATCTAGGCTCTCATTACTCTTCTTGCTTTCACATCTTTTCAGGGGATATAGCCAAAAGCTTTTCCTTTGGATACTACCTCTTTTCCCTACATAACCACATATAACCTTAGATTCCTCTGTGCAAATTAATATAAACATTTTTTTGCCTCCAATACAATTTCCGTACTGTGCATATGACATATGTCATGCATACCACTTCAAATTCATTATTTCTTCCCAAATCCCAACAGTTTTGATACCCTATTCTCCATCCTCCCCAAAATAACACGTCTTTAATCTTCAAGTTTCTGTTGGTTTTTGCTTTCAGTGATTTGCATATCCATCTTAACTCTTTTTTTTTTTTTTCTTCATCTTGGCTCTGTCTTTAAAATTATAGTCACCACTACACTGGCTACAACTTTCATTCATTTAATGCTCTGATCTTCTTGGAATTTTGCTGTATAAGGGATGAGATACATACAGAGGCAGTGGAATTTCCTAACTTTCCACTTGCATTCACACTATTTCCTATGTGCACCGGAACCTTGCCATTTGGGTTTGGATATATTTCCATTCTGTTTCTTCGTACCATACCTTACTGTTTTATTCCCTGAGTCTTGATCATATGTTTTAATAACTTATAGAGCTAATCATCCTTCATTGTTCTCCTTAGCAGCATTTCACTAATTATTCTTACAGACTTATTTTCCCATATAAGCCTAAAGTAAGTATCTCTAGGTCAAAATTCCTATTGATTTAATTTTTACTTCAGATTAATATAAGAATGAATTAATAAAAGAACTGGCATCTTATACTATTGAGTCTTTCTATTCACAACCAGAAGATTAATTACAAGTTAAGAGTGGTAAACAATTACATTTATCCTCTCATATTATTATTAGCAGTAGAATTTTAAGAACAATTGTATTTTTACATTCTGTCTAAATGTTTGGGTGACAAAATAACCATTGTAACTGTTTGCACAGAAATCACATAGATACTTTTTACCTTTAAGCCAAAATCTATTTTTTTATATATGTGAATTATCATAAAAGAGTTGTACTCACTTCCTAAGTTGAACTCATGTAAAGAGGATTCATGCCATCCTCAGCGTAGGTTTAGACAAAGAATACAATATCCACTTTGTGTTTATATTAATGTTTGGGTGTTGGGAATATTAGGATGTTTGTGAAATCAGGGAGAGAGATATAAAAAAAGAAATCATTGAGAAAATTAGTTTTTATCTTCAACAATGTTAAAATAATTTTGGGAGGTAAATTTTAGTTTCTGAGAGAGCTGAATTATGCTAATCAGTAGTCAAGAAGGGATTTAGTATTCAGATTGTTCTAAATGTGAAATCTCAGAATACTGTTCAGATATTGCAGAATTAATACACCTCTATTAATAGTTTGTAAAAAGCTGGCTTAGTGCAATACACTAAGGGTCAATGTGACATCTACTGACCAGATACTACATGTGAAGTACCAAGCTAGGTTTTGAAAATGCAGAAATTAAGGAAATGTGCACCATGTTTCTTTTTGGGGCTCAGAGTGTGTGGTAAAGATACATAATTTGTGAAACCATATAGCAACATAACAACAGAAGTATGAATAAGGCATCAAATATGTTTTATATATATATATATTTATATATACACATACCTACATTTATGTGCAAATATGAACAAGATACCATAAGCAACTATTTTAGGGCTAGTAACTTTTGTCGTCTCATCTTTTAAAATTCTGACTACCTGTGCAAAATGAAAATAAAAACTTGGAAATAAAAGTAGTGCTTTGTTGGGGTGCCTGGGTGGCTCGGTTGGCTGGGCGACTGCCTTCGGCTCAGGTCATGATCCCGGAGTACCGGGATCGAGGTCTACATCGGGCTTCCTGCTCAGCAGGAAGCCTGCTTCTCCCTCTCTCAGTCCCTCTGCTTGTGTTCCCTCTCTAGCTGTGTTTATCTCTGTCAAATAAATAAATAAACCTTTAATAAAAAAAAAGTGTGCTCTGTAAAGTCAATCAGTTATATGACTATTTTCTAAATCGAGTGCTAATGAGAACGAGAACTATGATTATTTAAACATATTTTTCAGTGGCAAAACAATTTGGTCAAAATGCAAATCACATATTTACAGTATGAGAGTTCTGATATAAAGAAAATTTCCATATTTCTTTTACTGAACATGGCCAGGTAATCATGAGTGCGCTAGAATTAGCAAGCATTTCCTCCCACCACAAAATTGACTATACGGAATGTTAATGAATAGCTGAGAATCACTTGGACACATAAATACCTTTTTAAGGTAAGTTGTGTGAGAGAAATAAATGTATCTAGGTTGCAGGTTTACAAAGATAAAATGCTCTTAAACACAGATGGTAGACCCTTTACATGTGCTTAAGGTCATTTAACTCCTGGGGGGAAAGTTTCTGAAAGCATAAGGAAATTGATGGGGAAATATAAATCTATATAAAACACCACTTTACACATAGTTTTACAGAACATCATCAATGGTACAGAGTGTCAAGCAGTGAATAATTACTTGTTTAATTAATTCACTCACAAAATTATTTAGTGTCTATTAGATTCTGGACATTGTTCTAACATGAGTAATTCGGTGTTAAATAAAACTAGGTCACTCGCTCTGAATTTCGTGTGGGACAGCTCCCATAGCAATCAATAAATTGATCATAAGCCAATGTTGTGAGTTCTGTGGAAAACATTAAAGGAAGGTAAAAGGTAGAAGGATCATGGGGAGGCAGAAACAGAAGCCCACATTTTTTTTTTTTAAGATTTTATTTATTTGACAGAGAGAAACACAGCCAGAGAGGAAACACAAGCAGGGGGAGTGAGAGAGGGAGAAGCAGGCTTCCTGCCGAGCAGGGAGCCCAATGTGGGGCTTGATCCCGGGTCTCCAGGATCATGACCTGAGCCGAAGGCAGTCGCTTAACCAACTGAGCCACCCAGGCATCCCAGAAGTCCACATTTTTATGCATAAGATGATCAAGGAAATGGCCTGAATTAAGGGACTATTTGGGTAGATTGGAAAGAAGACAAGCAGGAATGCAGGCGGAAGTTCTAGACAGAAGAAAGCAGGCTTGAGGTACAACATGTCTACCAAGAGGGAGAATGGTAGACAATGAAATCAGAGAGAAAAAAGGGGAACCGGACCATTTGGGGCACTGGGCACCTAAGACCTGTGGCTTTTATTCTGAATGAGACACTAAACAGTTGTAGGATCTTGAGTAAATATATATGACTTATTATTACGGACATATTATTGTCTCTGACTTATTTATTAATAGGACTTGTTATTGAAGGATCATTCTACCTAATATATTGAGCATAGATTATCAGAGAGGAGCAAGGGTGGAAGCAGAGAGAACAGTTAGCAAGTTGTTGCAATAATTTAGTTGGGAGATGATGGTTGTCAGGCCAGTGGTGCTAGTGCAAGAGTGGTAGTAAGTGATGAGATTCTGGAGATTGCAAGCGAGAGATGATGGGATTTGCTGACGTGTGACCTGTAACATGTTGGAGAAAGTAAGAAGTCAAGAATGACCCCAACATTTTTGATCAATGCTAGAAGACTGCAGTTGTCAATAACTACAATAGGGAACTGCTGAGGAAGAAGATCCTGGGGTATTGGAAGAATCTCCAGTTTTGGCACATTCATTCAAGAACTTTACTCATGAAATGGGGAGGTGTTATTTGGATCTGAAAGTGTGGAGTTCAGGTAAGTGTTCTGGGTAAAGGTATATACTTTGTGCTCAGAGTACTGATGGCATCACTATAGCCATGATCCTGAACGAGATCACCCATAGAAGGACTTAGAGAGAGGAGAGCCTAAGAATGGAATTTGGGGGCACTCTAGAATTTGGAGATGCAGAAGTTACCTGTGCCTTTACTGGGAAGTGAAGAAGTGGATGAGGAAGGGGTTCCAGAAGTCAGATGAAAGTATTCCAAGGAAGAGAGTGGCAGGTGTGTTAAATATTGTTGATAAATCAATACAAAAGCAATGTGAGTTGACTGTTGAATTTAGCAGAATGAAAATCCATTGGTAACCTTGACAAGATCTATTTTTATAGATTAATGGGGGCAACAACTAAGCTGGAGATGTTCAAAAATAATTGGAGGATAAAAAGTATAGATGGTATAAATAACTGTGCAGGAGTTTTGCCCTAAAGAGAAAAAGGCAGGAACTCAAACTCTAGTTGTCTGTCAAGTCAATGGGGTTTTTAAAAAAATGTTCTTTGGCTGTATTTGAAAGAAAAAATGATAGCATGTTAGTATGGCAGTGGAAATGATAGAGTAGAAAGGCATAATCGGAGACCCAAGAAAGCAAAGAGGCAATTGCCGTATTGATGTTTTGAGTGTGTGAGTGGGATGGGACCCACGGCTAACTAAGGGCCCATTTAAAATTAGTGGCCATGAAACACTGGAGACTAGTCATCAAAGATGTGTGTTTCCCTTCAAGATGGCTTAGTTGCCTGTAAGAAGGACCAGAGTAGTCAGAGATTGAATTTAATGACAGTTGGGGTTTATGCAGGTGAGTGTGACAAGGCGAGAACATAGCCATGGCCCGCAGTATGTGATTTGAGGGAAGGCAAATAACCACATGTTAAGAAGGCTGCAAGGTCCTTAGGGGAGAGCCAGGAGGCTGAGCTCAAAGATGAATAGAATGCCAGGCGTAGAGGGGATTTTGCTCACGGCTATGATTTTAGCAGTTTTGTGGGTGAATATTTTATAATTACTGCTATACTATTGTTACTTTATTCTACCAAGACTAATAAATAACAATAGCAATGTGAAATCAGCATAACAGTATGTTTCCTCAACATTTATCTAAAACTAGATATATTTTTCAACTTTATTTATATCTCAATTAAAAAGCAATATTCCTAGAAATGCCATTTTCAGAGTCAAAACTGATTGCTCGGTTTTTAATTGTGAAATAATGTCTTTCAATTATTTTGTGAGTGAGAATGTACAGGATAAAGGGGAAAGACAAAGAACTAATGGAACAGTGCATGAATGTTATGAAAAACCACCAAGAAAGTAAAAATTGAATTGTAAAATATGTGTGACAAAATAATTAATTTGTATAATTAAGGTTCATGGTTCTGCTAAATGTATTCATTTCTTTTTAAATGGGCATTACATACTATCATATATTTATTCCATTTCTATAGCTAACATTGAGATCATTTTCTGTGGCACTGTAACAAGAGCTTACAGGCTCATGAATATTATAGCAGACATTCCTTCATAAGGCAGGACACTAAATAATCCTTAAAATTTTATCCAAATCTATGTTTCTATGATTATGATTTACTTCCAAAGCCACGCCCTCTGTAAAGTTCCATCAAGAATGTTTTGAGAGTTCCTTAATGAGAATGAAGCACTTTTCTCCCACGGTAACATTTTTTTTTTCCCATCTCCCTCCAAAGGAAGGTAGGCTTTGTTTTATGATTAAATTTTGAAAGTATCTTTGGTGGTAGCATGAATTCACTCAACCCCAACATTTACTGGCTTCCACCTGCCGATCTATGGATTAGGTAGTGGGGTTGAGGATAATAGTTGACTTTTTGGAACATTATCATGATGGTGGACCGCATGCCAAGGACTTTCTTTGCAATACTTCACTTAATCCTCATGGCATCTTTATGCGATATTCCATGTTAGTAAGCATGTTACAAATGAGGAAACAGAGCCTAACAAGGTTAAGTTACTTGCCCAAGGTCACACACTGAGTAAATGATAGAGCTCATGCAGATCCACTCTGGCTCGCCCCAAACCACTATGTTACAGTGATGAATAAGACCATTATGGCTCACATTAGCCCCTTGTCAATTTTTTTTTATTTTTTCTTTTCTTTTACTTTTTTTTTTAATTGAATGTGGCCAAAAATTGTTTGGAAGAGCTCTTTTTGGGTTATAACTGCAGCCACATTTATAAAAAGTGATGGTGTTTATAGCTTAGCCTCATCATCTCAGTCTACATACTCTTTTTTTAATCATGACGCTTCTGATTGCTGATTATTTGGTCTTCTGTCTGTTGTTGTTTCTCCTCATTATTACATAGCCTGCTGCATAGCCAGGCATTCTGCTCCCATGTGCCCTTGTAGCATTTCACCCCACATTAGCTTGTCATAAAGCAGGTGGTTTCCTCTTACCATCCATCCACTTATTATGTCCTATGGAAATGTCTAACTAAGATTCTACACAGACTGTTACGTTCTACTATAAAAACCCTAAAATCTGCATGGCTATAGATTGAATACATGAATACACAGTAATTAATACTATCATGATTCTATAGACTCTTCGGAGCATGATGCTATGTTGGTATATGACCTTGAGGAGCTGAAAACATTGATCGACTACTTGGTTTACCCACAACCATCATAAATTTTAGATAATCCAATGAAAACTTTCAGTGCTACAATGCCAGTAAAAAGAAGCAGTTTTTAAAAATGTATCAGTAATAGTAAAATTGCTTTGTATAAAGGCTTTAGCAACCACCAATCACACCTGCACAAGCTAAAAGTCTGAGATAAATCAATATCCTGTAGAACAGCCAAGGTCAACTACATCTGGAGAATAGCTGTTGAACCAGGTCATAACCAGAAGAACTATTTTGGATGTCTTTGACGTTATGAGAGTAGGTGATAGTTTAGGGAATGCCTGGCAGGAATCCTGAAATGTAGACAGTTTCATAGCTCAGGGAGTAGATTTCCACCTACTGTTTGCAGAAGTGCTCTTGCCAGAGGCTGTAAGCACCACAGAACATATTTAATATATAAAGTACTATCATTTTGGTCTGTGGATTAGTGACCACTGAGGGTATGAAATTAATTTACCCCAATTTTTCTGACAGTTTAATATTTCTCTCAAAGAACAATACTATTCTTGATCACCATAATTCCACATATTAAACACTAATATATATTCTCTCCTGATAGTCTTCTTTGTATATACAACTTGGATAACAAGATTGTTAATATGTTTGGATGATTCTCTTAAGAGATTTTGATGATTCTTATAACATTTTAAATTAGCAGAGTTTTTAGGAATAATACCAATGAAATAAAATGTCATATAGTACATTTTTTTGGTAAATGGATCTAAAATCAATTGATTTAAAAAAAACTTATTTATAAGTCAATTAGTAGTCTTGTTACATTCTCGAGGGTGATTCTTGGTAGTATTGCTGGAGCCAAATCATGTCAGGGATTGAGTGATACTAAACTTTTAGGAATCACAAGCCAGTGGTTAATATAGCCATCATTAGAGATTACCAGAATGATACCAGTATGCACCTCCTTCAGCCTAATCCCATCTATCTTATCTCTGGAAATACCACATAGTGATGTATCATCAAACATTTCTTCTCAACCCCTGGGTCAGTAAAGTCACAGCAGTAATTAGAAATTTTCCATGGCAGGAGCATTCACAATACAGAAATCTGCAAACATTACAAATCAACACTTTTAAGTTTTATGGGGTAAATGTTAAACATTTACCAGAATACTATGGCCTTTTATGCATAACATATCCTCTCCTCATTTACTAGAAGGAGTAGATCCTAGGTGAAAACACAGAAGTGCAGAGGATTTGTTATTGAAGTTATTTTAAAGTATCTGTGAACCACCGCTGACTACTAAAAAGTGGGCATAACATTCTCTTCACAACTAATTATTTCTATAAAAGGAACTCACTTTTTATGTCCATTGTCTACAAAACAGCTTCTAGATTTCAGGTGATTTTTAGGTTGCTGAGACAAAAATGAAATAAAACAAAGAACAAGGTTAATGCATTTACTCAAGCGTGTCATATGATATGCCAATAACAATGCCATATGTGTGTGTAAAATGCCAGTCAGAAAGTAAGTTATAAAGGGGTGCCTTGGTGGCTAAGTTGGTTAAGCTTTTGGCTTTTGATTTCAACTGAGGTCATGATCTTGGGCTCCTGGGATCCAGCCTCTTATCCAGCTCTTTGCTCAGTAGAGACTCTGAGGGTTCTCTCCCTCTGCCCCTCTCCCCACTAGCACACTCTCAGTCTCTCTCTAAAAATAAATAAATTAGAAAAGGGTAAGTAAGCTATATGATAGACAAATAGATGTGCAAACTACGAACAGCTTTTTGAAAGCCCAGAAGGGCGAGTGATTATGTGTTCAGATGCAGTTGGAAAACCCAGTAAGATTTCCCATAGGAAGTGATACTTAAGATAGGCTGTTGGAATAAACAAAATTTCAAAAGAAGAGAAAAGGTAAAGGCATTAAAAATGAGAAATAGTATATGTAGAGATACAGAGAAGAGGAAATGTAGAAGAAGTAGGTGGCTATGATTTTTTTATTCACTCTCAAATTGCTAAGCACCTACTACATGAAAGACATTGATCTTTGTGAGGAAATCAAGGAGCCTGTATGCTGAGGTGGCCAGGGGTGGTGGTGAGGATCGGGGGATAAGGCTCTACAAGTAGACTGAAGTCAGACTTTAAAAGGTTTAAATTATTACTCAGAAAGGATGAGATCATGCCATCTGAGAGAACATGGATGGACCTAGAGGCTATTATGTTAAGTGAAATAAGTTAGACAGGGAAAGACAAATACCGTATGATTCCATTCTTATGTAGAATCTAAACAAAACAGAACAAATGAATAAAAAAACAAAACATAGAATCAGAACTATAAATACCAAGAACTAATTGATGGTTGCCAGAAGGGAGGTATTGGGAGGGTTGGGCAAAATGGGTACAGGGGACAGTAGACACAGCCTCCAGTTACGGGATGAATAAGTCACTGGAATAAAACGCAGAACATAAGGAATATAATCAATGATATGTAATGATGATGTAATGGGACAGATGGTTGTTCCACTTATGGGGAACATAACATAACGTAAAAACCTGTCAAATCACCAAGTTGTATACCTGAAACTCATGTAACATTGTGTGTCAAGTAGACTCAAAAAAGGCAGGTCAGTGGTGTGCCTGGGTAAACCAATCAGTTAATCATGGACTCTTGATATCACCTCTGGTCATGATCTCAGAGTTGTGATTTCGAGCCCTGAGTCGGGCTCGTGCTGGGTGTGGAGCCAGCTTGAGATTCTCTCTCTTCCCCTCTCCCCCTCCTCATTCATGCTGGCTCCTTCTCTCTAAAGAAATACATAAAGTCGCGGGGCACCTGGATGCCTCAGTCTATTAAGTGTCTGCTTTCAGCTCAGGTCATGGCCCCCAGAATCCGGGATTGAGCCCTGCATCTGGCTCTGCTTGGCAGAGAGTCTGCTTCTCCCTTTCTCTCTGATCTTCTTGCTCTCTTGCTCTCTCTCTATAAATAAATAAAATCTTTAAAAAATTTTTTTAAAAGATAGAAATAATCTTTTTTTTTAAAAAAAGTTGTTGAATACGTTTTCAAAGCATAATAATGGAGTTTTGACTCAAAGAACAGAGTCAGGTTTCTACTTGCAGAGGCAAAACTTAATTTAAATGTTTTTTCTTCTTAATTCAACCCTATATTCTGACCCCCCCTCTCCATCTTTAACAAGTGAGCCCCCAAAAACCCAAAGGGCTTGTTCAATACTAACCAGATATACAATGTAGATGCTGACTTCCCAACGGCACTCTGGTTACTAACAACCTGGCCTAATTTAGGGCTATCCTCATGTATATATTTTTAAAATTAACTGACTATAGATCAATGTTATCACGACATATCAATATGCTATTAAGTTCATCAATATTATTTCTGAAAACTCTGCTATTTTAAAGCATTGTAAGAATTATCAAAATCCATCCAGTCACCTAACTAAGAAGTTGTAGGAAGGTACCAAAAAGGCACGAGTCTTCCAGGAGAAAGATTTGGAGGGAACCAGCCTCAGAGAGCAACACATCCATGTCGAGCACAATGCTAATAAACAAGGCAAGGCAAATACACCCATGCAAATGAGGGAGGAAGTTGAAGCTAGAGGTTTTTATCTGCATCAGGCAGCAGTCCTGGTCTGGGTTGGAAAGGATATCTTTGTTCTAGATGGCAGACTGTGTCTTCTCACACATGTCAACTTGCACAACTGGTTTTTGGGCTTGAGGCTGAAAATCCCCCCATAGGTCCCTGTCCTCAACAAACTTTCTGCACCAGAATGTAGGGCTTTGGTTTTGGTTTTGTTGTTGTTGTTATTGTTGTTGTTGTTGTTTTAATGTACTAGCTGTCTTCTCTGCAATAGCTGCAGTCTTAGAAACTGGAGCAACACATGGTTTGTGCATATGGTACAGAGACCCGGGCACACACACCCCCCCTCTCTCCCCTGCAAACACAGCCGCTCTCCTCTAGACTCTGACTGCCAGTGGGAAAGCAAACAGCCACACAGTGCCTAGTACCACCTGGTCCAAAGACAGGAGTGCAAGCACTAACCAGGTATCTATGGGGAAACTCTCCCATGCCAGCCCTGTCCAGATCTTCTGTGAGCCTCTTGTTTTTCTGTTTTCTGGAGACTATCCTCTCATAGATATTCTCCTCCTGGGCATGCATCTCATCCCAGCTGCTACAGGGATCCCCAGCCCAGAATGAACTTTCTCTGCAGGAACCTGGGAGGCTTCCAAGCCACAGAGATTTTCCATCCTGCTGAATAACATTGGCACGGGCCTATTTTTCCCATCCAGATTGCACAATAGCCAGGTTTGAGCTGCCACCATTGACTAAAGAAGGCACCATGAGCTTAGAATAGGCCACTCCTTCTCTCAGTCATGGGAAATGTTTGGAGAAGATGAAAAATGTTTTGTTTTTGTTTTCTTCTTCTTCTTCTTCTTCTTCTTCTTCTTCTTCTTCTTCTTCTTCTTC